>JASJOG010000013.1:1927500-2260000 GCA_030142905.1 Heliopora coerulea
ATGAAAAACAAAGTCTTATTCCTTTTCTTTGCTTTGCTTTGACGCTACGCGTTTCACTGCTGTCGCCGCTCTTCAGGCATAGCAAAGTATTACGTCACAATGGTAATGATAATTACAATTATGAACACGCACGAGCAATTAGTGTAATTTCAAATCATTTAAAACAGCTTTATATTTCATAATAAAGAACTTTTCTTTGTTCTTTATCATGTTTTCCGAGGAACTGAGAATCTTGTAAAACGGAAAGATAGTGAACTGCAGTGTTAAGCTCACAGCGCATTCATCAATGTGTTTGCTAACTCCTAGCATTCGGCTGTGCGGGTCTCTAATTTGTTGTTTGTGAACCGTCACTCCATTTCTCAGGATATCACTCGTTTCTCCCATGTAATTATGTCCACATCCTGCACATGTTATTACATACACCAAGTTAGTTGAGGTGCAGTTCATTGAATGCTTTATCCGGAATGTTTCATACGTGGCTGAGGTGAATTCTTTACCCTGTTTTAAATACGGACATGTTCCGCATCGTTTAGTGCCACAAATTTTAACTTCCGGATCTGTGTCGTTTTGTCTGGAGAAATAAGAGTTTGTTGTCATCCGTTTGAGGTTTCTGGGTTGTCGTTGACTTTGTATTACTTTAGTCTTGTTCATAATTGCTTTTAGTGAGGAGCTTTGGTTCAACATAGGAAGTGTTTTCCTGACCAGCTGAAGTACTTGAGGATTGTTAGGGTTGTAAATTGTTATAAGACAAAGGAGGTTGTTTTTGTTGGTCTGTTCTCCCACTCTTCTTAACTCTTGAGGCGTTTGGGTAAGGGCCTTCTTGATACCGATATTGATAATCTCTGCTGGACATTGTTTTTTTAGCAGGATCTTTTTAAGGTCGTGAAGGCGTTGTTTTCTTGTATCCTGGTTCTCGATAATGATATCCTACGAACTAGGTTGTAGGGTATGTTATTTTTAGTGTGTCTTGGATGGCTGAATGTATATGGGAAGTACTGAAATGAATCCGTCGATTTATAATAAATGTCATTTGTTAGGTGAGTATTCTCCTTTCTTATCATCACATCAAGGAAAGGAATTTCTTTGCAGCTAGTTTCAGCAGTAAGTTGAATACTGCTATCTAGGCTGTTAAGAATGCGGTCACGTTCTTCGAATTTATCATCACCATATGGCTGTGTTCTTGTTCGTCCATTCCTTCTGTTTCAACTCTATGTTCATTGACTGGCATTGCCTCATCATGTGGTATATCTTCTATGTTCCTATTTATCTCTTCAAGTTCTATATCACTTAACCACTTGTTCTTCTGGATCTGATTAGCTTGGTCCACTAGTGTCTGTTCGGTGACTTGGATCATGTTGCCCTCCAAGGACCAGTGTGTACTTTCTGCTATAATTCCAGCCAAGAGCTTCCACATGAAAGGCAAGCAAGTTATGGTCTAAAGTTGTCTGCAACGTTACCCTTTGTTGGATCCTTCACACATAAAACAGTTCTGCCAGACGTCATCCACTCATTATCCACGTTACTATTATAATTTTATTATTATGTTTCTTTTCAGCTAGTTCATATTCTGGCCATTATTCCCTCCCACCAAATATTGCTCGTAGGTAACCGAGGTACATTTGTTCCCATTGGTTCACACCAAGGCTGGCGAGCTTCGACTGCACGTTCACTACTCTAGCTGTACCACTCCGCCAAGCACTTTTCTCATTATTGTTTCCTTTTCCTGGTATAAAAATAATGTAGTTGTCCAGATTGTCAAAAGCATCGTTTTTATCTGAATGTTTGTTAGCCATACAAACACATAGAACGTGCAGAATGCTCTTTCACAGACGGCTGTATCTTCCAGGAAATGACTGAAAGTAACCAAAATGTTTACTTGACGAAAATTGAAAGTCCATTCTTTAATGGACGAAAAATGGTAATTAGATAAGCACAAGCTTATAAAAATGTAGCTAATTTACGGTTACTCTCAACAGAATTGTACGTGCTGAAGCGTTCTCTATCCAAAACCTTAAATTGAACTTTTTTGAAATTTATGTTTCAGAAGAGTGAGAGCTTGGAGATATCTTGAGATGACAGATGAACGATCGTCAAGCTCTAACCTCAGAAAAACGATTTCTGAGCCCCAGACGGTGATCGAACCCGCAACCTTCTGATGACGGGTGAGACGCTCTAATCATTGAGCTACCAAGACTAAGATGGTGAGCTAAGGTATAAGTTCGACATATGTGCGACCTGAGCGGAAGCCACTATATGTTAACCACAGAAATCGTTTTTCTGAGAATAGAACTTGACAATCGTTCATCTGTCACAGTGGTTCCCAAACGTTTCCAGGCTGGCACCCCCTTGGTTCCCAGGTGGATTCCTAGCGCCCTCTCCCCCCACACACATGCGAACACACACCTTTTTTATATTTGGTATGCTTCAAATTGAAAACAACAAGATTAATTTTATTCTCTATAAACTGCATACGTGTTCCTTTACCGTAGTGTTTATGACATATATTTTGTCATTCAGATTTTGTAAAAAACAAAAAGTTATTAACTGCTCCTAATGCCACCCTGCCGCTCCCATACCGCCCCGTTTTGCCTCACCGACCCCGAGATCTTTCCACCGCCCACTTTGGGAACCACTGATCTATCATCTCAAGATATCTCCAAGATCTCACAATTTTAAAAATATAAATTTCATCAATATCATTATTAACATATAATGGCTTCCGCTTAGGTCGCACATATGTCGAACTTGTACCTTAGCTCACCGTCTGAGTCTTGGTAGCTCAATGGTTAGAGCGTCTCATCGGTCTTGCGGGTTCGATCCCCGTCTGGGGCTCAGAAATCGTTTTTCTGAGAATAGAGTTTGACGATCATTCATCTATCACCTTGAGCTTTTTTGTTTGTATGACTTCGTCTGCAGACTTGAATACAGGTATAATGATTCCTTCCGTTTTTTAAATCAGAGATTTCTCTTTTTCTTTTTCACTAAAAATTGTTTTCAGGAATTTCCAAATTGGTTTTGCTGTCCTTGACTTATTCGGATTGAGAACACTTCACGGACTCAATCTCGGATCTTAAACGCAAAACCTTTTTCACTTTCCTGTGCGTGGCATCCGACTGACAATTTTACGTTCAAGTCATCCTTCTTCATTAAGCTTTTCTTTGGCTCAAGGGAACACAGATATGAAGAACAGATATGCGTGACTGCAACAAGCTCTTGAGTTGTAATCTGCCATCTCTTGAAGAATATGCTCGTCACGATCCCTCAAAAGCTAGCCAAGTAAGTTACTAATTTAACTTTTAATTTCACATCTTATTGGTTACTAATTTGGTAACTCGATCCTTTTTCACAGCTGGAGTTCAAGCAATAATACGTTTATCATGAGTTTGTTCTAATAGATCAAGAAGTCGCAATGAAGCTAATCAGTCCGTTTGTTCTCCTCATTGTGACACTATCTTGTGAGGTTGACTCCAAGGACCACGAAAAGGTACCAACATACTTCGCCAGAGAGGATAAGAATGGCGACCTCATTGATGCTACTGATCCTTTGACATGGCTGAAGATAAATGCGTATCATACTAATAACTTGCACACCGCTTTAACTTCGTCACTTCAAGCCAGGCCTTCCATAGTTAAAAATGGACGTAATGTGACTGTCGTATGGAAAGGTGTTGAAAGTCCAACAGCAGATGATTTTATTGCTCTGTACTGTCCTGAAAACGCCAAACACAATGATTATATTGACTATTTCCGTGTGAAAGTGTGTCCGACCTACAAGCAAGGAAGCGGCGAACACTCGGTGCAGCTGACTAACCTACGTACAAACTGCGAGTTTCGTTATTTCAAGTACATTTTCAAAGATCATCAAGAATTGGTAGCGATAAGCAATACAGTAATGTTTGAAGGAGGACCTGAGATGCCGTTGCAGATACACTTAGCATTAACTGGGGATCCAACTGAAATGCGAGTGATGTGGGTTTCTGGAACCGGTAAGATTTACGATAGCTTTGGTCATGAGATTCTCTTGTGAAAGTTGAGAAATCATTACTCCAGGCACTCCAGGCAGGGATGTTTCTGGAGCTTTGTTTTCAAACTTATGCCTGTGAATGATAGTTTTCTCTTTTCTTGATTTATATTGATTTCAGTGTTGTACATAACATTCATTGAAATATCGAATTGATTTGCCGCAGTCGATTCGCATTATTTAGCTTTTTATCGTGAAGTCTGTAAAGCTGAAATGAACATGCCATTGTTTGAACTAATCAGTTGATCGTGGTTTGTTTGCACGACTAAAGGGTCGACTCTAACGAAGAATTTCAGTCCGACTGACCAGGCTGAAAATGCAGTGGGTCAGGCTGGGGTAAAATCTTCGTCATATAATCGCTCGACGATTTCCTGAGGGAGTTTTTCGTGAACCCGGGCAGATATTGTTCATTTAATCATCCGCATAGTTCTGCGTCAACCTTTACTAGTGATATAGGCGACTAAACAAAGCAAGTGATTACGTAATACTCTGAGACTCAAAGCTGTACGGATTTTTTATTTGGAAATGCGATAATTCTAGATAGGCAATGAGCGTGGGACAAAGAGCATGAAAGACATGGGGATAGGATTTTTAGTACCTGTGAAAATATTTTCTTTGACTTGAGGTAGGCTATTATGTAATTATCCCTTTATACCGATATTTTCTTGGCGAAAATTGATCTCAGGTATTTGACCCAAGTAATTTGATTCTTTGAATTAAAAGCACTTGCAGCAAAAATAGAGTGAACTGGGAAAGCATGCATACTCAACTTGAGAATGGAGAAAAGCATGGTGGTAGTTGAGATGATGATAATAATAATGACGACCTATGGTCATGATAGTGACGATTACGATTATGATAATGATGATTATATTGATGATGGTGATGATGACAGTAATGATGATGACGATAATGGTAATGACAACGATTGTAACAATGATTGTCATGATAATGACTATATATATATATATATATATATATATATATATATATACATACCACATTATATACCAAGATTATCGATATCGTTATGATTATACATGGAGGTGATAATTGTGATTATGTAATGACATATGGATTGTTTCGTTCACAAGCATTTCTCAAGATCAGCGTTGACTTCCTTTGCAGATGAGACTCCAATTGTCAAATTTGGAATGCAAAAGGAACTGGAATCAATTGCTACTGGCGAAAGTCAGACGTACACAGCATCAGATTTTTGTTTTATAAATGGCATGTTTATTGACCCTGGATTTATCCACGATGTCCTTCTTACCGATCTAAAACCGTCCACGGTTTATTATTATTCCTGTGGAGTATCTGGGGTAAGGTCAATTTATCAATAGGGAAGACGGCCATTCCCATTTATACATTGATTTGGTGTAAGAAAGTTGGTGTATGACCTTCGTTCTAGTATTAGCAGGAAATATAGTCTTAGATCGTTCCCTGTTGAATAGTGTCAAACACGTTCATAGTTCAAGCTTATGTATATGGAAAATTAATATCATTATCCAGAATTATTATTATGATAGTTTAGTACCATTACTATCATTATTATTATTATATACTTAATAGCCCTTCATGGCCTTAGCCTTAATAATTCAATGGAATATTTAATTGGGTGATAGCTTGAACGCTGTCAATCATTGTTACTTTTGTCACTATTGTCTCGGTTTCCATGAGCATCACATTTTACATCTATTTCACTGTACTTTTAATTACTTTTTTTGTCTGTAATCAACTTCAATATTTGCTCTTCTGTCCGGGGCATCCCATTGCCTAGGCAACCTCTCACCGACGGAATAATTTCGACTCTAAATCCTGGACGTTTCTCTGGCATTTCAAAAGCTAGTTGTTGATATTCCTTAATTTCTCTTCTTTTGAGCACGCTATGCCAACTATCCAGATTCGTTTCTTCTCCTTGTTTTCGGTCAAGTCCTTGCATCTTTCTTCTGTAGTTTTCCTTTGCTCAGAATTCGAAGTCCCAACTTATCTTTTTCCCTTTACTTTCAAGTGAAGTTCCCTT
Organism: Heliopora coerulea; assembly: GCA_030142905.1. Lineage (NCBI taxonomy): Eukaryota > Metazoa > Cnidaria > Anthozoa > Scleralcyonacea > Helioporidae > Heliopora > Heliopora coerulea. The sequence goes on from JASJOG010000013.1 coordinate 1,933,545, forward strand.
TTTCCACTTGGTGTTATATCAAACTGTTCCTTCGTTAATTATTCCCATTTGTTTATCCCATTCTACAGCAAATACCTTCAGTGCGTTTTTGTGTCTTCTAAGATATTCATCTGCAGTTAATACTTTGCATCCGGCCAAGATATGTTGTACCGGTTCTTTGCTTGAGTTGCAAAGCCTGCAAAGATCGTTTTCAACCTGAATCCCCTTGGTTAACGTCTTCCACGCTCTAGTCTCTACCATTTGGTCTTGCAGTTTTATCTGTACAGCTGTCTTTTTCGGATCCAAATTATATTCTAGCTACATATGGCGTCCCTCGTCTTGCCTGTTATACACCTCACTCTGAATTTCTTTTTAAATTGCTCGATGCGTCTTTCTTCAAATTTCTTCAGTATTACTTGCAACTTGTCCCAAACTACTTTCCTTGTACCATCTAGTTGTTCTCCATTCAAATTATTTCCATCTTCTCCGAGAGTTCGTTCTTGTACTTTATCTTCATCAATTTTTTTTGGCTTGTTCACATTCTAGGAACTTGTACCTAGATCCATTGCTCTCATTTCCTGCTGTAATACCTCTAAACCTTCATCTTTAACCATTTCACCTGGAATAAGGACTACTTCAGCACATTTCTTAACACCATAGCATGAGTCTGTATCATTACTCGCTTTATATTATTATCATTATCATTATTGCTTTAATATTTTAATTTAATATCATAAATCATTTTGTAGATCGTTTTTACTTAAGACCTTAGGCAAATCGACCTCAATGTATAGGGCAAATTAATATTATCAACATTATTTTGGTTATGATTATTTATTATCATTACTGTCATTATTATTATTGTCATTATCATTATTATTATTGTTATTGTTATTGTTACTGTTATTCTTCTTCTTATTATTATTAAACTTTATCTGAAAAAGTTAAAATGCTTAGTAACGCAAAGATGAATAGATTTAAGTTGAGCTTTAAGTTGAGCGCCAACATGGCTGCCACGCTAGTTAAGCTCTTCATATTTTTTATGATTTTATTTAAGATACCATTGTATTCTACATTTACTTTTCCTAAAACCATCAACAATGGTCTCTTGGCCAGTCACCTGGATAGCAGCGAGTTATATGAGAGTATTTTGGCAATTATTAGCTCACCGGTTGCTAGATTCAATTGCAAGGTATGTTCAAGCAAGCCTAACATTCGTCGCTGCATTACAAAGTGGTCTAAGTATGGCCTGCTTTTTATTCAAGCACCAGAACTGGATTTTCCTATTGACCTAACAATCTGCGGGGATATTGAGTCTAATCCAGGAGAAATAACGTTGCAATCTACGAAACGTACTCAAGCTCAAAATCAAGCTATCCATCTTAATCGTCATGTAAATTACAGGAGCGAAAGGATTGTGTATTCCTCAGACCAACTACTCTCAATTAGAGCCTACGCCTCAACAATACCACTGGAATTGAAGACCTGTTCGAAGTCTCTAAGACTTGCGAAGTTAACACGAGGAATAAGAGCTGAAGTGAAAGAACGGCAATTTAAAACAAATCAACCAATCCTTACAAGAGTATCTTGGCGCTCCAGTGATTATGCTAAGCACAGTCGAAGATCTATTGATCGAAGCGTCCTTCAAAGAGTTTCGTTCAAGAAAACCTACGCGATTCCAACAATGTTAATAACAAATATCAGATGTCTAAGCAATAAGGTGGACGAGCTCCACTGTGTCGCTGAAACTAATAGTGCGGATGTATTATGCATTACCGAATCCTGGCTTTCGCCGCTAATTCCAAATTCTGCAGTATCGATCCCAGGATATATGTTATTTCGACGCGATAGACAAAACCAGGCTGGGTGGGGTGTTTGTGTATATACAAGAGAAAAGATCCCATGTAAAAGATTAACGGATTATGAGCAAAGCGAGGTTGAATCCATTTGGGTCACCTTAAGACCTTATGCATTACCTAGAAATGTTACTTGTATTTTGCTTGGCGTAATATACCACTCAACCGTGAACCGAAAAACATCATTTTGCGTGAACATATCCAGTCTAACATTGATCATTTTCTCAGGAAACACCCTAACGCTATGGTGATATTAAGTGGAGATTTTAATCCCACCTCAACTGGCCTAGACCCTAAATCCATCTGTAACCCGAATAATCTTAAGCAGTTAATTAGATTTTTCACAAGGGACACCTGTGAAAAATATCCTGTGACACCGGCATTTTAGACTGGTTCTGCACTAATAAACCTCAGCTTATTGAACTGCGCAGGCTACCTAAATTAGCGTCATCTGATCACTACACAGTTCTGGCCTGCTCAACTGTCACTCCACCATCTAAACAAGAGTCCCTTCGGAAGGTAAAATTTAGACAGAGCAGAGCTAGTAACTGGAGGGATATTGGCCACTGGATAACTGCGAAAGATTGGTCGGAAATTTTCTCTGCCCCCTAATGTGCGCAAAAACTTGCGATCTTAACACGAGAGTTGAATTGGGCAATGGATACATTTTTCCCTTGGAAAACTGCTAAAAAACACCTTAATGACAGACCATGGATCACTAATAACATTAAATTATTGATCTCAAAACGTCATGAAGCACGGAAAGGATTCGCTCGCGTATAAATTCTGGAGAAACAGAGTCCAGCATGAAATCAAGAATGCAAAGCTTGATTTCTACAACGCCAAAGTCAGTGACCTAGCCCAATGCAATGCCAAGAAATGGTGGCAACAAATCAAGTCGCTAATGGGCCAAGATACAACTAGGAAACAAGTATGGTAACATCAATTTCTGAAAGACGGAATGTTTGATACTGCTGGTCTTGCCTCTGAAATCAATGACTTCCTTGTTAGCATTACTAGTCACTTTAAACCTTTAGTTCCAGTAAAGACCCTTCCAAATGTAATCCATGGAGACTTGCTGGTCTCAGAGAAAGAAGTGTTTTCTGACCTTTCTAAATTGACCACTAACAAAGCAGTAGGGCCGGACGGAATCTACAATAGATTACTCAAAGAGTTTGCCCCTGAATTTGCTCCCATTATCAAGGATATATATAATCAGTCACTTAGAGAGGGGTTCATACCGGACACGTTAAAAAAGTCTATCATTACACTAGTCCCGAAAGTTTCTCCACCTGTGGACATTAAAAGTGACCTCAGACCTATAGCCCTAACGAGCTGTTTGGCTAAGGTCTTGGAGGGCTTTACTCATAAAAGACTTCTGAAACAAATCGGGCATAGTATGGACATTCGGCAGTATGCCCGGAAAGGCCACTCGACTACCCACGCATTGATTTATTTATTGCACGTTATATACGAGGCTCTCGATTCTGGAAATTGTAGTGCTCGCATATTTTTTGCAGATTTTTCAAAAGGATTTGACATCATCGATCATTACATCCTGCTACACTAACTGAGTTCTCTTCAAATAGATCAAACATTATATATAGATTAGAGCTTTCCTGACTAATTGGACCCAGGCAATGAGGGTTGGTAACTCCCTGTCCCCTTGGCGCCACACTTATGGTGGAATACCACAAGGGACCAAGTTTGGTATCACACTATTTGCCATCATGATCAATAGTCTCCTTGTTGATTGGCGCCTTAGGACTAAATACGTAGACGATGCGACGGTCTTTGAGATAATCCCACGTAATTCAATCAGTTTGTTAGATCTAGCGGTTAGAGATATTCATGAATACTGTGTTAATCATAGTATGAAACTTAACCTTAAAAATGTAAAGAAATGGTGGTGAATTTTATGAAAAATCCAGATATAGTAATGAGATCGTTATGTGTAGGTAATTGTGAAATTGAGCGTGTTTCCTCGTATAAACTCTTAGGAGTAGTTATCAGTGAAGACCTCAAATGGAATCATCATATAGATTACCTTGTTATTAAGGCATCTAAGAGACTTTATGCCTTACGACTACTGAAAAGAGCGGGTGTGAATACATCAGACTTATTGAATGTCTATAGAAGTAGTGTTAGATCTATCTTAGAATATGCCGTCCAAGTCTGGCAAAATATCCCTGAGTACCTCTGTAATAGCATTGAATCAATTCAAAAAAGGGCTTTTAAGATCATTTACCCGGACTGCTAATACGATCACGCCCTGGTGCTGACTAATGAAAACACTCTATCGGGTAGACGAGACAGCTTATGTAGGAAGTTTATGACAGAGATGGTGGAGAGTAGAGAACATCCATTGGCATTCCTGGTGCAGTTGCCTGTGTTGGAGACTATACCGTATAACTTAAGATCAGGCACTACGCAGCCTACCAAACCACTGAAAAGAACTAAGAGAAGCCAGGACTCCTTCACCACCAAATATCATGTGTGATTAGATCGTTATTAGATTCGAACATTGTTAGTTAGCAATATTGGATTGTTATTAGAATTTGTACATTATTATTAGTAGTAGTAGCAACATTGTAATTATCCCTTGTTAATTCAGTTTATATTTTAACTGCAAGAAAGTGGAATAAACATTATTTGATATTTGATTTGATAGATATTAGAACCAGTTTAGCAGAGCTTCTCTTGCACTAAACCTTCTAAATAGCGAAATACTGTACCACTTTTTACGTGTGTGAGCTTGAAAGCGTCCTACTTAATGGTTGTTTCATTCATTGCTTTCATTTTCTTCAGCATATGAGCACCACAAGGTCTTTCAAGACAGCTCCACCAGTTGGTGCGGAGGTGGGTTATAAGTTTATTGTGTATGGTGATATGGGATTACGTCCTCCAGCCCACAGCACCGCCAGAAATGCGCTGAAAGACGTACAAGGTGGCTACGAATTTATCTTTCACCATGGAGACATTTCGTATGCAAGAGGAGTAGTAAGTCAGCGATATTAGCATAAGTGGAGTTTTGGTAAATTGAAACGCAAATGATTATACTATTCGTCGAGAAAATTTCTTTCCTAGGCTTACATATGGGATCAGTGGCATTCTCTTATTGAACCATACTCAAGTATCGTTCCATATATGGTTGGGATTGGTAACCATGAGCAAGATCATCTCGATGTATCATCAAAAGATCCAAGCGGAGTGACTGGAAATGGCTTCCATCCGTGGTGGGGAACCTATGGCGATGATTCTAATGGCGAATGTGGTGTTCCAATGTTCTACCGTTTTCATATGCCAGACAATGGAAACCATTTGTGGTGGTAATTTAAACTTGTGACCTTTCTTAGACCTGTTTCTTAAAAGTGGAACTGAAGATCGCCCAAGCAGGGCCAGGTCAAGGAAGAAACTAAATTGGCATTGCCTTAACAACGGTTCAGCTACATGAACGTGAGAGGCAAAAAAATCACTTTCACTTTCAAATTGGACCTTGCAGTTAATGTATTAATTGAAACTAACATAAAAAGTAAGCATACTGGCGAAACTAACTGTCACTTCGATTGGGCTGATAACGAAGCCATAGAGTTACCTTTAGACGAAAACTCACTGAATTTAAAACTGCTTACATGTCGAAAGGGATGCCACTAAGACATGGGATTGCTTAAGTTCTCGGGGAAAAAAATCTTCAATTTAGTAGGGGAATGCTGCGGCCTGAGATCGGAGTTTATATTGTAACAAGTATTATTTCATGGCTCACCCAAATCTATTCTTCAAACTGAAGGTTCAAATAAGTTATTCATCTCCTCTGACTCCATGCAATTATGGGCGTATCCAGAATTTTGTTAGAGATGGGGGCGCAAGATTTTTTGCAAATCCATGCCACTCAGTGGCGTTTTAGTGGAAGAATTTTTTTATTGGTACGGTCGTTTTCTCTTTCTTTGTAATCTGAATTTATTCTACTCACCTTCTCTTTTGTCTGCTGTTTGTTCCGATTCCCTTTGAAAATAATCATCAATCTTCTTGGTGGTCGACTTCCTAAATGCTTGTGTTTTGTAGCCGAGCAAAATTCTCATGACAACTAAACAGAAAAAATGGGAGGGCGCGCGGCGAATGCGCCCCAGCCTAAATCCACCCCTGGCAATTTACCTTACATGAACAAGTAAAATATTCTTTAAAAGTATGGAATGTTATAAAACCACGAGTGTGAGAAACTTTGTAAATATAGTACATGTGATTTTTTCTGTAACTTAAGGTACAGCTACGATTACGGAATGGTTCATTTTATCATGATAAGTACGGAACATGACATGGGTAAAGGATCAAGACAGTACACTTGGTTAGAAAATGACCTGAAGAATGTTGATCGTTCCAAGACTCCGTGGATTATTCTTGGAGGACATCGACCAATGTATACCAGCGAGATCGAACCAGGTAAGAGATAGAATTTTAAAGTTTACCGGCTAACAATGTATGTGGGCAGGTGCGTACAGTTGACTCAAAGAATGGAGGAGTGAAAAACGAATTCATGTCGGACGAATGCTGGAGTAGACATAGGAACAGGGTAATGGGTGTATGAGTTTGAACTATCACAATGGCGTTTAATAATACAATTTGGGTTTGACTGCGTCTTTTTTTTCCCCTGAAATATCTTTTTATCTGTCTATCTCGCCAAGTTGTCATACTGGCAGCCGTCTCTGAAACTCCTATCAATGTATTTTAGCCTTCAGGTTAGCAGTCAGACGTTCGTTAGGACCAGTTGAATTTGCACTATTTGAGTTGGTTACTCAGACCTTGGTGATCTTAACACCTTTCAAAGATTTCTACCCTTTATCCTTCACTGAAGTAAAAAAATATTGATAAATTTTCTCGGAGATAAAATATTTTATATAGTTCTCCGTTTTGAAATTGGAAGCCAAAACCAGTCGAACATAAAACGAAAAATGTCATTGTACAACTTGATATTATAGAGAATGAGCACAATAATAGGGGATATAAAATCCATAACTTGCCAGAAAAATTAAAAAAGTAATGAATAAACCATAAGCCGTAAAAAGTAATCTTGTTAGCTTGATAACCAAGTAAGAAACAAGATAAGACAGCGACAGAGGTGAGGTGATATTTCGACTATATTTCAAAGTCACTGTCAAACCAACGGATAAGCAAATACACTGTGATCCATACATACATCCCTATGATAATGTCATCGCCAATAGATAATGAATTCATAAGAGATGATTGCTAAAGATGATACGATATGATGATTGTTAATAGCCGGTGACAATATTCTAGGCATATATATATATATATATATATATATATATATATATCCAACATAAAATATGTATAATTGAATGAATGTTTCCTTATAAGAAGTTCGTTACTACTCAGAGTTTCATGTACAAGGCAATCGTCAGGTAACTGAAATATAATCCTCTTGACTCTTCTTTTAATCCACTAATTTTTATCGAGATAAAAGAAGAGTTAAGAGGATTATATTTCAGTTACCTGACGATTGCCTTGTGCATGAAACTCTGAGTAGTAACGAACTTATCTTAAAGAAACATTCATTCATTTATATATATATATATATGTATGTATATGAAACTAGGTCGAAATACTCCCGCACCGTTGCCTTTGTCTTGTCGTCTTTCTAATATGAATATCAAGTTAACAAGATGACGTTTTTCGGTTGATGTTTTATTTGTTAATAGTGGATATATTTCGAAACTATATCTCTGGGTAACTGTCAACTCAAGCGACATAAATTGTTTTATGGTTTGACGATGACCTGACCGCAGAGTCTAAATATTACCACGACTATCACGTGCATTCTTGTGTTTTTTCGATATACCCGAACCAGCTTGGTTCGCCCACCATCAGCACCGTCGAAATTGCTATGGTAACTTAATCAGGAAATAAATTAAAAATCAAAAAACTGTGGAACTGTTAACTAAAGCATGGCTATATTTCGTTTCAGGGGACTTTGTTGTGTCATTAGGGATTCAAATTCTGCTGGAAGACCTTTTAAATGAACACAAAGTGGACTTGGCTCTTTGGGCTCATTACCATAGCTACGAAAGGACATGCGCAATGTACAAAAACGAGTGCATAAAAGGAGGGACAGTACATATCGTTATCGGAACTGCAGGAAAAAATGCAAATGTTCCGGGTTACCTCCCCCCGAACTGGTCGAAGTTTCGTCGCCACGTTGATCCATACGGCTACGGCCGGGTTACAATCGCCAATCGCTCGGCTCTGCACTTTGAATACTTTGTTAACAGCGAGGAAAGAATCGTTGATAATGTCTGGTTGGTTAAAGATTAAATAAATTTTATAAAATTGGTCATCGGTTTTCCTGAGCATTTCTTTAAACGGTTTTAAGGGAGTATCCTTACATTAAATGAATAGAGAAATAAACATCCAAACCATAAACGAATGTCCTTACAAGTAAATAATCAATCAATGAAATAAATAAATAAAATAAACAAAATAAATAAATAAATAAATAAATAGGTAAATAAATTTTTTTATTAATATAGATAGAGGCGAGTTAAACGATATGTACAACTGAAAACTAACGTTTTCGACGTATTGTCATCATTGGGGTATTACAACATTAGGTGGTTTAGGTCTCCTTTAATAGGTTAAGTAATTCCCAAAGGGGAAAGTTTTGGGTCAAACCATTGCACTTGATTATTTAATGAAAGGGATTTTTGTTAAAATCAAACCTAAATTTACACTGTGATATACCAACGACGACTTGTGGAATGACACCCTCCAGGTAACCTTTCTTCAGCTAAGTTTTAATCTCACTTCTTTATTTTTTATATTATCATAAATCGTCCGGGTGACCAATTGTTTTGCGCAACTTTATTTTATATAAGTTGTTGCCATTGCAACATGACCATGCCTTATAATTAAGAAATACCAAATGGATTTCCGTGTTTGGATACAGTGATCTAAACACGCGTGATGTTGCGAAACTTGAAAAAAGTGTAAAAAGACACTAGCCACTAGGCGACTGTTTAAGCTTTTCAAAAGTCGAGCAACATCCCAAGTGTTTGGATCACAATGTCAAAACAAGGAACTCCATTTTGTATTTCATTAATAAAATAAGGACATGTGCAAAGCAGTTGACTTTATTAATACATCGATGAAGTAAGCAAATCTCCCAAAAATCGTCAACTATCAGAGACAAGTTTAAGAAGATCGAAAACTGGTCAATAAAATAAAGCCACTTCAACGTGGTAAAAAGAAAGAAAAATAAGCGAGTGTTTTTTTAGCTATTTGAAAGTCAAGCAAAGTACTAAGAGCTTGAATAACAGTATTCAAACACAAGAACCGTTACGTTTTCTTGTGTAAAATAATAAGGCTGAACGTGCAAAACAAACTTCAGGGCACTTTTCGCGGAAAATATTCTATGTTTGGATACTCTTATCCAAACACCGCTATTAAGCAATCGGAGCTGGCGAACGATACGCGTTATTTCATAAACAACATTGTCTAACAGTTACCCTAGCAGCAGTAGCTCGTAGTGAATAATGTCATTACTATGATATTTTGGGAAAATGTGTTTAATTAGAACTATGAAATTAAAGTGAATACACAAACCATTTTAAACTAAGTAGGATAATAGGTGTCCTTTGTGGAATGTAGATAAAGAGCCACGCCCAGATCTCATTTGGGACTTTAAATTCCTCATCGTATCTGCTGGTATGAAAAATTGCATTGAAAAGTTACGTCGTCTAAAATTCAAAATGTAAAATCACCTGTCGTTTACCAGTTCTTACCGTTACCGTCTTTGACTCGAGAAAGCCTGTTGCTGAAGTTCTTTGATCAGTGGAAATTCTTCGCTGAGTATTACGAATCCCTGAAAGTGATTGGCTTAGTCGTTTTTTCGTTGGTGATAAACCCCAGTCATTGAGTTGTTGGCCTGGAAAGCGAAGACTTTTCTCGATCTGGTTTTTTTTGAGAATACTTTTCCAGCAACCTTTATGTTGTCAAGTGAAAAAGATAATTTCCCGTCGTTTTGCATGAGCGCATAGTTAGCTCGGCTGTGCCTCGTTAACTATTCACTCAAGAGCAAACTCGGCTTGTCTAATGACTTACAATAAGTGTAATGATGACTATTATAGTTGCTGTTACGATTACTTTTATTTATTTTTTTAATTATTAATATTATGATTAAAATTATTTTTACTGGTAGTATTATATTGATTTAACTTATTTTTTAATTTCCATTGGCTTAGAGTAGACAGGTAATAATCGAAATCGGTATACAACTACTTGGTATACCGGGTATGATTTCTAGTATCAGTATCGTTAACACTATCAATATTTCTTTAAAGTCTATAACACTTGTTTAAGGTTGCCTTTTTCATCAAAGCCAGAGGTTCGTGATCTAATGCTCGATTATCAAGTTTTCTGTGAACGGAGATTGCAGACTAAATTGTCTAAATACGATAATTAATTTATTTTTACTATTATTATTTTTTTTATTTCTATTATCATTATTATTATAATTATCATTGTTGTTCTTATTATCATTTTGTTATCATCGTTATCATTATTTTTTGTTGGTGGTGGTGATGGTGGTACTAGTGATCGTATTGTTGCTATTGTTAATTGCTGTTGGTACTGCATTTTCTGTTGTGTTGTTGTTACTTTTGTTGTCGGGGAAGTTGTTGCTGTCATTGTTATTGTTATTCATGTAAAAGAAAAGTGCACGTAAGAGGCCCACACAATATTGTTAATTGCACGATTACTTATTTGTTATACAGATCATGAAATATCTTGGATTTCAAAATTGTCAAAGGGTTTGTTTTTACCCGAATGTTTGTTCACCTTATGACCACATACGGTGAAAAATTCTTTTCCATAGTCGCCAATATTTTTCAGAATATAAATGAAAGTAATCAAAAATTGAAAGTTCATTCTATCATAGATGAATAATGCTATCGAGATAAACATAAACATTTAAAAATGTAAATGATTTTCGGTCAACCATTCACGTAATTATGATTGTTTAAGCGTTCTCTGACAAAAACTTCAATTAAATTTTGTGGTCATCAAACTACGTCTCTACAAGTACGGATAAGAGTATGTTGTCTATTCATTTCTTCAATCAGCGTATTTGCGTTTTCCTTTCCAAGATTGTTCTCGGAAATCTCCAAAATGGCTTTAATCTTACTATATTTGCTTTGACACTTTTGAGACCCACAAACCGTGTAAAACGCTTCTGCGGACGTAGTCATGGATGGTGACGGCAAATCTTTTAGCTTTTTCCTTTGCTCGGTATCAGAATCGGTATCTTCCACGCTCATAAAAGATTTTCTTTGCACGATGTAGGTATTAAGGACAGATATGCATTACACGTACAAGCTCTCTCGTTCTAATTCGCTGTCTCTTCAGGAAATGTCTGTCAGGCTAGCCTCGTAAGTTAGTGTTTAATTTACCTTCCATGTCATTGGCGATTAACCTGGTAACTCGATCCTTTTCACAGCTTGAGTAATCATTGACCTTCATAAACCTGGAGGAAAGGCAGGGATCAAGAAGTTGCAATGAAGCTAAAGAGCTCATTCGTTCTCTTCATTGTGTCACTATTTCGTGGAGTCGACTCTAAGGACCGCGAAAAGGTATCGACATATTTTTCTAGAAAGGGAGAGAATGGCGAGTTGATTGATGCTACCGATCCTTTGACACGGCTGAAGATGAATGTGTATCATACTGATAACTCGCAAACGGTTTTAACTGCATCGCTTCAAGCCAGACCTGGCATAGTCAAAAATGGACATAATGTTACTGTCGCATGGAATGGTATTGAAAGTGCAAAAGCGGATGATTTTATAGCTCTGTACTGCCCTGAGAACGCCAAAGACAGTGATTACATCGACTATTTCAGTGTAACAGAGAGTCCGACCTACAAACAAGGAAGCGGCGAACACTCGGTGCAGTTGACCAACCTGCGTACAAACTGCCAGTTTCGTTATTTCAAGTACGTTTGGATATTTCATCAAGAATTGGTAGCCATAAGCAATACAGTAATGTTTGAAGGAGGACCTGAGATGCCGTTGCAGATTCACTTAGCATTAACTGGGGATCCAACTGAAATGCGCGTGATGTGGGTTTCTGGAACAGGTAAGATCTTCGATAGCCTTAGTCACCAGTTCTCTTACAGAATTTGGTGGATCGTAACTATGAGCACATTAATCAAGGATAGGATAGGATGTTTTCGGCAGCTTCATTTTTAGCATCTGATTTTGAAAGATTGTTTTCTCTTTATTTTGCGATATGTGTTCCCACTAATATTGCATTCAGTTTTTCACATAATCAAATTAAATATTAAATTGATTCACATCAATTGATTCGCATTATTTCACTTTATATTGTAAAAACTGTGTAGCTGGAAAGACGACACTCGATGTGATTTCCACTATCCAGTTGATCTAGGTTTACAGTCTCTTAAGTGGCTGGTTACGAAACAGTATGCTGCCCGATTAACGTAAACGTAAACTGCTCGATTAACCGGGCTGAAAATACAAAAGGTTAGCCGGGATGAAATTTTCGTCGAGTAATCTCTAGATGATTTCACAAGGGAATTCTCATAGGCTAACCTTTATTTTTCTATAGCTGGAGTTCCGCGAGAGAAAACACTAACTGACATTGGCTCAATTATGGCCTCGTGGCCTTACCTAAATCTAAACGTATTCCATGTGGGCTGCAATTATAAAATTGTTGCCCGAGCGTGCTACAACAGCACGTGGACAAAGTATGGAATTAGCACGTGATTACACCGTGTCACATTAATTCCGGTGATAAATAGCTCAAAGTTCACCAATGCAGCCTGAATTCAAGAAACCAGCGACGTAGTGAGGAGGGGGAGCGAGAGGGGGTACGTACCCCCGGCGCAAGGTGTGGGGGGGGGGCTCAAAAAGCAGCGGAAAAGACGGCGCAAAAAGCAGCCGAAAAGATGGCGCAACATTCTCTTCGTGAACGTACGATGATTCTTATGTAGATATGGGTTTTGCCTACGATATGGATACAATGTGAAATACATCATCCTTAATTTTGCTAATTCGAAACATTTTTAATTTACGTTTAATAATATCATTACTATTTTTTTCCAAAATTTCTTCCGTAGTAGATAGTGGAAACGCAACTTTGCCTAAATTGACGTGTGCGTCACGGTTCAAATACAGAGTTTCGGTCCGAATATGAAATGTCACGCACATCGTTTGGTTTACGATTAGCTCATGATATATGCTATATATGCATCCCTGTACGTCATCTCAGCAGAGATTACGTACTGGGATGCGACTGAGAAGCCTAAAACTTAGGTTTGTTTGCGATTGAAAATAAACAACCGTGAGTAATAAGCTTTTCTCTTATGACGCCTGTGGAGAACATAAAGAGGAAAACAGAAACAGTAAAAACAGAACACGAAAATAAAAAAACCAAAAAAACCCCCAAAATCAACAATACTTACTAACCTAAAAGGGCTGACAATATTGATCAGATTTATATTTTGTTAAAATACCCAGTGATAACCAATTTTTTTTAACAGTAATTTAATGTGAATCATTCAACCATAAGGGCGTTCTTAGGGGAAATATCGATTATATATTATCTGTAGTTAAAAGCAAAATCGTTTCGTTTCTTTAATGGTTGGGGGATGAGGTAGGCGCCAGACATATTCTTGCTCCTGGGTGCTAGAAAGCTTAGCTACGCCACTGTAAGAAACTACGCTTTTCGTTAATCTTCCACGCGATGAAGTACGGGATCTTATGGAGGCAAAAGACTCGACAAGCACACAAAAGGCTACCAGAATGCTGTTGCAACACTTCTTGTATTCTGCATGGAAGTTTCAGCAGAAGAATCACCGGTGAAAAACCTGGAGAAATTGTCGAGGACGAGGTGAACTCTTTTCCTTTTTTCTTTTGTCTCTGTCGCTATATAACAAAGCATTTAATATATCTTGTCGTTAGGTAAAGTTATGTTTTCATCCTTGGGGAAAGTTTTGTTTGTAAGTTTTGTTTTCTCTCAGGTCCAGGCATTAAGTGTATTGTTATTGATATAAGCGACTAAGCTTAAGAGCTGATTACCTAATACAATAGAATTCAAACCGGTGTGGAATTTTTGTCGTGTAAATACAAAATCTCTTTAGATAAGCCATAAACCTGGGACAAAGAACACGAAAAACATGGTTGCGAGGAACGCCGACACTCAATGCCTGTGAAAATATTTGCTTGAACATGGCTTCAAGCTATTACGTAATAATCCCTTAATACCTATGTGTTCTCGATTAAAATGATGTTATATTTGATGCTAGTAATTTGATTTTGTGAGTTAAAATGAGAAGTAAAAACAGCGTGAAGTGGGAAAGCTTACTTGTGTATTTCGACACTGGTGGTAATGATGGTGACAATGGTAAACATGACCATGATAGCCAGGATTGTGACGATTAAGATTATGATGATGATAACGATGATATTGATAGTGTAGTGACGTCATACTATGCCTATCACATGTATATTAGCTACCGGATGTAAATAAAGAGTTGTTGTGTTTACTGGAGTCCATTATTACAGATAGTGATTATGATAGTGATAATGGTAGCGATATTCATGAAGATTTCAGTAGTGATGATAATAATTATGAGGATAATAATCTTGATGATAGCGATAGTGATCATAATGAACCATAATCTTAATCATAATCGTAATGACGACGATGATGATAAAAGTGATAGCGATTAGGACGACGATATAACGAATGATAGTGATAAGTATGATAATAATGATAATAATGATGACGACAATTTAATAACGTGATGATAATGAAAAGGACGAGTGAAAACAAAGTCCGAAATTTGGAGATTATATTTTTTTTGAAATACTCCTCGTTCAATTTGGAATTTGTTCGAGTGTGTTTTTCCAAATTTTCCCTCCCTAGGAGATTGTTTTTCATATTTTTCTGTCGTTTCAGGACTTTTCAGCATGTTTTTTCTCAACGAAATTTGAACTGAATTTCCATTATTTGTTACTTTATTACCTTTTTTCTACACTGTGTTGCTACGAAATTGAAAACCGTCATTTAATTAGAAATGAAAACAATTTTTAATGTACATTACGATGATAATAATGGTAACGGTGATGATAATCATGATGATAAGGGCGACGATAGTGATGATAATGATAATAATCATAATGATGATAAAAGTGATGACGGTGATGATAACGATAATGGTAGTGGTACAAATACTCACAACAATGATCATGAACAACAATGTGGGTTATAATCATGAATGAGAGTGAAGGTCACATTAGTGATAGACCACTTGCATTTATTTCCCTGCCGGAGGAAAAATACTTTGAAACAAAAATTTCCATAAATTACTGGACTTTTTGGACGTCGGAACTTTGAAGTTGTCCTCCAGTTTAGTTTTTTAACGTATGAGTGCAAGTGGTCTATAGTACCGATGATTACAATTTGCAACGATGGTGGTGATGATGATGATAATGATGATGATGATGATGATGATGAGGATGATGATGAGGATGATCTTGATGATACTTGAGATGATTCTGTGTTGTTTAAAAGTAGGACGCCTATACCAGATACAAACTTATTGATCAGGAGTTTAAGCAAACTACGTGTACGCATAAAACGTGTTTATGCCTTATTATTTATTATTATATAATATGCAACGCATTATTACTACTGAAATTTTCATTCAAAACAAAAGAAATTATTCGCTGTTCCAAGAGTATTTTCAACGCCACCTTTTTCTACCCCTAACATCATCGAAAGCATTTCCGCAGTTTCTCGACAACTTTGACACATGGAACGTTCTGAGTTGTTTAGGTGTTGACAAACTAACCAGAGTTGTCTACCAAACGTTTTTCTAGTAAATACAAAATTAATTATGCGTTGTTAATCTAACTGTGATTATGGACACTATTGTCGGAAGTACATTCGCTCTGTTTCTAACCAGAGTTGCGTCGAGGAGTTACTGGGATGTAAAATAACACCCACAGTTCATTGCAAGTTTTACAACTTCATCGATATGTTGTTGTATTCAAACGCAAAGACTTCAGCCACTCAATTAAACGCCGTCGCTTAGACTCCTTAATATTATCATGACTATACCTGTAGATGGTAAATATAATAACATAATGCTATATAGACTGTTTTTCGTTCACTATTGTTTTTCAAGAGTAACTTGTTTTACTTGAAAGATAATTATTCATAAGTTGATGGGTTCTCTTATGTTCCATACTGCTTCCGCACCTCTCCTGTTCCTTTGACTCTTCATCTTTTCTGTCAACCTCCAGTTAGTGCCTAATGGACTACGTGTACTCTCATTGCACCTACATCCTCTGATTGGCTAATCATTTGATGAACGTCTTGTTTGTAACTGTTTTGTTAGAATATCACTTCGCGTAAATTATTGTCTCTGAAAATGTTGTAGATGTAACCAACGAAACATTAGAATTAATATTATCCTTTCAGATTAAGGCTTTTATTCGTATATTGTACTGGGTACTGATATTTTTATTAACAATGACTTGCTTTGCAGATGAGACTTCTATCGTTAAATTTGGAACTGGCAAGGAACTGGAATCAATTGCTACAGGCAAAAGTCGAACATATACAGCATCAGATTTTTGTTTTATAAATGGCATGTTCATTGACCCTGGATTTATTCACGATGTACTTCTTACAAATCTAAAACCGTCCACAGTATATTATTATTCTTGCGGAGTACCAGGGGTAAGTTCAATTTATTATTAGGTAAGTTGGCCTTCGCCATTTATACCATGATTTGGTGTAAGAAGGTTTTGTTGAAAGCTTTTTCTATTATTATTAGAAAATATAAATTCTGATCGTACCCTGTCGAACGGTGTCCTAAACTTTTATAGATCATTTTTTGGTTTACTTAAGACCTCAGGCAAATGTCCCTTAATATATCTGGCAAATTAATCTTATTATTATTAACATTATTGTTAGTGTTATGATTATTTGTTATTACCATTACGACTATAATTATTATTATTATTATTAAGAAAATAAATAATAAAATGATTATTAATATAAAGATGACTAGGTAAGTAGTTAACCAATCAGTTAACCGGAGTTAATCTTACGCTGCATTCTAAATAAAATTTACATTTGAAGTTGAAACCGACAGGACACTTTCATCCCTTGACATCCAAATCAGAGTCTTCGATGCATCCGAAATGTTGGCTAGTATGTATTTTTTCATTTTCTGTATTTATTTTCTTCAGCATATGAGCTCAATTAGGTCTTTCAAGACAGCTCCACCAATGGGTGCAGACGTGGGTTTTAAGTTTATTGTGTATGGTGATATGGGGTTACGTCCTCAAGCCCACAGCACTGCGAGAAATGTACTGAAAGACGTACAAGATGGCTACGAATTTATCTTTCACCATGGAGACATTTCGTATGCAAGAGGAGTAGTAAGTCAACAATATTGGTATAACTTGCTTAGTGAATATTTCGAACGCAAAATGATTATACTACTTGTCAATATCGTTTCTTTTCCAGGCTTACATATGGGATCAGTGGCATTCTCTTATTGAACCATATTCGAGTATCGTTCCGTATATGGTTGGGATTGGTAACCATGAGCAAGATCATCTTGACGTATCGTCAAAGGATCCAAGCGGTGTAACTGGGAACGGCTTCCACCCTTGGTGGGGAGACTATGATGACGACTCGAATGGCGAGTGTGGTGTTCCGATGTTCTACCGTTTTCATATGCCAGACAATGGAAACTATTTGTGGTGGTAATTTAAGCTATTCATCTTTGTTTTACAGCTTGTATAAAAGTAGAACGCAGGATTGACCAAGCAAGAATAGGTTGAGGGAGAAGCTAAATCAACGAGAATGAGAGGAAGGAAAATTACTCTCAGTTTTAAATTCAGCCTTACCATTAAGATGTGAATGAGGCTAACATAACAGCAGCTGTACTAGCGAAACGAAGCTATTATCACTTGGATTGGGGCCGAGAAGGAGACCATAGATAATTGAGCGTTACCTTTGGACAGAAAACTCGCTGAGCTTAAAACTGCAAACATGTCGAGAATGGTCACACTTCTGTGAGAATATTCACTTATGTACTGGCCTTGAGGAAAACAGTGTGTTACGTGGCCACGAGACCGCTGTTGTTACCCAAGGTGGTCGAGAGCACTTTTAGACAGACCGTTTCTCCGAGGGACCCGTAGATAAATAATTTGTTTTAGCATATACCTCGTAGATGAATACAGTGAAACTTGTATTAAGCGGCCTTCATTAAGTGGACAGTTCCCAAAGTCCCGAATTAAAACGCACATTAGTCGTACAAATACCAGCTCTATTAAGCGGATGCGGACACCTAAATCGGTACAAAAAGACATCCGGTCCCTGTATTAAGCGGATAAAGTTTTCTATATGCATTTATATATAATAACTTTTCCTTCTTTAAATGATAGCGCAATCGCCAGGTTAATGAAATTCGATGAGAGTCTTTCCTGTTTTCGATGTTTCATGACGGAAATCAGTAAATATTCAGGAATAGTCGGTACGTAGTTTCTAGCATATTTTCATAAACCACATTTGCTTCCAGTTAATGTTATTTTTTATCGGAGTTCGGCATCAAAGCTCTCATCCAATCGCAGGAAAAGCGGTCTTCACGAAATTCATACCAACAAGGAATCTCCAAGCCGTATCCCGCACCTCTATTTATCCTTTTTCCCTTGATGATAACTTTGCAAAATGTTTGTAGGACGCTTAAGAAACTTATATTGACCCACATTGTCATGTGTTTCGGGATACGACCGCCAACCTTAGGGTTAACCCTCATTTCGGTGAAAATGAACACAACACTATATAGTGATGTATCGCTGTCATTTGCTTTGACAACAGTAACCGTAATTTCGTCAGTTTTATTACTAGCGGGTTTCTTACGTTTCTAATTTCATCTCAAGAACTGGGAAGTCTAACGTCATTGTCACGCCATGAACAATTTTTACCCAATTTCATAGCTATTACCTCATCGTTCATACTTAGTGCGGATGTATGTGCTTCAAAAGCAAAGAACTGCGTGATGATAAGTAATAATGTTTTTAGTAAGGATTAGCGGATGTGATCGGGTACACAGGTAGCCGTGTAGGCCATGTGAAACCGGTGTCACAGGAAATCTGTCCTCCTCTAATATTGCCTCCCGGGGGAACGATATTCCTGGGAAATCCGTCCTCCTGAAGAGAAAATTTCCTAGGAATATTACCCTCTCACAGGAATTTCGCCCTCCCCTCTTTTTAAAATCTATACAACGAAATTTTATTAGCGAATATAATATTCTTAATTTTTTATTTGTAATAATTCAAACAAGGAAAATTTGTTTAATTTAATCTCGCAAAATGTATATATGTTTTTGCTTTCATAATGTTTCCTCTCACTTCAAAACACAGTGAGGATACCGCATTTGTTTTAAGCTCTGTTTTCATCTTTTCTGTCTGCTTCTAATTTTATCCTCCATATCCTCAGAAACGTCTGTATAATTACCATTTTCATATCTTGTTTTTGGCACAAACCGCTTGTCATTAGATAAGTCATATCAGAGCGGCGGACCGGTATCCTGAAGGTGCGAGTTCAAATCCCGCTCGAGTCAACTTTTTCAGTTGACTTCGGCAGAGTAGGTTAATTGTGATTCTTAATTAATAACTATTACGAAAATATCCTTGAAAACGAAAACTCGCTTGAATTACATAAAAGTAAAGATAATTCTCAAACAAAGTTAACCATAACCAAGTGACAACTTTAAAAGGTATAAATCAAAATATATTCAGACGAATTATGACATCTTAAGACTCAAGATTGGAGTTAACTGCAAGTTGAGACAGTTGCAAAATTATAATATTTCGACTTTATTTCAAAATTATTATTATACAGAATGAGTGCGTACTAGTATATAGTTAATGGACTTATTCGCGAGTAAACAATTTTATAATTGTTAAAGGAAAGATTGGGACAAATTTCCTAGAGGATGGCGAATATCCTAGGAAATTTGTCTTACTGCGGGGCGAGATTCCTAGGAATCTTTTCCCCCGGGGGGCGAAATTCCTAGGAAATCGGCCCTCCCCGCTGAAAGGGGGCGAATTTCCTGTGACACCGTAATTAGAATCCAGGAGGTCTGGGTACGAGAACCTTCATTGAGCGCATACCTCTATTAGACGGACGGTAAACAATTACCCGAGTGTGTCCGCTTAGCACAGGTTTCACTGTAGTGTTTTTTGCGCAATCTGATTGGTTCGTATGTTTAGATGGCGTCCAGTTTTAAGTTACGGAAGAAGAGATTTTTTTCAATAAACGAAGTCGCCATGCCAGACTATACCAAGAACGGAACGAAATTTGGCTATAAAGTATTGAAATATATGTATTTCTTTTACTTTTTGGTGATAAATGCACTCAGGGTGTGTTCAAAATGTTTTGTTTAAAAAATGATGAGTGGGGTACAAGCCGACCTTCAGTAAAATTGTTTTAAAAATTTAAAAGAAAATATAATGTGAAAATAACTATGCAAGGTATATGCCGTAAAACAATTATTCACCTCAATGTCGGTGAATAGTGTAGATATTTATGTCGTCGATTTGCGGCTAGGTAACTGTCCACCATTATTCCACTCCAGTTTGGTGAATAATTGTTCAATAATCCAAGGATGAATTGTCGTACCAAACGATGGCGGAAAACCTTCGAACCGGGTTTAAAGAACACCAAGCTTAAAACCGCCACCTGACATTCTTCTTCTGATTTTCACATTTTTTCCTCGGGACAAAATAAAAATCTTACCCGTTGCCACGTATTACGCGGTTAAACACGCAAATTTCGGACCGCCACAAATGGACGGGAATACATAATAGGCTATTCGATTTGCCTACTCGCACTTCTATCCAATATTAACCTCAATGGCCCTTCAGGACTGCGATTATTGTTTGTGTCTAAGGAATTAATAAGCTCTTTTCAAGCTTTCCACACAACCGAGTTGTTTCTTTCAGAAATATTTGATTACTTCGACCCTATGTAATTTGTCCGTAGTGAGAAAGTCATAAATGCAAAATTCAGTGTCGTCGTAGGGTCACAAGTATCAGATGTTTTCTAAATCTCAAGATACGTGAAGTAATAATTTGTTATCTTTGTTTGTGACCTAAGGTACAGCTACGATTACGGAATGGTTCATTTTATAATGATAAGCACGGAACATGACATGGGTAAAGGGTCAAGGCAGTACACTTGGTTAGAAAATGACCTGAAGAATGTTGATCGTTCCAAGACTCCGTGGATTATTCTTGGAGGACATCGACCAATGTATACCAGCCAGATTGTTCCACGTAAGAGATAAAATTATACAGTTTACCGGCTAACAGTGTTAGTGGGCAGGTCCGTACAGTTGACTCAAAGAATAGAGAAGTGAAAAACAAATTCATGTTGGAGGGATGCTAGAGTAGAAATAGGAACTGAGCGATGTTTATATGATGAGATATCAGGATGGTGCTTAGATAATGAGATATCATTAGGGTTTGAGTATTTCTTTAACTGTTTATCACTCCTAATTGTCATTATTACGGTCATCTTGGGAACTCCTGACCATATCTTTTAGCCTAAAGGGTATAAATTGGAAACATCGGACCGAATGAGCTTACATGTCTTGAGTTGGTTGCTCATTCTTTGCTAGCACTAACAACGTTCGAGGGGTATTAATCTCGACAGTTTTGGGGGTCCATTTGTCCTGATGAAGACCAAATAAACAAAAGTTTTCTGTTCGCAGCCAGACCAACCCGACCGAGTCAGAACATAGAGTCCTGTAACAAGACTCGCAGTCGGAAAGTCATTGGCTGATCTTCCAATTGAAATATTTCAATAGTAAATCGTTGTTACATTTTTAAAGTATAATTCGTCAAAGGGATTTTTATGTAAGTTGAAAACTGAAATTTTCGGAAATTATTTTTTATCTCTGTGAAAAACCAACGAAAAAAGGAACAGAAAAACAAAAATGAAAAAGAAAATCGTCATGAAGCTGATGTAGAAAGGGCTGAAAGACTGGAAAAGAGAACGACGACCAAAGTTGATTAACGAGACTGTAGAAAAACGAGAAGTTAGGTTGGGAAAAGAGGATAAGCTCGCAAGAAACGGTCAGAAGAGAGTGAAGTAAGAAAGGGAGACCATAACAAGGAGAAATTGTCACAAGAGAGTAAAGAAAAGAGGGAGGGGAGATTGCTTGATATGAAACGTAGAGAAAAAAGTATAGAATCTGAAACACTACGCAAATAAGCTTATGGACTAACGGTGACACAAAACTATACTGAACTTTTATTAAGGCCACTATGAACTAATGTTTAAGGTAAAGTTATTAAACCTTTTTTCGGAGGAACAATAAAATAACTATTCTTCTGGACGTCCTTGTCATTACTTTGCTCATCCCCAAATATTTTTGTTTTGAACGTTCCAAAATATATTGAACGCCGTCCAGCTTGTGGCGGCTGTATAAAGCTAAAATCTGAAAAGGGTTATTTAAATAATGCGAAGTAATAAGATATGCCATGGAGATACTCCCAGAAAAATACAACTAATGGACGGTTTGACAATATTTGTTCGATATATAGGTTTATTCGTATTTCTTTAGCCGTTATTAAAAATTTTTCTTTAAAGCATGGAAATTGGAAAGAACGAAGTCGTCACGTAAACATTGTGACCAACAGTTTGAATATGAACCGCAAAATTTCATTTTGGATCTTTATATTGAAAAAAACACATAATTTAACTCAGAAATCATGGAAATAGTTCGGCTCTATTTCTTGGTCAATATCAAACCAAGTATTGTAAATTATTGTTTGGTTTGACAATTAGCTTGAAATATAGTCGAAATATTGTCGAAAAATAACCACGACTGTGCGCGTTCTTGTGTTTTCTGGAGCATCATTAGAGAGAATGACACTTTCTAAATTTGCTTTCAAGGGTGTTTGGGCGTATTCTGTTGCTATGCCACCGTTGTTAATGATGCTTCACTTTAGCTGTATACTTATATAAGCTGGAGATCACAGGTTTAAGGATTAACTAAGATATTATGGGTGGAATATGCTGGCTAAAATGGCTTAGCGTGTGGTGATTAAATATGGTGACATAACACTTTTAAAAGTCATTTAACCGAAGTTGCCATCTATGAAAAACTGTTTCTTGAATTGTCGAGTAGTCAACTTTTAACAAAGTTATTACAATTTTAGTTTATTAATAAGACAAAATTTTGGTTGAAACTGTGATATTTCGACTTTGTTTCAAAGTCATCCTTAGCCAGAATAGAGTCGAAATATCACTGTTTCAACCAAAATTTCATTTTTCTGATGACGTTATTCTTCAGAATATATTTCATCTTATATTTTTTAAAGTTGTCGACTGGCCATGGTTTTTAGTTTATTATAAAGACATCTTTCAAGTGAAAAAAGTCTACACAATTTAAACATTCTTAATATCCACGTTCACGCTCACTTGTTTTGGAAGGATTGTCCGAATTGTGATGGCACTTAAATTGCTGGATTTTTTCCATTTCGATGATATTATAATGACGTCACAATTAGTTATTATTACGCACATATACTACGTACCAATTGTCGTTGTTGATTCTTGAATCTTTGCGGTGCTGTGAGGGTCTAAGTTTATTCCAATCTTCCTAAAAGCAACCGCTTATGAAACTTCCACATGCCAGATTTCAGATATGAAAGTGGAAGACGCGAAATTGTTTCACACGTGAACACATGATTCAAATGCTAACCATGTGTATAAAATATGTAAATCTTTGAAAATGTGAAAAACCATGCGTAAAAACCTTCACATGTAAAATTGAAACATTTAATTTGGTCACGTCTGATCACATGTAATCACATCAAATCACACGTGTAAAATCACTCGGAATTTTCGAAAGAGACACGTGAATGTCTGTAGAACTAAATATGTCCGAACATCATTAACCTTTCCGCCAGGATCAGTCTTTTATATATTATTTTACTCTGTCTAACACCATGCAATTTTACTCGATCAAGTCGGAGACAGGAATCCTGACGGAGGTTTATAACCATGTAATATTATGTTTGCTTCAATTTCTTTTGTTTTTTCAGGTGCCATTAACAACTAATTTACCTCATTAAAATTCATTTGTACTAATACTGCCTCCAGTGACGTCATACCGGGTCGTATTAGAACTAATACGACCCGGTTTGACGTCACCAGAGGTAGTATCAGTTGAATTTCGGCAAGCATGATATTACAAAGTAATACCATAAATTTCGGTGCATTAGTTATTAAACCTCACGCTCGATTCGGGTCATTTAGAGCGGGAGGTTGAACAGCTAATACACCTGATTTCATGGTATTACTTATAATAATTGTTACTTTCCCTGCAGGACCTGTTTTCTATTATTTTACTCTGGCTAATGCCACATTATTTTGCTGAGGCTAACACCCGACGATTAAACCAGTGGTGGAGTTAAGCATAGTAAACGGGTCATGCTATGCAAATTTAACATTACCTAAACATATCAACAGTTCATGTTGTGCAAATTTAAAATGATCTACGATATTCGAGTATCAAGACATATGCATCCACCAACGCAATGGTTACAACATAAAAATGAAACAATTAGTGGTTAAGCTAGTGGTAATGCTAAGCTTGACAAGAAATTGCTGCAGAAATACCTGTTGATGGATATATTTTGCTTGATGTCTGAATATCGTACATAATTTTATATTTGCATAGCATGACCTGTTGCTATGCACAAATGATTTGCACAGGATGACCAGTACCCCTCAAGGGGGATAGTAGGTTCAAATTGATCCCAGACCCGGACGAAATAGGGATGCGGGGAAGAAATCGAGGGACCCGGTTGGCCGGAATGTACTTTATTGAATTCAAATTTTTTATCACTGGAATAAGGAACGATCGCTCATGTGCCGTCAGTGGTTCTAAGTAAAATAAGACAAACATGACTATTTTCGCATTCCAATTTGGCAACTTCTATGTTTCAGACACGGACAGATAAATTATTTCATATTACGTGACGTTTTCGCTAATGAGACATCAATGTGCGTGGTTTCATTTTAAAGTAGCACTTTAGGGAATAGACATTATGGCTTCATCATTTTTAGAATACTGAATTAACTATTATTAATTACCATGTTAATGAACTACCATGAATTCGTTGGGGAATTTTATCGCCCGAAGCCCTCGACTTTTGTTTCATAGGCCCTCAACTGTAGCTAACGAGAAAACTATTTAATCTAAACAAAGAAATGTCGATTAGCGCGATCAAAATCACTTAGTGGAAAACACACTTAAATGACTGAAACAGAAAAGTTATGGTGCGTTAAAGTTATGCTCAGCGAAATCCATAGAAAAGTGTCATCTTGAAAAGCTTGATATATACCGTATTTACTCGATTAAACGCCACATTTATTCTCATCGATGCGGCGTTTAATTGAAGCATTCTTAACTAACTAAATAAAGTATGAACTGAATTACACTCGAGTACTACACTTAAGAAAGTACGGCACAACTTAATCTAAACCAGTCTCGGAAATTTATTCTTCTCGAATACAATGTTTTTAAGTTCGAAGTGGCTATATTTCACTGCTCTACTTATCTCTCTCTCCAAAACTTCAGCTATGCGCAGTTCCGTAGTAAAAGCCGAGAATTTTGCCGGTACAGCTAGTCCAACTTCTCTCTTCCTTTTTCCAATGACCTTCGCCAATAGTTTGTTGTCAGTGTTCAAAGATTAGCAATAAACGCCGCCCTCGAGTAAACGCCGCAGCCGCAGCGCAAAAAATTCAATAAACGCCGCGGCGTTTGTTCAAGTAAATACGGTAGGTTAAAAACAAGACGGAAAATTTAAAATAACGTATATCACAGGTTTTTCAAGATGTCGCTTTTATTCCGATTTTGCTTTTGTTTTATAATTTTTGAAGTTGTCTACTAGTTCTCGAGTGTTGAGATAATTATGGAGCTATCAATCAATGCAATTTTTATTTTTTTGCGTTTCAGCGGACTATGTCGTATCATTAGGGATTCAAACTCTACTGGAAGACCTTTTACATGAGTACAAAGTTGACTTGGCTTTTTGGGCACATTTACATAGCTACGAGAGGACATGCGCAATGTATAAAAATGAGTGCATAAAAGGAGGGACAGTCCATATTGTTATCGGGACTGCGGGGAAAGACGAAACATTTACGCCTTACATCCCTCCGGATTGGTCCAAGTTTCGTCGCCACAATGATCCGTATGGCTACGGTCGGGTTACGATCGCCAATCGCTCGGCTTTGTATTTTGAATACTTTGTTAATAGCGAGGAAAGAGTCGTTGATAATGCCTGGTTGATTAAAGATTATAAACAAATCGCATAATAGTTGGTGACGAACATTCGAGAGCAATTGGTTGAACTTTTTTAAGGGACAGCATATCTTTGTATTAAATCAATCCATCAATCAATCAATCAAACAATCAATCTGTCGATCAATCAATCAACCAATCAATCAATCAATCGATCGATCAACCAGTTAATCAGTCAACCAGTCATTCAATCAACTCATCAATCAATCAGTTAATCAATCAATTGATGAATCAATAAATAAGTCGAATAAATAAATAAGTAAATTAATAAGTAAATGAATGAATAAATAAAAAATAAACAAACAAATAAATAAATAAATAAAGCAACAAACGGATTATATACGAACTGTATTTTTAGAGTTTTTTTATTTTTTGTTGTTTATTGTCACGACGACATATGTTGTGCATGTAAATATATTTTCCACTGTTAGACAGTTGTTCATAGTCCCCTGGGGGTTCGGGGTGCTGCACATTGACAGCACCCCATTCTCCCTTTTCCATGCACTGCATTCCATTGGTCTGAAAGACTATTTACGGCTTACACTGCTCACTAGTCGTTCTTAACGTTCGCGACCCAGCACCGGAGTGATTACCTCGAAAGGGCACTGATCTTAAAGGATGGCTGGCACCGAATACGAAACACCTTCCAACACCCCGAAATAACCTGCTGACGACCGAGATGATGCCCCAATCGCACGGAACGTCTTCGCAATGTTCAAAAACTACCTGGAAGAGAAAGAAAAACAATTTGATGTCAAATCACAAACGGATAAACAAGTCGCTCGTATGAAACTCAAAGGAAGTCAGAAGCAATTCGAGCATTACGCAATGCTTGATACGGTTCTTGACAAGATAAAAGCAGAAATCCACCCTAAACAAAATCGCCGAGAAGCTGGTGGAGCAGGGAAAGGGTTGGATTTGCAAATGTCAAAAGCTGATTAGGATAGCAGATAAAAGTGCAAACGGGTGGAAGGTAGTTGACGAGTACGTCTCCGACGAATTGGCCCCAGATTCTGAAAACGAGAAGTGTTTGAAAAGAGCTAAAAACACGGCCAGCCATAAACGAAGACAAATGGCCCACCTACCCAGCGAGGCCAAACGATTTAAAGCGGTTTGTCACACGCTGATCAACAGCTTTTTAGCGGTAAGCTTCATCTCAGAACCCTTTCTGCTTTGTAACATTGATTGTGTTGGGTGCCCTTGCCAACCTCTTATATTCAATTGTTGTTCACTGTATTCCCTGTCTCATCTTAAAAAGGTAAAATGATTTACGTTCGTTTGAATGAGGTGAATTAGAACGTAACAATGGATGAGAACACCTGGATATTTTCCAAATAATTTCAACCATACAGGGGAGCATGGATTCACGGCTGACATAGCATGTACACAAAGATCATGCAGTTAGCAAGAAAGGCCTAAAGTGTTAAGTAAGGATATTAAAACTGACAAAATTGTTTAAAATACGTCATTAGATCATCATCTACAGTAAGTTATATTGTCCTGTACGTCATGTCTGTTTAATTCATACTTTTGATATGGGAAGAAGTAACCCCTGCTGACAGAAAACTGTTTTCGAGTGAAGCGATTGATGTATTTCTAACACATTCCGCCAACGCATTCGTTGCCTTCAAGATATAGATATTCCTAATTTGAGCAATGTGAAAGTTGTGTGCTGCGTTGACTTTTTTTTTGATCGTCATAGTCTACACTACAAAATGTGTGTGAGTCTTCAGGTATTATCCCTGGTAACCCGCTTTTTCATGAAATCATTGCCATACTCTAAAAAGAATCTTTGGATGACAATTGTGGTAGCACCAATAGCTTATTGTGAATAATAACATTACTTTGATATTTTGATTTTTGGTAGGGCTACGATTATAAAATGAACCTAAAATAATAAGACGAAACCGTCTCAAAGTAAGTAAAATATGGGAGCCCTTTGTGGAAGCCACATCCATGAATTATTTGCTTTATTGATTTAATCACCAATTAATTTTAAAAGCAGTATTCTCTTTGAGGCTTATTGTACATACAGGGTTCAAGATTGGATTTGCTCTATCGAGAATATTTATTGACTATCTATATTGGTTCTTAATAGCGATCACGAATGTTCACCCGCTGTTAAGGAAGGTTAAAATTGACCTAAAATATTAAGCTTCACAAATTTTAGGGCCTCTGTTTCGTGACATGTTGTTGTGACGTCATCATCACGTCATTGAAAAACCCAATAATTTTTACATATTTTTAAGTTCAATTTTTAAGTGTGACTAGAATATAGATTGTCTTCCCCAGAAATGTATGCATGTTTATAGTTGTCTAAAAAGTACTTGAAATATTGACCTTTTTATGTGAAAAATACACTAAAACTGTAATAACGTCGTTAAAATTTGATTTAGTCATTGCATGCGTAACTTTTCGCAGGTATTTGCTGTGGTTCAAATGACTTCTCAAACTCATTAATAATTCACGAAGAAAAACAAAAGAACTACATAATTAATCAGTATTTAGAAATCGGAGGAAGATTACAGCTGAATTTTTCCAACTTTCGGGCTGGATTTTCGCCTAAAATACTGGTTCGTTTGAGAAGTAATTTCAAACACTCGTTTAGTGTCCTTCCTCCGATTTCTAGATACCTCGAAACTCGTTAAAAAAACTCGGCTTCACCTCGTTTTTCAACTCGTTTCTCGGTATCTAGAAATCGGAGGAAGAACACCAACTCGTACTTGAAATCTTACTTCAAAAATAGAACGTAATACTGGTAATGGCGAAAATTACAGAGCCTTTAAAATGTCAGATGACGTTAGCGTGAAGTCATCACATTACGTCTCCAAAGGAAAAAAATTGCTTATACATTGCTGAAATAAGTTGGCGGGTAGATTGAACTGTCCTTAGCAACCGCAGCATGGCAGCATAATACGTCCGATCATTCTTAACCCTTTCCCTCAGCACGTATCCCCTTGACTGGCAAGATCATCTGGCGTTAGCAAGAGTAAAATAGCAGAAAACTGATCCTGTCGGGAAAGGGTTAAGCTAGAAGTATAAACATGCGGCATATTGAGTAGAAATCTGCTCTCTAATTTCAAACGCATTGTATAAAATTCTAACTGATGTGTACCGAAGCTCTTCTGTAACATAAGAAACTGGATCCATCAGATGTTTCTCTAGCTCACTCAGCATTATCAGAAGATTAGCTTTGGTCAGAAACAAGATCAAGACCATCAGCGCGATCGTCATTCTGAGATAGCAACAATAAGAACCTTCGCTCTAACTCAGCTCGAAACCACCTTAAGGTCTGCCAACGTTACGCTTCTTTACATTTCAACAGCATTTAGAAAATAAAACAGTGATTTTGTCGTGGTAACAAATTTAAACACAGTTTTTAAATACGTTGATATCATGGTGATTGGTAATTTAAGATAAAGTAAGAGAAAATGAAGAGGAATATACGCACTACAGAGGTATACACAGTTACCAAAGACTGTTGGATCGTTTAGTTCTTAAAAGAACTGTATGAAATTTAAAGAGGTCAAATTCTACGTAAAGAGTAAGCCTAAAGAATTAGAATAAAAAACAAACCTGGTTGTTCTTTAGGCTTACTCTTTACGTAGAATTTTACCTCTTTAAGTTTCATACAGTTCTTTTAAGAACTAAACGATCCAACAGTCTTTGGTAACTGTGTATACCTCTTTAATGCGTATATTCCTCTTCATTTTCTCCTTAACTTAAATTACCAATCACCATGGTATCAACGTATTTAAAAACTGTATTTAGAAAATATTTAGCAACGAAATATTCCTTTTGATTTAGTTGTTCTCTAGCCGCTATAAAAGCATTGACTCAGTCTGTGAGTTACTCGTGACGTCACGACAGCCATGTTGTGGTACTTGAACGAAAGAATATCATTTACCGGTATTGTTTGTTGGGCTCAAACATGGTTGCTGTTGTGTCTTTGCGTTTTCAATCTCAATAAACTGATCGCAACCAACCCATAAAACGAAGCCTATTTACATCAGAATCACAAACGTCTTCGTTCATTCTACAGTCACACAAAAGGTTTTTCTTGAACTGTCTGTTCTTTCAGCAGTTCTGGTGATCATTTTTTTTTATCGCCAAGAACGACGATGTTGACAAACCTATAGACCGACATTGCAACAGCCCGTCTGGTGAATAAAGCAGAACTAGACCCGGTAGGATTCCCCCTACCGCCGATCCCCGTAAGTGAGCTATATAGCATAAAAAAATAACAAGGTAAGGAAACTTGGAATAGTAAAGGCGAATGATACAAAAGTAGATTAAATTTCGTGACAGAATGTGTCTGTCTGAACTGCAGTTACGGTAACGTCTTTCCAGTTGCCTTTATAATGCCTTTTAGTCGGTGTTTTGGTGGAAACTACATTTGAAATAAAACTGATAAATCAAATCTTTCTCCCCCGTCTTCTTTCCCTCCCTCCTCCCCCCTTCCATCTCCCTTTCTTTTCTCCCTCTCTCCCACCCCCTCCCCTTGTCCTCGCCCTCTCTTTCTTTCCTTCCTACCTCTTTGTCCTTGTCTCTTTCCCTCTAACTCCTACTCTCTCCTCATTCTCCTCCCTCTTTCGTCCTCCCTCATGTCTAGCCCATGATTAATCGCAGTCGTTCCATTTTCGTCCCTGTTGAACTGTTATAAAAACAGAATCAATTTTGAAGTACTTAGCTCAAAACGGGAGAAATCTCGGTCAGTTTAGGTCAATTGTTTTTGCGAAAAGCACCTATCTCACCCCAACTAACCCATCGTCTCCAACACGTCGACAGAGAGACATCTTCACTGAAGTAGGTGGAGCCGGTATTTGCACTGTCATATATTTCCCACCGAAGAAGGAAGAGTTCAACTCTTCGCCGGAAATTTTACTCAGGCAAACTGAAGATGATTTTACTCGTCAAGGGTAGACATCCTGCCAGAAAATGTGTTATGAAATAATCATTTTCCGAGCTGAACGGTTCTCCTCGTTTTATCACTTTCTTCATAAGAATGTTTATAAGATGGATCATTGTAGACGACCCCACTGCTATTGCCGCTAGACAGAATCTTATCTCTCAATACAAAACCAAGATCTAAATGACCTAATGGATAGGAAGTGTCTTGTGTAAATAACGATTTAATTGACATTTGAAATTGTTCATAAACCTGTGTACTGAGGGATTGTATTACTTACACACTTTCATGTCTTTGTAAACTTCCATCTTTTACGGGAGTTGTTAATCGATAACCTTTTGGCATCACATATATCAGCACCTTCCTTAACAATAGTCTTTTGTCCAATCCTTGTCAATGATGGGGAAACTAAAAGCTGAAAAACGTCATCGCAAGTCGGCATTTTGAAAGGCTAAATTTGATGGATTCACGGAGCCACCTAATTTAATTGCGTTTTACATTAGCTTAATCGGTGTTGCTGCTCGTTTCATTTAAACCAGGTCATCCTCAGTGATTCCATGTTTGTTTGGGTTATAACTTGGGTTTTAGATTTCATTCTTGCATGGTAACCGCGACACTTACTGTTCCATATTTGATCAGCATCGTCGCATTTGAAACATCAGCCTCACCTTGTCTGGGTGCGGGCACCATTAATTAGCGATGAAAATGACTTGAAAGTGATCATCTGCACATGTGATGAACCGGTCCATAACTACCAACATCTATTGGTAGATGAAATATTATCCATTTTCTAGATTCTATAGAAATTACATTATCAAAGTCACGCGGTTTTAAATTATCTAGCTTATCCAGCTAAATTTATTAGTTTGGATTTTCTCATTGGCAGGCATGTTTCCATGGAAATGCAAGTTCCGGTTGCGTAGGCGCATCTTCAGAAACCATTGGCTGAAGTTGTCATTTGCATAACCTCTGTTTATTCTCAACCGATTACTATTTTCAGTTCGGAACATTTGAAACCTTCAAGATTATTTGGTCATAAACTAATCGACCACACACACAAACCTCAAGCCAGTGAAGGCCACAGCAGAGACTTCGTGATCCTTGCCGGGGCAGTTTGGAGAATTGAACTAGTTAACGAACACTCGATTACAAGACGCTTAACTGGTCAACTGTCGTAATCAACAGGTGAGAAAATTTGTCTAGTCCTGGTTCATTTCCAAACAAACAGTATGCACAGGAACTGCTCAGGAACTTGTGATTTGGCAATAAATATCTTCCAAGTTCTGGACGTAAACGGCTCAAGTAGATCTCCGTAACATTTTTACAGCAATATTCTGACGAGACCGACACCTTTTCCATTACGTTTGCGGGAAGATTGTATGTTTGTATATGAGAGCTGGCGACAATATATGACAAATTGACTTAAACAAAATTTTAGCATTGAAACTTCGAAACTATCTGCTTGATTTTCGATCTCAGAGCATGATAGCGTGATATCATTGTACGTATATTGTGAAATTTGTTTTACGTTTTGATTACGATATAAGTGAGCTTCTTGCTTGTGGTTGACAACAGCAGTTGCAACCGATGATATGATATGATATGAAACGTGAGACCAAGAAATTCAACAATAAAGAAAGCAACTTTTCTTTCCTTTTCTTTACTTAGCCAATCAGATCAATAGATTTAGGCTGCATTCTATTTGTCAAACTCCGATTATTCAGTTATTTCGGATTATGGAAACAAAATACCGTCTAAATTGAGTAGGTCTACAAATCATTTGTGTTGAACATTCAGCATTTCAAACCAGAACAGGTGAAACATTTTAATTCCTTCTATTCTGAAATTGAAGTAGTTCCGAGGAAGACGAAATTACTTGCATTCATTTGTGTACTCTTATTACTTAACTGACCTGAAATGTGGCTAAAGTTTTATCTTTACCACCTTTGCTGGTTCAGGGTCAGTGCATCGCTAAGAAGTTATAATTTAGTCATTTGTTTTATTTGTTATGTGTTGTAAGGCACCACCATTTTCTTTGTTTCTGACTGAAGCATGCCGGAGAATGAAAAGAAATTCGGAACGAAACATTTAATTATCAGGAAATAGTCCACTTTTTAGATATATGAAGCCTTCGACGACGTCTTTTCAAATTATTTTGAAGAAGTGTTACTCGTCTGTCTACCGATCTCTCTTAAGACATGGAAACAGTTACACGAAAACAAAGAAATAACTGTCTAAGATACAAATGTAAAACCGAAGTGTCAGACCTTTGTTATGGCATTGTGGATTGAAGATATGGGATATCTTTCCATGTCACAATTTAAAGAAGTCTGATGATATCCCGAAACCAATCCGACTGTCTACGTAAAGGAACTTGGCTTAGACAAAAATTTGATATGAGGCGATATGAAATGTTGAATGATCTGAAAATGAATGACGTAATGTTAATTTAACCAAAGAGTGAGTTATCAAATTCCAGGGGCCCAACCAAAATTGCACCAGGAAAGGGTGATTTCAAAGCATGTTTTTGTACTGATCGGCAGGTCGTAAAGCGAACTTTCTAAAAAGACGATTTTTGTCAAAAAAATGTGGAAAATTTGGTTGGGAGAACGGATTTGTTCCATCAATAGAGAGCGATTGGCTCCATTTCCTCTCCTTGGTTGCATCCCAGTGAAACCCTGTTCTATTAATCAGTGAGTTTTTTTGGTCCACATACAAAAATACAAGCTGAAAAAACCAGTTAAAACAAGGTCATGCATGTGTTCTCAACCCAAATTGCCATTTAGCCACTGGAAACGTCAGCCATTCGCAATAAACCTCTTGTTTGATTCGAAACTATTGAACGTATAAGTAGCTTATATCTCGTGCCCCCTTCAGTTTGTACAAGCACATGGCTTCGACATCAATATGAAAGTAATTCGCGCGAGTGTGTTTTTCAAAGGACTCTAAATTAAGTGAGCATGCATCGCGAATATTACAGAATAGAAAAGGCAGCCAGGCAGGTAATATCGACAAATGGCAAGAGGTCAGCGACAAGGTTTATCTACCTGGCCCAACCCCATTATAAGAACTAAAAACCAAACTTAACCCACCATTAAATAATTTAAAATCCAGAGACAGAAAAAAAGATAATTATATTGTGGCAAGTACTAGAACGTGCCCGCAAAAGATTAATGCGCCGCACTCACGGCATCCTATCTGTAGAACCTAATGGTCTACATCGATATCAGTGACTATGTAAACGGCATAACGTAAAGTTTTTCAAAGTAATTTAAACTGCTTCAGCAAGTTACACTTCGTATAATATTAGGTTAAGAATTCCATAACTCAATAGTTCCATTGAGATGGGAGTCACGGGAGCGTGAAGTTCTGGCACTTACGAACTTCAAGCATTGACC
Organism: Heliopora coerulea; assembly: GCA_030142905.1. Taxonomy (NCBI): domain Eukaryota; kingdom Metazoa; phylum Cnidaria; class Anthozoa; order Scleralcyonacea; family Helioporidae; genus Heliopora; species Heliopora coerulea. Next base: position 1,968,126 of record JASJOG010000013.1, read on the forward strand.
AGTTGAACAACCGCGAGAACACCCTTGAAAAACACACGAGATCAAATTAAGTCCAAATTGAACGAAACAAGATATGATTGCCTAGCAATAATATGCAGGAAAAAATGAAGCAGGAATTGATGAACGGAAATAACGAAAACAGCTCGCCAAAGACTGTCTGCTCAAAACCGCGAGCATTATTTTCGCGGACAATTACTCCAAATTTTTCCATACTTTTGAGCTCATCTTTGATTGCATCTTCTTTGGTTACAGGATTTTTAATCATTTTGGTATGTTTTGTGCCCTAACATATTTGCGCTGAATTACTATTTTCCGGTACTCAATTACATTATTTCCTCATACACTGCTCTCAGCCTGGCAGAATTAAGAAACTTTTCATGAACGAGTATTTTATTTACATAGAAAGATGGAGATGTGTATTTGTGTTGTTAAGTTAGGGACTGTTAATATGAAGCCAGATTGAAATTTGAATCTAACAAAATCTGAATCGAATCAACTTCAAGTATTAATTGATTTAAGTGGGCTGTCCACATGAGTGATGCAGTTTCAAACACAAACACAAGCACAAGCAAAATCTACGTGTGAACCAGTAACTGCCATATAACTCAACGATTTAGGCTCTTGAAAGTTAGGAAAATTCAAAACAAAGCCAAATAGCTCTTACTTGTCTCGCCTTTAACCTTTTTATCGTTACTTGAGCTAATGCCGGGGATGGTTTCATAACAAAAGCGAACACAAGCAAAATTTACATGCGAACCAATCACTCCTGTGGTACTCAAGCAAAATTTACGTGCAAACTGGGGCAAAACAAACGCAAACACAGAAACGAGAAACAAGAAGTTCCGTTATTTTTTCTTTTGTCGAGCTTTTAAGCTTGGTTTATACCTGAGCATAAGCATAAGTATAAGAACAAAACAAGATGCAAAACAAAGGAATGAAGTCAAGCCTGCGACATGAGGATCGTCATAATCATAAGAATAAGATTACAGTTCAAGCATAAGCCAAGAGCCGAGCAAAAGACGAAACGAAGAAAAATTCTTGTTTCATCTTTGCAAGTGCACTTCTTGCATATGTTTCATGTGCCTTTGATTATGCTTGTGTTGACCCTCAGAAATGCTTTCTTTGGCTCGTCTTTTGTTTCATTCTTGTGATAATGCTCACTTTCTACATGTGAACCAGGCTTTAGTAAAGCGGATCAAGAAGTTAATCGGATCGACACCAGATGCAGGATTGACTTGACTTTGAAGAGAACGGCGGTCGGCATGATTTCTCGAGAGAAACAAGTATTTAGATACGCTTAAGATTTTGACCCCACGTCATCTATAAATTGCCCTTTACCTGTAGTCTAGTCTTGTTAATCACTATTCAGATATGATCCTGAACGCAAACAACAGCCACCAACGTAGTGTGTGGTGCAATTTACATCAAATCGTGCTGAAAATAATGCCACGTAAGAATAGGACTCCTGCGTTTACATGTGTGCATATCTACCACACAGATTGCATGTTTTGTAAGCTGTTAACCAGAATTATATTGTTTAGCTGAAACAAAATGCCGAACCAGTTCCAAAAAGACTGCCTTGACGCTCACAATGAATATCGTCGCCAACACGGTGCTCCAGCCTTGAAATGGTCGTCGAAACTTGCTTCTGATGCGGATAAATGGGCCAAAAACTTGGCGAAGAGGAACGTCATGCAACACAGTAGCACACGAGATCAAGGCGAGAACCTTGGCTTTATGTCAGGCAAGTTGTCGTGATAAAATATCGAAGTAAATATAGTAGTCGGTACTATACAGCTACTCTACCTCTATCGACCATTCAGAAAGTATTGAATTTTTGAAGCTGTTCAAGAGCGTTACGACCTTTACGTTCTGGAATATTCTTCAGATGAGTGGTTGTGATTAAATCCTAGCTGATATAAATAAAATTATACTCTAAAGTATGAGTTATCCACGTGTATCACTGCTTGGTATCTCATAAACCCGGAGCTAAACGTTCAAAAGAGGTCTTTATTAACTGGAACGAAATGTTCGAATCTCTAAGACCTAACCAGGCCCATTCCGAAAATGCAACTGTTGGTAATCTAGTTGGAAAAACAACCGGAGACCCCCATAAACTAGCACCAAGCTCTGCAATTTGAGCTACGAAGGCCGTTGGCAGATAATGTTTACGACGCTTGTAACTGTACAGGCGCAATACCAATAACGTGAAAGGTTTATTCAATAAGTATTATACACAATTGCACAGAAAAAGTATGAAATGGCCTATGTTTACTAGAAGCAAGTTATCGAATTTCAGAATCTTACATTTGGACCCAGCCGGGACCAATTGCGAAAAATGCAAAACTCTAAGACCTCCAGCTCGGAATCGAATCCCGACCCTGTGAACCAGTACAGTGCTCTGCCAATTGAGATATGAAGGCCTTTGACGAGAGCATGATCGCGAGTTCTGCATTTATATAGATGGTAATACCAATAAAGTGAGGAATGTATTCAAGGAATATTAGGCATTTTAATTTAATGGAATCTTAATTATATGGTAGTACATTTTCGAGTGTCAGAATCATATATACTATCTGGTATCAGTTGTTAAATGTACAGTTCTTTGGCCTCCGGTTGGAAATCGGACATCGGCAAAGGCCCTCGTAGCTCAGCTGGCTCAGCTGGCTCAGCTGGCTCGAGAACGATCTCCGTAGCTCAGTCGCGAAAACATACTCACGGAGTAGCAAGCTCGATTCCCAACCAGAGGTCCCAAAGTTGTGCATTTTTCGCAACGCGTCCAATTATCGTGGTGTAAAAGCCAAATATTTCCCAAATGATCTAATCTTGTTTTATTGCATTAGCCAATATTAGAATCGTTTCAACGAGAATACAACCCGCAGCCAATATGAGCCGTGGATAAAATCGGCCTCGAACCCTCGAATAAATGGCTCTATAGTGAAGTTTTTCGCGATAAAATACGCTGCGGCTGATTCAAGTCTCGAAAATAGTCATTTAATTGCACTGTTCCCTAGATATTTTAGTCGAGGTTTATTTGGTTTGGCTAAAATAGTCCTGTTTGCTGGTGAGATTGGAAAAGTTAAATCTCATCAAGTCTTTTTTTTGTAATGTCTTTAATTGAATGCAAACGTCTGTGAGACCAAAATTGTTGGACCAATAAATGTCAGTCAGTGTTTCACAACAATGTTCCAGCGTTTAACCCCGTCTTTAAACCTTTCAAGGATCCTCGAATTATGGGTAGATTTCTTTTTCAGAATCAGCCTCAGAGATACATGAACAGAAATCTTTTCAGTATCATTCCGCAGGGGGAATTAATAACTGATAGAAATTGCGTTCATAGAACAACCGTGGTCACAGGTTGTTAGGCAGTAGACCTTATTCATAAATGGCTACTTATTTAATATTCTTTTATGAGAATGTCAATTAGCCCCCATAGCCTCCTTATTGTGTAAGAAATTCAAAAGAACTTTTGCTCTCAGACGAGGCTATAAGGGCTAATTGAAATGCATATAAAAGAATATCAAATAAGGCGCCATTTACGAATAAGGTCAATTGATGGCTGAGTGAGGTTGCTATATTGACATCATACCTAGCCAATAAGTATAAAATAAAACATATTCCGAAGAATAAAGTCATCTTGAGAACTCAAGATATGAGTCAACGCAAGATAAAACTATTGTTGAAACTCATCTTGAGTTGAAACTCATATCTATTGTTGAAACTCATATCTTGAGTTCTCAAGATGACTTTATTCTTCGGAATATGTTTTATTTTATACTTTTTGAAGTTGTCGGCTGGTCATGGTTCCTAGCCAATAATGATGGCAACAATTGTTCACAAACTGTGCAACAATTCTATTCATGCCAATTAACCCTTTACTCGTTAAGTTTCCAGGAAGTTTCATCTTCACGAGTAAAATCGTCAACTTCCAGTCGGATTAAAATTATCTGACGTTAGTATGAGTAAAATTATTCACACGCCGAATTGACCTTCACTTGGAAAGTTTACATGACGTCTACTCTTCTCGAGAAAAATTATCTGGCATTGGCCAGAGTAAAATTATCCAGTTCCGAAATCGCAACGGTGGCATATTTAGGGCTAACAACATCCAGGTTTGTCTAGTTGTACGTTGATAAAAACCCTCAACATGTTATTGTTGTTGGCATAGGCGTACGGAGCGGGGGGCAGGGGGGGACAACTGCCCCCTCAAATTTGGAGAGGACCAAATTCGGGCAAATAGTTCTGGTAGAGTTGGGAAAAATAAATTTCTAAGCGTGATTAAAACAGAAAAAATTTTAAAATCGGTAACGATGAACAAGAGTTTGGATATTAGCGTGCATTCAGGTTGCCATATACGTACCATGTGCAGCATGTAATTCTTATTCCCAGGTTTTTTTTTAAACATTCGAGCAGAGCGATCCGGGCAGGTCGTCTCTGCCCCTCCCCCAAATTATTAGGGCCCGCACACCTATGGTTGTTAGCCCTAAATATGCCACCGTTGCGATTTGGCAACTGAACAATTTTACTGTGGTCAACGCCAGATAACTTTATTAGTGAAGAGCATAGACGTCATGTGACATTTCCAAGTGAAGGTTAAAAAAACCTTTAATCCTTAATGCGGCACAGTTGCAATTTGGCATGTCAATAATTTTATTCATCCTAAAGCCAGTTAACTTTAATCCGTCTGAGAGTAGAGAATTTTACTCGTGAAGATGAAACTTCCTAGAAACCTACCGAGTAAAAGGTTAACTGGCATGGATAAAATTGTGGCAAAGTTTGTGAACAATTGTTGCCAGCGTTATTGGCTACGCATGATGACAATATAGCTACCTCACTCAGCCATCAAGTGCCTGACAGCCTGTGAATAGAGTTGACTAAGGTCGTTTTATCAATGCGTTTTCTATCAGATGTGAACGATTTCATTAATCCCCTCGGCGGAATGATACTGCTGTGACAATGATGAACAGCATTTCTAGTTAATCAATATTGCTGAACCGTCTAACTGCTAACCAGCTCGCTGTTCGTTCAACCCAAAAAGTTGCAACAACAGGCGAGGTTTGCATGGATGGCTTAAGTCGGTTATGAGGTTTTTGATTAACTTCCTAGCATCTTGAACAACAGACATGTTTTTAAAGAAAACTTCTATATCTGAAAATACTGTAACGTGGTAAAAAGTAAAAACATTCCACTGTTTCAAACAGTATTTAGACACAGTTTGTCAACAACGAAAACTCAGTATAGCCTTGACCCGGTCGTAGTATAGTTGAAGGAAACATTTTCCATGCATCCGGTCATTCTGCTTTTGACTCTGTTTTCGTCTTTTAAGGTGCGGAAATGACAGGCCGACGATCAGCAGAAATGTGGTACGAAGAAATTAAAGATTATAGTTTTAATAATCCTAGTTTTAGTTCAAAAACTGGTCATTTCACGCAAGTTGTTTGGGTTGGATCAAGAGAGTTCGGCGTGGCAAAAGCAACCTCACGAAACGGTGCACAGTATGTGGTGGCCAGATATTTCCCCGCTGGAAATGTCATCGGGCAGTTTCCTGATAACGTCAAACGAAAAGGAGCAAAAGTTACCAAAGCAGCGAACGAAGACGGTAAGAGTTAAGGATTACTTTTTAAAAGCAGTACTGAGAATATTCTTCCGTACTCCTTACAACTATCAGAAAAGTTGCAATGAATATAGAAAAGGCATACCGGTGTTTTCAGCGAAACCGGTCTCATCAAAGTAAAAAGTGAATTGAGAAGGAAGTGAAAAGATCATACACACGAAAAACATTGGCCGTGCAAAAGAACGGCGAAGTGAAGTGACCAATCACTTGGCAGTCATCCTTTGAAACATTTTAGTGATTTAAAAACTCACTACTCAAGCACCAAACATTTTATAATCGTTTTAGATAAATACATACAAATGTGTTACCTTTTAACCGACTGACTTGTTCTCCGATTGTATCGTTGAGTCACTTACTAAGTTCCCCATTGACTCCGACTTACTGAGTCACTCACTGACTTCCTGCTCTGCCTCGATCGGTGATTCACTTTTTGTCCTGCTCACACTCTCTCTTGTTTACTCTTTATTCTCTTGCTTACTCACTCACTAGCACACCAGGCCAGCCATCCACTCGGTCACTCTCTTAATCACTCGCTTACTAACATTCACTCACCCATCTGCTAACTCGCTCGCTTACTTATTTCCTCCGTCTCTCACCTGCCCACACGACCACTCATTCAATCACTCGCAGGAGTATTTGCGACAACTCATTTGGCAAATTTTCCTTATAGCTTTGTGAGACCACTTGTAGCAGACTGTTTACTTTTTATGTAAATCTCATGAACACATTAAATACGGGCTTCTCTTTACAATGTGCTAGATATGTATCGTATTGTTTAGAGTCCTGAAAGAAAAGAGTTAGAATATTATTAAGATTATTTTAAATTATAATAAAATATTTGTGTAGAATGTAATTTAGGGAATCTATGTAGATCATCTATAACATAATTTAAGATTAGTTATAGCTTTTAAGTGTTCTCTTCATTTTAGAGGCAGGTAAAGAATTTCAATTGCACTTTACTCCTTTGCTTGCTTACTCACAAACGCACCCAACAGTCAGTCACTCACCAATCCACTCAATTACTCATGCACTCAGTCATTTACTCGCGTGGTCATCCCCTTACTCCCTCACTCCACCCTACTTCCTGCCTCATTCGCTCACTCGTCCATTTATAAACATAGATTTACCAACATTTTTTTTCGGAACATTAGTACGGTCAATTATTTCTATTTCACAGCTGCTAAACCGAAGAACTTTAAAAAAGACATTCTGGACACGCACAATCAGTACCGACGTCAACACGGTGCAGCGCCGTTGAAATGGTCCACACAGTTGGCATCTGGAGCAGAACAGTGGGCAAGACAACTTGCGAAACAGAACGCTATACAACACAGTACCGGGGAATATGGAGAAAATATAGCATACATGTCAGGTATGAACTTTGATATGGGAACGAGGTTTTGAAATAATCGTGATCGCGTCAAGTTTCGTTCCAAAATCTAAAACTGCTCCCTAGTTGGTAAAGTTCTTGCCAAATAATTACAAGACATTTTCACGAAAGTAAATAATCAAAATAAATATGCGTGGAAGATCGGGGTTTTCATCGCTTTGGAACAAGGCTCAAACGTTTTACAATACGGGAGCAAGTGCTGACGTCGGTATCTATAGATGGAACAGTTAAAGGTTAGGAAGTACTTAAAATTTTCCAAGAAATTTGAGAGAGTTCTGATCATTAGGGATGTTAAGCAATTAAGCAAGCACGGTGTCAGTGGTAAGTAGACAACCTAAATTATCATTTAAAAAAGAATCCCCGGTTCATTGTTGTGCTATTCGATGTTTAATGTTTGCTTATCAATCTCCAAAAAGACCCAAGGTTTCTAAAAGAATTTGGTTGAATGGTTTAAAGTGCCTATACGGACCTTCGAAAGTTTATATATTTGTAAGATTTGAGTTCTTCCGATAAAAATTATAGTATATCTTGTATTAGAAAAATTTCATTTTCATGGATTTTTTCGCTGCTAAAGTTGGCTATTTTGAAGCTTTTCAACATTTGACCGTGTGATAAAAAAGCTGGAATCTAGTGAGCGGACGTGACGTCAGTCCAGGAACACCAGTACGTAACAACAGTGATTATACCGTGCAAATACACTATATTTTCTTAGTGTAAGTTTTATTATTTTCAAAATCTTACACTAAGAAAATATAGTGTATTTGCACGGTATAATCACTGTTGTTACGTACTGGTGTTCCTGGACTGACGTCACGTCCGCTCACTAGATTCCAGCTTTTTTATCACACGGTCAAATGTTGAAAAGCTTCAAAATAGCCAACTTTAGCAGCGAAAAAATCCATGAAAATGAAATTTTTCTAATACAAGATATACTACAATTTTTATCGGAAGAACTCAAATCTTACAAATATGTAAACTTTCGAAGGTCCGTATAGGCACTTTAACATCAACCTCAATAATTAGCTTTACCGTTCTTTTTGTTGATGTCGTCTTGAAGACGTGAACATACCGTATGCAGATTGACGATAGCGTCGGGATTGCTCTTCAAACAAAAAAATATTCATTCTCGTCCTTAGCATTCCCGTACTGTTTGTTTAAAGTCTCTTTTAATACTACTAGAGACACAAGACTTACGTGTTTCCCTGGTTAGTGTTGGGCATTTAAGGAGTACGTTAGAAGTGACATGATGGCAACGATTCGGAGAGTATGCACGTCCCAGCTAAGGCAGGAGTGGCGTATAAAATTGTTCCACGCGTTAGGAACGTTTTGTCAGCAGTCACGTGTTAGATTCTTGAGCTATTTAAATACTTCTCCGAAATTAAAACAGATATTAATTCTTGCTACTTCGTTGCTCCTTGGTCAGACTGGCTGGAAAATATTTCAAATATAGTAAAAAGTGATTGTATCACGTAACTTTAGTGTTTATCGTGCTATTTTCTGTGCGTCCTCTCCATTATATCTTCAACCTCTTAAACGTCTAACGAAGCGGTACTTTTATAAGACATGAATAGGTTAAATCGCGTAAATGCAGACAAAGTTTTAATCATCACCTTTCAAAACCCTGTCTACGTCCCTTAGCCGTAGGGTGGATATGATTTTTGTTTGAAGTTGATGTTAGCGCATGGTCAAGACTGTAAACTTGGGAATGTTTACCGAGGTCCTGACGGGAATCGAACCCGTAACCGTCTCATGACAAAAATTAGTACCAACATCTCACGTAATTGCTAAAGGTCCAATTGCACGATATGATTGTTTGTTCTAATGTATCCGATTAACTTACTGGAGCCTTTGCGACTAATTGCTACTTCAGTGAGCGAATCGAAAGCAGGAATTGTGCCTTTGACTCAATATTACATACCTCAGAACGAACAATTCTATAGTATGCGACAATCGTATGGTGCAGATTGTCTCTAAGACACATAGTACACACATTGGGACTGTCGAAGAACCGGTTGATAAGTTAAACTATCATTCCAAACTAGTACTCGTTTTGCAATCCCCGCTCGCACACCATGCGAGTCCATGCAGCTCAGTCCTTCGAGTGTCTCAACGGCGATCAAAACGCTACCGGTTCGATTCCTGTTAAAGACTTCGAACGGACCAGATCAAAGAATGAGTTAACGTGCTCTTGGTAATGATGTGTGAGGAATGTATGCGGGCATTAAGCCAACTCATGGCGCTTCAAGGTATTTACTCTTATTTTGAGGAAAAAATCAAAAATCGCTGTTAAAGTTGTCGCTTCCTTAGTTCATAGTCTGCACTAAAAACTTTTCTCGGGTAACCTGGTTTCAGTTTTGTTTATCCTCGTTCGTTCTACCTGTTAAGTGGTGTTTCGGTTTTTACCAGGCATCCAATACTACAAGCAAAAAGATGTGAATATCCACGGGAAGGATCGATTCTGTATTCAGAAGTTCGAAATAAGAGTTGAAAAACATTCAATTTCCATATTTGTTCAACTCAAAATGAACATTATTGCCCATGTAAAATATATTAGTAACAGTAAATTGTTAATACCAACGTAAACATGGGAGATAGCCATTCAAAATTATATTTTAATCTTTTATGGGTTTTCTGCTCATTGTATTACAAATTTACTCATTATTACACTTTGCGTCTGGATCTTTACGTGCTTAGTTATTTTATTTTTTAACATTTGAGGTTCAAAAATTTCTAGAAACCTCGGCACTACAACTCAGGGCTCGGTGCTCTCCAGTAAACAGCCACAACTTCACTTTTCCCTCCTCCACCATTACCCCGGCACCAAACCACACACTACTTCAGAAAGATATGCAGTAAAACCTGAATTAAGGCAAATTATCGAGGAATTCCTTTGTGTTAATAAATTATATTTTATTATATGCGTTAAATCAAGGTTCTCGTTCCAAGTCTGTTTGATATTAGACATTATTTCAAACGAAATTTCCCACCACAATATTGCATGTATAAAGTATTTCAGAGTCATGGAAAACTATTTTACAGCTCTTGCAGCACGGGAAAAGATTTTTGTTTAAAACATTTATTTTAGATTTAATCTGGGACTTCTTTCACTCTACAGAACTAATTTATTCTCTTTTTGTTCTCAAGGAGCGGATTTAACAGGCAAGAAGGCTGCGGATATGTGGTACGAAGAAGAAAGGAAGTATAATTACAGTCCCCAGAGTGCCAGGTTTAGTACGAGTACTGGACATTTCACTCAGGTTGTCTGGGCGAGCAGCCGGCAAATGGGCGCCGGAAAGGCCGTTTCGAAGTCAGGTGCTCAATTTGTCGTTGCGCGATATTCTCCGGCGGGAAATGTACGTGGTCAGTTTGTCGAAAATGTTAAGCCAAAAGGAACTAGTCCACCTGGTGGCAGCGAAGACTCAGGTACACAATGCTTGGCTGGCATTTTTACAATAGTCGTATACGGTTGTTCGTCCTGGCGTATGTAATATTGTCTGCATGCACAAGTGGGGCTTTCGCTTCGCTCACTGAAGTAGCTGTATGTCCGAAAGACACCTGTTAGTCAATTGGATATATCAGGGCGGACAATCTTACACAGCAATTGTATCGTGTAAATGGGCTCTTGGTGCGAATAACTCAATGTATAAATGTGCATGAACATGCATCTGGGTGGGAAGATGGGTTGGTGGGTAAGTATCAAGTTGGGGTATGGAATATAGGTAGCATCGTTATTAGGTGGGTAGGTGAATTGATGAGTTGGTGGGTCTGTGATGGGTTGGTAGGAATACTTGCAGACATACATGTGAAAAGATTAGTGAGTGGGTGCGAAGGTTGGTGTAGGCAGTAGGTGAGCAGAAGTAAGGTTCGTATGGACATGTTACCTTAGCCTATATTACATTATATTAGATGGTTAATATTTCACTTATTAAAATGTACAGATCCTTTTATAATCGTGACTTTTATATACAGTCAACTCTCAATGAGGACACCTCTCTAATGTAAACACAACTAGCTGGTCCCTGCCGTACGTAACATATTTTCCTGTACATTAACTCTATAAGGTGGATATATAAAGCTACTCCCGAGGATGTCCGCTTTAGAAAGAGTTGACTGTATAGACTGGATTAATCCCTATTCAAATTTTCTTTACATCCTATATATTTCGGGAAGATACCCACTTTATGTAGTAACCTTATATAATTTCCATGTTGTTATATTTTCGAGGAGATACACCGAGGGAGATACCCATTCTAAGTGGTGACCTCAAGCATTATTTTAGTTTTCGGAGAGATTTTAACTTTAAGTGGTGACCTTTCTCAAAAAATTGGTAACTTCTTAGGAGACTCATATCTCTAACCAGGGTAACACTTTACATTATGTCTAATTCTTTACCTGGTTGCAAACTTAAACTGTTCACTGAGGCTTAACCTGTATAAAGATGGTTTTAATCATAATAATAATAATAATGCGTTACCAGGAAAAGAAACTTAAGCACGGCCTGGATAGATTACAGGAAGGCCTTTGATAGTGTCCCACATTCCTGGATAATTAAGTCTCTCAAATATACAAAGTATCTCCAGTAATTATAAATTTCCTAAAACAAGGAATGAATTTCTGGAGTACAACGCTGTACTTAAACCATGCAAATGGAATAGCTAACTCTTGTAAGATTCCAATTAATCGAGGAATATTCCAAGGTGACTCCCTTTCTCCCCTCCTATTTTGTATTGCACTTATACCTCTTTCAATGGAGCTAAATAAAACATGCTATGGATATCAAATAAAGGAAAATAAGTTTAACCACCTTTTTTATACGGATGACTTGAAACTTTTTGCCAAAGACGACGGAGAGCTTGAGGGCCTTTTAAAAACCGTTAAGTCATTCAGTGAAGACATTGGTATGGAATTTGGCCTTGATAAATGTGCCAAACTTACCATTAAACCGGGGAAAATAACTGAAAGTAGAAACATTGATTTGGACGTGAGCACTAGAATTAAAAACTAAGAACAAGAGGAAACATATAAGTACCTTGGAGTTAGTGAGGGGGCAACAGTACAACACAATCAAATGAAAGAAAAAGTCAATTAAAGAAAGGAATATTATAGGCGACTAAGACTTATCCTGAATACAGAATTAAACTCTAAGAACAAAATATCTACTATCAACAGCTTAGCAGTCCCAGGGGTTCAGTACAGTTTTAACATCTTAAACTGGACACTGAATGATATCAAACGAATGGACACGAAAACTCGTTAACTCCTCACCTACCATCGTACGCATCATCCGAAAGCAGATGTTGATAGAATATACCTTCCTAGAGCCGACGGTAGAAGAAGTCTCATTCAACTTGAAATGTCGTATAAAATAACAACCATTGGATTTAAAACGTACTTAGAAACAACCAAAGACTGGATGCTACGGTGTGTATACCAACACGAGGTTAGTAAAAAACTGTATTCAGTGGTTAAAGAAAGCTCCAAGTATAGATATGAAATAGATATATATGAGACAGAAACACCAACAGATGCAGAGTTTCCAGCAGTAACTGCTCAAAACATCAAAATTAGAGCCAAAAAAGCAGCTTTAAAGGAACTCAAAACAAGCTGGCAAGAGAAACCTTTACATGGCCAATACCTGGCTCACACTAACCAAGCTGATGTTAACAAAAAACACACCCATCAGTGGCTGCGCAGTGCAGGATTAAAGGCCGAAATGGAAGGTTTCATTCTTGCTGCCCAAGATCAGTGCCGCCCAACAAAAAATTACAAGACAAAAATAATAAAAAATAGCGATGACCAAGTGTGCAGATTTTGTAACACTAAACATGAAACTGTCGACCATCTGATCTGGGGATGCACAGTTTTGGCCCCAACTGAGTTCAAACAGCGACATGATAGAGTTGGACAATATATTCATTGGAAAATATGCCATCACTACGGAAAAGAAGTGTCCAGAAACTGGTACGAGCACCACCCTGACCCTGTCACAGAAATAGGAAATATAACTATTCTATGGGATTTCACCATACAGACAGACAGGACTATCAAAGCAAATAGACCAGACATAGTGGTAAAAGACAAAAATGGTAAACTTTGCTTATTGATAGATATGGCCGTACCAGCTGACTGCAACGTATCTACCACAATATACAAAAAACTCTCAAAATACAAAGACTTAGAAATAGAGATCCAAAAAATGTGGGGTATGAATGTGACCATGATTCCAGTAGTGATAGGCGTACTTGGTGTGATAAACAAAGGCACTGAAGAATTCACAAATAGAATACCTGGACAGCCATGCCTAAAAGAAATTCAAAAAATTGTGTTGACAAGCACCGCCCACATTCTTCGAAGGATTCTGTCTATGTAATCAATAACCCCATGTCTGGCTGATGTTTTTAGATGTAAACATACAAATTCAATCAATATTTTTTTATTTTTTAAATTTTTTTAACGGGTCTTTTAGCTGCTGGATGAAATGCAACATGACAACTGTCTCCAGCCTTAGGTCTCTGGGTGAGATCCGGTTGGATGATATGTAAACATAGACATCAAAGGAAATAAAAATAATAATAATAATAATGATAATGATAATAATTCTTCTGTAACTGCAAGCTGCCTGAAGAGTATGATGACATAATTGCATGTGATCTTTGCGGGGAATGGTATCACCAAAAATGCATAAGCTACAATTCCACCGAGAGGGAGTGGCTTTGCCCTTTATGCACTCCAATACTAGCTAAAATGAGTAAATTAGTCTCTTTGTAATGACATATATTATACTAATGACTGATCCATGTCTATTCTTTATCAGATAGAAAGTTCTTTATTAGATAGAATTTAATCTTTCCCCTGACATGTGTTGTTTTTAAATGGCGATCGGTGGGACAAATTTTTAGAGAAGGGTGAAAATCCTAGGAGGATTCGTCCTCTAGCGGGGCGCGTTTCTTAGGAATCCTTTCCCCCAGGGTGCGAGATTCCTAGGAACTTTGCCCTCTCCGCTGAAGCGGAGCGAGTTTCCTGGGATCGTATTTCCTATGACAATGGACTTGTTTGGTGTTTTTTCCCCAAATTGAAATAACGCCATTATCAAAAATCACGAACAAACTAAACTGAAGATTTACACTGAAATCTTGTCCACATTATCTTTTCTAGGCTGTCGATGCGTAATTTTGTGACGTAATCTGGTCAACTGGTCGCGGTGGTGTGGGTGTTGCGTGGATTAAAAAGTTGGCATACCCAAAAACACTTGCACTGGAATGGATGGATCAAACCACAGGCAATGATTTCAAAAACAAACAAACAAACAAAAACTTAAATAGTTGAAATTACAGAACTTTTTTGAAGAAGACCTTGTTTGAGCAAGTCGGGTACGAATTCTTGACAACTGCTTTGGTGCGAGAACAAATTAATAACATGCAGTTAGTTTAATAAACTTTTCATATGTTATTTAGCGTTGATAGATGCAGAAATCAAGAAGCTCGTAGGATTGTTGCCTTTGTTCAGAGAACGGTCGTTTGTGTGCCTCACACAACCAGTTAACCTACAGAAGAATTAGTCCCAGAAACTTATAACGATTCGTTAAGCCCTTTAATTATCTAGTAAAAGTTCATTCAGATTGCCATGGCCAGTGGCGTAACGAGGCAAATTGCCACCAAGGGGGGAGTGGAAAATGCCACCCCCCGAAAAAAGCATGATGGCTTCATTTACAAAGAAAATAGAATGGATTTTTACCTTCGTCATTGTGGCTACGGTTAATACAACGGCGAAAACGTTGTCATTGTTTTGATGACTACCATTGTTACCAGTTTACGTGAAACATAAATCACCCGTGAAGCCGTGAAGCTTCAAGTTCTGGCTCCCAGGCCTTTGCCGACTTCCAAGATGGTGACTCTTGAAGTGCCGGGCTCCCGGTATGAAGTCAAGTTTCTCAGGCTGGGACTTACACCGATTGTCACATCTCCCTGGGTTGCCTGCACCCCTCTCCACCAGGGGGAAAACATTGAAAAGCATTTATGATAGTCAGTGACGTACTGTGATCATTTTGAGTGGAGGGGTTTACTGTCCAGTCCTCATTTTCCCGACGGAAATAAATTCAAATCGCGGTGTTAAAGGGATCATCGGTCCGTTTATTCCCAATTGGTCAGGATTCGGGAGTGTGTAAAAAAGTGACATACTCAACGGCGCACCGAAGATTTTTGTTAGGGAAGGACTAGAAGTGTTAAATCAGCTTCCATTTGGAGGTTTTGGCAGCATGCTCCCCAGGAATATTTTACATTTCCGGCATTAAGCGGACTGTGCAATCTAAAGACCTGGCCAAATTGGTATTTGACAAAGGGGATCTGGGGGTATTCTCCCCCAGAAAATTTTGAAACACCATTTCTAGCGATCCCAGAGGATAATTTCTGTGAAAAATGCTCGGTAAATTGATCGTAATTTTGCGCTTGTTTTTCTATTAAAAATGCTACTGTAATAAAAGACAAAGAATCGTAATTCCTCAGACCGAGACATTCATCTAGACGAAGTTCGAGAAATCGAATATTACTAACTTATTAAAGGGTAACCAGTCTAATTTACGTCTTGTTGATTTTCAGTTTTTCGGTTTCAGCTCTCGGCCTAATCAAATGGCTTAATTGCCAACTAAACTAAACTTCAACTTTTTTCTAAC
The DNA here is from genome assembly GCA_030142905.1 of Heliopora coerulea. Taxonomy (NCBI): domain Eukaryota; kingdom Metazoa; phylum Cnidaria; class Anthozoa; order Scleralcyonacea; family Helioporidae; genus Heliopora; species Heliopora coerulea. Next base: position 1,983,798 of record JASJOG010000013.1, read on the forward strand.
CCAGTAATGTCTAGAATAGTTTCGATTTCAATAAAGGCAATTTTGACGATCACGCTCTTATATTGTTTAGAATCACGAATTCTAGGCCGGGGTTAGTGGTTAAATTTAAGTGCGATTAGCTTCAACTTAATTTCAGATCATTCTTAGGCTAACATTACTAGAACATTTCATAAAATGTTCTCTTGGCAGTAGTATCATGCCTGCTTCTTCTTGCCTTCATGATCTGCTTCTTCACTAGTGTCATTTAATGACATAGCGAAAGAAAGGACGATAAATTAGGTCGAATAAAGCGTGTCCTCGAGATTTCAAATTTCTTGATTTAAACTACGAATCCCGTGTGGAAATTAATGATGAAACATTTGGGTATTTAATTAAATTAACATTTTTTTCCCCTAGAAGTATTTTACACGAGTGCTTTAACTGGAAGATCAAATTTGACTACGATTTTATGGTTGATAATTGATTTGTAGTTAAAAAGTTTTGTCCATCCTATCCATCACAGTCAATGTGGCTTCATTTCGGTGATGTATTTATGGAATTTCAGCCTCGATTTTAATCCCTTGAGCACTAGCGGATCCGGACTTGACTTGAAGAGTGGACCCAGCCTAGGAGTAGTAACTAAACAGTAATGTTTCCTCTTCTCTGAGCTTCTGCAGAGAAATCACATGTTCAGTTGTTTGAGATTGTTTTTAGTGACCACTGAGATGTTCAAGTGTGACAGACTTATAGTATTTACCAAAATATGCAACTATATGTATACATATACATATACATATACATATATATACATATATAGATGAAATGTTACTTAAGGATGTTCATTGTATATATGCATATATAAATATATACATATACATACATATATATATATATATATATACATACATACACACACACACACATATATATATATATATATATATATATATATATATATATATATACACACACATATATATATGCATTCTTCAGAATGAGGCAAAGTTACCAATGCTTTAATACTTTTCAATTATGTTCTGAATTGCATGTGTCTGAATAAAACCTTAACTTGCGTTTTGTAAACTACTTGGAAGATGGGCACCTGTAGCTGTTTTCTTTTTCTACGTCTTCAGTTAGTAAGCAAATTTATCATAAATTACACTAATTATCTTACTGAAAGGGGGGGTGGGCTCCTTGGGCCCCACCCTGGATCCGCCACTGCTGAGTGGAGAGAAGTGATCCAGATCTCTGATGAGCTCAGTATCACATTCTTTATAGTGATGAGCTGACGCAAAGGTTCGAAGTTTCTATGGAGATCGTTTCTAAAGATTCAATGTCCCATTAAATGGATTACCAGCAGTTAGATACCGCTTTGAAGCGTGCTTGTAATTCGGTACCTAAACTGTTTTCCAAAAGAAATGACAGAGTACACGAGATGGAAGTTTGTTCTGGGTCAGACTAAAGCACTGCGGCAAAATTTGGACGATGGTGTGTGATTCAAATATTGGGGCTATAGCAAAAAGAAAGGTATTGAGTTACGTGAACTATCGTATATAACTGTAAAATGATACTGGGTAAAATAGTGACCCACGACTTGTGATTATAGTAGAAAATATAAATACAGCTAAGCAAAAACATCAAAGTATACTTGCGGGTCCGTTGTTGGAGACTAAGCTAAGCTAAGCTTTCATTGTTTCACAATTTTCTGTCACCAAGCCATTCTGTGGCAATCGGATACCCAGGCCAAAGTGGTCAAATTGAGGGCAACTATACACCTTACCATAACTGTGTATGTTTGAAATATTCTTTTGAGAGAATGCTGAGCAGTCTGATTGGCCCATACTCTTGTTTTTAGTTCAAAATGTATGTTTCAAAATGAAGTGAGTTGTATGAGCTTCTTAAAGGCCATGAAGACAGAGATTGTCTCACATGATCCTTTACTCTAAACGGTACAATTCCTCCTCGTTGTTTGTTCGCGAATCTTGAATACACCAACAAGGTTCTGACAGAATTGCTGCAGTTGGGACGTACAATGATGTAAGGCAATCTAATTTTAGTCCTCCGGCTAATCCAGCATTGGCGGTGTCCAGTTGGTTACTGGTTTAAAATTAAGGCTTATTGGCTCTTTCAGTTTTATTTATTCGAAATAAAAACGCTACGGAACCAACAGATAAAGGCGATTCACGAGAATGCAAATCGCCAAGCAAAAAATCTAGACCATCAGTATATTTGCATTAACGAAAGAAACTTAGGAATCTTTAATAAACGATCTAAGAGTCAAATCTTAACAAAGAGCTCCTTTTTACCTTGGTTTTTGTGCAAGTTTTGTCATTCCGCACTTAATCGCTAAACTTTTGATACGATTGTCTATTTTATAGCATGATAGAAACTATCAAGGTCATTTTACCCTTGTCCGTATGTTTAGTTCCAGGAATCTGATCAAAGACACACATGAAGACGAACTCCAAAGAAAAGTTTTTTATTCATTGCAAATGTTCGTATGCAAATTAAACTATTCCCACGAGTTTGTTGGCACGGTAAACAGCAGGTCTTTCAACAGTGCAGTGAATAAAATATGCAAAGCAGGTGCTTTATAATCTAAACTGGTCGAGAATTACATGATTTTGTTCTATTAGTCGTCATTGCTTGCTAACTTCTTGCTTCTACAAATGAATAGACTATAAAAAATCTCTACTCATACAGCCTTATTAAAACATCAGTTTTTGAGGAATGAATCAAGGACCGCAGGGAAGCCGTGAACAGTCAAAACACGCAAGGTAAAGTTCTGTAACCTTCATGTAGATTTAACCCGACAGTCAAGTTCAGTTAATATGATTGTCAAGAAGATATCGATGGAAACTAGTATGTAGTGCTTCTGATAGATCAAATTGATGTTTACAATTGCTAACTTGCACAGGACGTGAAAAGCACGATACCAAACTCTTCGCATTAAGAGAGTTTCTGAAAATAAACATGAGTGACAAATTAACGTTAAATTTCCAGGGAATGTTGTTCTTGAAGTGGTCGTTGTTTGGATAACTTCGAAATTTCACCGTTTTATGCTTCGTTACGAACAATATTATTTGTTTATTGTACGCCACGAAATTTTATTCCTTTCAATATATATATATATATATATATATATATATATATACATACATACATATATACATACATAGGTGTAAAATACTCGTTATGTTTATCATGCAATTATGCAGGTGCTTTTTTAAATAATGGATCTTTATCTGATTAATTTTGATTGACGCAAATGCTAAGCAGAAGTTTTAAAAAGAATTTAATGCAAATATAACCTTTGCCACCGTGAAGAGTTTCAAAAGTGATGAGGAAATTTCATTGATAGCATGCCATTCTAAAAATCTTTATATACGAAATATAGTTCATAGAACGTCTGATGCGTACACATACACATACACGTACGTATATGCCGCTTAGGTCAACCTACTTGACAATAAGATCTGAAAATCAATTTGAAAATTTTAAAACTTTCGTTCTTAATCTAAGATTACATTAAATGTTTCCTTTCTTTGCTTAAAGCTCGTTTTCCACTGGGCGAATTTTGTCGCGCGAATCTACTTTTCATTGTTAAAATTGAATAGATCCACATTAGTTCCAGCCGAAAGCTCATGAGACAAAGAAAACGTCCCTTTCTCGCGAAGAAATTCATCTAGTGGAAAACGACCTTAAGGATAATTTATACGTCGCACCTTAGTCACTTCGAATGTCATTCAAGCTGGGCCACGATAAACCCATTACACACAAAGTGTGGATAATGTCTGACTTAAATAAAATTTAAATGTTATTTAAATGTGGAACAAGTCAAGTCGAATATACAATGGAATATTTTGGCATTTACACTCAACAGCTAAAATTTAAGTTAATATTTCTGATGAAGGGAAATTTTTGAGTGTCTAAATGATTTAAGACGCAACCGGGACCGGTTGCGAAAAATGCAACTTTGGGCCATCCTACTGGGAATCGAGCCCGCGACCTCGGGAATCTTGTGCGATGCTCTACCAACTGAGCTGCGGAGGCCGTTGCCGAGAACATGGCCACGACTTGGTAGAGCATCGCACTAGATTTGCGAGGTCTCTGGTTCGATTCCCAGCCGGATGGCCCAAAGTTGCATTTTTCGCAACAGGTCTCGGTTGGGTCTTCAAATCATTCAGACACCCAATTCTAATATTGTTCACCTAATGATTTTTATGCGACTTATAAAAGAGCCTAAGAAAAATAGCTGGGCTCGAGATAACATTTATGCACTCAAGGCACTTCATACACGTATTTCAAAAGTATTATTTAGCTCGAATTATATCTCAAACATACTGTTTTAATATTTCACAAATCGTCGTACTCCTTGCATGTCATAGTTATTTAAGTAATTTTAATTTAGTTATCTTTCAGGTTTTCTAATCAAAGTAGGCGTATGTGTTATACTTTCGGTTTTCCGTTAAGAGTTTTATTAAAATACAAAGTAGTCAGTAGGGATTTAAACCGAATGCTCTTTCAAGTAATAAATTTTGTCAAAACGTCTGTCATTGTGACACATTTTGACTATGCCTTATTTCAAAAGTTGGTGGTATATTTTGTATGTCACTGCTATTTTGCAGTTCCATGTGTTATACCAGAATGCAAAAGAGACAAGGCTTTCATTGTTGTCTGGTTGTGGCTAGAATGTTCGGAGTATGACGCGAATAAATAATTTAGCATCCAACATACGTTGAACGGTTTTGTTTTAACTATTTTTTCTTGTTTTCTTAACAAAAATCCTCTTTATCCTAAGCCTGGGTAAAACGAAAGTCCATTTAAAACATACCTACACCGTTATAGAGATTTAAGAAAGTAGAGCTATCTATGACAAAGTCAAAGAGGATTATGTACAAGTCTTAAAATAGAGTGCTGCGTAGGCACTGTTGAAAAAAGGCCCTTCGTAAGGGCCTTTGCTCGAAACGTTAAAAAACGTCTCTTAACACATCGGCACTACTCAGACCTTTCCGATCATTCCATTATGTACATGTCTGTTTACCTTAAATAGCATTTCCTCCAACGTGGGATCCAATTAGACGTGGATAGGTAGATAATTAAACCATCAAAAATGCCAAGACAAGTTTTGATTATAATATGTGTGTGGGAACGTTCGTAGATACAATGTTCACAGTTTCTTAAATGTAACAAGAATTTAACATTTTTAGAGTGTATTGCAATCAATATTAGGAAGATCTGGTCCACTATTTTAGTTGTTGTATATTCTGTAAAGCTATATAACAGTCTTGGCTGGTTAATGTACAAAAAAATAGGTTAATTCCAGGTTATTCAAGTATGTTTGAAATGAATTGTGCGTATTATAGATCAGACCAATGAACTTGGAACCAAAATGTATGTTCAAGGTAACGGTAAAAAATCGACTGGTCATTCAAATACTCAGTCTTTTATAGCAGCTATGTTATGGGATTGTGAAAGCGATAGCTTACAAAATATCTGAATTATATTAACAATTAGACATTAAATTTTTTAGTAAAGCTTTTCCACCGTGTGAAGTCATCTAGCTAGATTTCAAATGCTTATATCTGGATAAAGACAACTGATTAAAAAGTTGTTTATATCTGATGCTTATATCTAGATAAAGACAATTGATAAAGACAGAGACTATTTGAATAGAATTCTTTGTTGGTGTGGACAAAATTCGAAAGAAGAAGGATATGGAATGGTCAATGCTTTAACTTCACTGTACTTTGAAAAGCTATGATAATGATAATGATGATAACATAATAACATGATACTATTAATAACAATAATAATTAAATGACAAAAAATAATAACGATGATGACGATGATGGTCACGGTAATCTTAACTGTAATGTTAATGGAGATGCTTACGGCATTAATAATGATAATGATAATCAATTATTAACTCTCTTTGCGAATGGGATAGCTTTGCATCTGCGGTGGTAATGATAAGTAGAAGACAGAGAGATACCAAATCCTTTAAATTCAAGCGCCCATGCACGGCAGCTTTTATGCACAGCTTGTTCAATTTCTCCCGGATTTTACTGTTTAAGGGAGATAATAGTATTGGCAAAGGTACGATATTCTATTCTCGAAACATGCTGTCATCTTTACGAAACTGGAGCAAATAGGTTTACTGCGAGAAATCAACAGCCGCCATGAGCGATGAACACGTGGAAGTCTATGAGAGCGGTTTGTCTTCTGTGGCGACCTAGAGGAACTCGAGCATGATAATATTGTCAATGGAAAAATTAGATCCAAACATGAAGTGAGCTGCAAATTTTTTTAGTTTCTCCAGAGAGAAATGATGGTTGTAGAGTGTTCAATATTCCTGTAATGGTTAGTCGTCAGCGATGAGGGAAGTCTTGCGCTTATGTTGATCAACACGCATGGCCCCGAATTCTCTCTTCTGTGCAGTCGATCTGCCGTGTAAGCCAACCAAGGGTAGAACCTACATGTCTGGTACTGAATTCACGTTCTATCGCGAAGAACTTTGCTTGTGAACAACTTCTTAGTGAATTGATTAGTAACTCAACCGACTTGTGCTGTTTATCGGAGAACTGGCTGAGAAGTGACACGAACACCTCTATTGTTACTCCTGAAGGACATTCTATATTAAGCAAGAATGGAGCAGATAGAAGAGGTGGTGGAATAGCAATCTTGTCCAGGAATGATTGGAAAATGGAGGAGATTCGTATGAATGGAAATGAGAACGAGTGTCTATGGGCAAAGATATCTACCCCCAATCAGGATTATTTGTGACCTCAATCTATCATCTACCAAGTTTGATTATAATGAAACAGATTTCGTTGAATTTATGGTGAACTCCTGCGAAAGTATTCTTGTTCCCTTGCCGAGTCCAAGGCTGATTATCCCTGGTGATGTTAACTAATTCAATGTGAAATCATTAATACAACAAAGTGGCCTCTCACAGGTAGTGAAGACTCGAACTAGAAAAAATAATATGCTGGATGTATTTTTCACTAATGCACCCAGCGTTTTTGGCAAAGTGTGTTGTTCCAAGAATTTAATGAATACGGATCACTTGAGTGTATTTGTCCTGCTTAAAGAAAGGAATCCTCCGGTGAGATCTATTAGGGAATTTTTTGATGTTCGAGATTGCCGCAGGAGATTGATGTTTGAAAAACTCAAATTTGTCAAATTGGTTTTCTGTTCTTTTGGAAGATTACATTAATGCAGGCACAAACGATTAATGTAACATTGTACTCAAGAATTTCAAGGAAAACTTTCCGGTAGGGTGGATCAAAATGTCATTAAAAGACCCCCCTTTTATGTCCTCATTGTTAAAGTATTTATTGTACAGAAGAAATAAGTTACTGAGGAAAGGCTTTGTGAATGAAGATGGACACTTGCAACTCAACTTATTAAAGAGAACGAACTGAATGTGGTGAAAGAGGGTGACAAGAAACACTCAAAGAGTAGCAAAGGATGGTGGCTGAAGGTGGATATACTAACTGGTCAGCCTAAATCCAACAAGAATTTGTCATCATTACTTGATGTAAATGACATGAATATTCACTTTCAGTCAATTAACACTGACCCTGATTGTTCTGAACCAGCCTGCTTGGAGATTCCCAAAAGGTGTGAAGTTTTTGTTTGGATGAATCAGCTGTTTTTAAGGCATTGTTACAAATCAAGAGGACTGCAGCAGGCCCTGACAACATGCCATTTTAGCTTTGGAGGAAATATAACCCTGAATTTACCCCTGTGATTACTCATGTCTTGAATATGTCTATGGCTAAGCAGCAAGTCCTCGAGATGTGGAAGCCTGTCAATGTCGGCCCTGTTCCTAAGGAAGCTGATATCTTGGATTTGAATCAACTTAGACCCGTTTCAGTCACAGACATCATAATGAGAGTTTTGAGAGAATAGTTTTAGCTAAAGAATTAAAGAAACCAGTTGCTTCTTTTATCGATCCCGATCAGTATGCTTATAAGGATAACTGTAGACCCGAGATAGCTTTGCTATATAATCAGCATACATGAATGAAATGGATAGATGGCGCTGCTGATTTTGTCAGAGTAATCTCATTTGATTTTTTAAAGGCCTTTGATATGGTCTCTCGCAGGATAGTTATTGACAAACGTAAGTCCGTGCCAGGTCTTAATCCATAGTAGTTACGTGGGTTATTGATTTTTTGAAAGACCGTCCACAAAGAGTCTGTGTAGGTAATAAGGTAACACTTTTTCTTCCCATTAATCTAGGAGTGTCTCAGGGCACAGTGTTCAGGCCTGTGCTCTTCACTATTATGGTCAATGATATTAGTCCTATTTTTGAGGGTAATTTAATAATTAAGTTTTCAGATGATATTACCCGAAGTGTACCTGCAGGCCTCAATAGTCAGCAGGGGCTGGTAACATCAAAAGGTGGACATAGGTGAATTTGATGAGTCTTAACTTAGTTAAGACTAGAGAGCTTGTTATTAAAACCAAAACAAGTAAGCCCCCACACAAGCCTATGAGTGGCGTCAAGCAAGTGCTATCTTTGAAATTACTAAGTGTAACCTTTCAGGACAGTCCCACAAACTGGGATTTACAATTTGATAACCTTATGCAGAATTCACTTAAACGTGTGCACATTCTTCAGGTATGCAAGGTAAGTGGATACTGTATTCAAGATCTACAGTATTTATTCAATGTTGTAATTATGTCGCACTTTACGTAATCTGTTAAGGTATGGGGTGTTGCCCCTTACACTAAATATTTAAGTCAAATTGACAGGTTGCAGAAAAGAACCCTTCGATTTGAATGTATTGAGTATGGTACACCAATTCAGCAGATTCTCAATGAAAGAGATTGCTCTCTCTAAAATAGCATTATGTGTAATTCTGCGTATCCACTGCATGACCTACTCCCAGCTCGCAGAAACTGCGTTCTCCGTACTAGATCACTTCCGTATTACACTCCACGTGTAAATACAAAAAGATTTAAGAAATGTTCTATTAATAGGCGCTTGTACGATTTTTAAATTAGTGGTATGTTAGTTATATTATCTTTAATTATGGTAGTTTAGAAATTCTTATTTACTTTAATTCTGATCTTGTAAACTTTAAAAGTTTATTTTAAGCATTGTCAATAAAGATTATTATTATTATCAAATATTCACGGTTTATATTAATCCGGTACAACTTGTCGTCTAACTGCCTTCCCCAGAAAATGATGACAAGAGAATGTTTTCCCATATGTCCATTTTTAACTAATATCCAAGACCCTTCTCAAAATTCGGGCAGTTCCCAACAATCCAGTTTTCTTAACAGTCTCCGTTCCAACATCAATTCCGGACTTCTCCAAGTAACTCTTCAAAATTTTGGTCACTGTCCCCAATGTCCCTATCCCGATTGGAAAAATGTTAACCTTTTCCACTTCGTTTTGCCAACATCTCAATATTTCATATTTCAAATGTTTGTAAGCACTAATCTTCTCCTTCTCTTTCTGGGCTATTCTTGTGTCAAAAGGGAAGCAATGTAACATATATTTTCTTCTTTGTCAATGACAACGATGTGTGGTTTGTTGCGTTTAACCTTATTTTAAGTTTGCATGGAAAAGTCCCTTAAACTGTTTGCCTTATTTTTTTCTAATACCCTGTTCTCCTAGTCAACAACGTGCTCATAACTCTTGCCTGTGCGATGCATGGAAATCAAACTTTTTATATATATCCCAATGAATTATGACAGCAATCTTATGTCTAATCTTCTTGTACTCGTTCTGGGCTAGTTGAGAGCACTCATGCCGCAACATGTGCGATTACTTAATCTTGTTTCCCACACATCCTGCAGTTTGGTGATAAATCCTCTTTATCTATCAGGTTTTTCACCCAATTAGTCCTCAATGCCAGATTTTGGGAGGCTAATATGAGACCCTTAGTTTCTTTCTTGAGGCTTCCTCTCTTTAACCATAACCAGCTTTCTTCGTCATCCCGGATTTGTTTCGTTGTCTTCCAAAACGTAGAGTGCAAGGCCTTTCTCAGAGCCTTTGCCTTTCTTCCATTTGCAAACTCTTCCTTCACTTTGGGATTTTCACCAACTCGACTTACTTTCTCTGCCTTTACCTCCTTCAACATGATTTCTTCTTTAACTTCATCTGTATCAATCACTTCCTACACACTTTGCAACCCTCGTCCGCCATCCAATCTCTCCCAGTATAGTCTATTTACATCATCTCTCGGGTGCATGCTTTTGTAGATTGTGAACATCTTTCTCGTGTTTCTGTCCATTTGCCTCAGGTCATCTTTCGTCCAATCATTTATCCCTGCCCCATATATCATAATGAGACTGCTCTTGAATTTATGGCTTAAATGGTATTTCCAGCATTCAATTTTGACTTCAGGATCTTCCTCATTCTCCGAAAGTACTCTCTTCTAATTGGCTCTTCATTTACTCACTTTTAGTTACGTCGCATTGCAATATTCCCAAGTACTTGTACCCACTTTCTTCTTCCACTGATTTGATTGTTTCCCCATTTGGTAGGTCTATTCCTTCACTAGAAACCATTCTTCCCCTTTTCATTTCCACCATGGATCACTTTTGGATCCCAAATTGCATTTCTATGTCTTCACTAAACGTCCTCACAATTCATTCCTGTTCTTTGCATAAAGTTTGAGATCATTCATGATCAGTAGATGGTTGAACTTTTCCCTGATTTTCCTAAGTTTATATCCGACCTTTGTCTCACTCACGATAATTGACATGGGAATCAGCCTTCACACAAACAGAAGTGGAGAAATGCTGTCTGCCGGGAAGATTTCCCCATTGATATCAACCTCTCCTAGTGCATCGACTCCAGAATTTACCTCCAATTTCTATTGTGCCATTGAGTTCTCCATCATCTTCTTTATGTTATTAGCAATACCAAACCAATCCACACACTTGATGGTCCACGAACATGTGACCATGTCGTAAACTTTATTATAGTCTGTCCATGCAACAGCGAGATGTGTGAGTCTTCTTCTCAAATTATGAAGTACCATCGTATCTATCATCAACTGGTCTTTGGTACCCCTGCTTTCTCTTTGCACTCCTTTTTGTTCAGGTGGTAGGAATTCCCCATCTTCCAGGTGTTTGTTCATATGTTTTCCAATCATTCCTGCAAAAATTTTCCACATGATGGGAGGACACGTCATCGAACGAATATTCGACAGTATATTACCCTTTGTCTTGTCCTTCAGAATCAAACATGTTCTACCTTTGATCATCAAGTTTGGAATCTTGTTCGTGTGCAGGTATTCATCCAGTTGTTGTTCTATTCTTACATGTAATGTGTCGAAGTTCTTAATCCAGTATCCGTTTACCCCATCCGGTCCACTTGAATTCCAATTCAGTGTTCTCTTTATTTGATTGTTGAGGTCATCTATTGTAATTGTTATGTCTTTCTGCCTTTCGACATCTCTACAACGCATCTCGATATGTTCCATCTGTTCTGTACTGAAGTTATGTTAGATGTCTTGGCTCCAGATATCACTCCAGAACTTTATGCTCTCTGTTGCGTCAGGTTTTATATCATGTTGCCTGTCCATGCCTTAAAATCTGTCAAAGAGTAACTTTTGATTAGTCTCAAGCAGTCTATTCTGTATGAACTGTTCGTTTCTTTCTCTATACCTCCTAAGTTTCGTTTCCTTTGCTGTCACTAGTTGTTTTAATTCTTTGATCACTGATTTGTTACCTTTATTTCGGACATAGTATGCTCTTTCTAATCCTTGTTTTTAGCACTTGCTATCTAACGCACCTTTTTTTTCACTGATGCAATCTGCTGATATCCCTTTTAATGTCTTGTATGCGTTTCTTCATTCTCCTCTTCCACCACGGCTCTTGATTCCTTCCTTCACTTTTGTTTTTATTCTTTATTTGAGCCAAGTCCTCGACCACATTTGCGCCTGCTTGTTTGTTTCACTAATGTTCCTAGTTTCTAACTTATCTCTGACTTCATTCACCTTCTTAAACTTTTCTCCTATCTTTCTCCTATCCTTATACCTCAAGTTAATTTCTTTTAATTCTTCTGATCTCTCCAATTTTTTCATCCGCATTTCCAGAATTTCTTTTCCAATTCAATCGAGTTCGCTCTAATTAATTTCAATATCAGTTCGTGACGGTTCTATTATTGGAATATTATCGTTTCCCTCTTGCACCCCTATGTTCCTCTTTTTGGCTGCCTGTTGATATCTGATTGTTCTTATTGGATATATGGTCATTGTCATTTTCCTCCAATCTTATCTCATTCTCCGCAATGCCGAAATCTTCTTCTATATTCCGTTTAATTTCTTCAATTTCAAAAGTCGTGAGCAATTCATTATTTTTTATTGCCCTTGCTTGACCAGCGGAGTCTCTGTTTTGATATCTCAAACATGTGCTTCTCATTCCATAATCAATCTGTTAGTTTCCTTTTGCTATTTCATTCTTTTGTTTGTTGCAGTAGTTGGATGACCACATGGTTGTACCCGCTCCGTCACACATTCTCTGCCAGACGTGACAGTTTTACCATTAGTGGTTCCACTCCCATTCACGTCGCTTATTTTTCTATTATTACTTGCCATTATAAACTGATGAGAATTTACGCTAACTACTTTTAGTCTGACCTCTCGCCTTCGAATTTTTTGGCTTGGGTGACCCTATCAGGAACTTAAGCTCCCGCCATCGAGGATCATCGAGGTTTTGAAGCTTCCCCACCACGACGAGGTAGTAACTCGATGGGTAGTAAACCTTTGTTTTAAGCATTGTCAATAAAGATCATTATTACTATTACTATTATTATTATAATAATTATTATTATTACATTTCTATGTTATTGTACAATTTCTTCCTGCAGTGCCGAAGTCATCTCATGACCTTGGGCAATTGCGTGTAGTGCTTATGTAACGGAGGGTGTTCTGAAGATATGATCACTTCCTAAAAGAACGATCTTCTGCACCATTTCTACATTGACACTTCCCGGAATTTGGTTGATGTATTTCCCCACGCCTTTTATAATGAGACCTAATGCCCCTACTGCAACTGGAATTGTGCTTGTCTTCATTTTCCACATCTTTGTAACTTCCATTTCAAGGTCTTTATACTTTGATAATTTCTCCATTTGTTTAATTGAAAAATTTCTTTCTGATGGTATTGTCATGTCAACCATGAGGCAGTTGTTCGCCTTCTTGTCCTTCACAATGATATCTGGTCTATTGGCATTAATCTGCTTATCTGTGTTGACTGGCATGTTCCATGGTATTGTGGCACTTCCATTTTCAGTCACTGTTTCTGGTATATGATCATACCAGTTACCTGCAGCTGGAAGGTAGTAGTGCTGACAGATTTTCCAATGTATTATTATTATTTTTATTATTATTATTATTCAGGCAGCCACTCTTCGAGGGAGTTCAATAGTTGTAGATTTCAGTTTCTCTTTTGATGAGATGAAGAATGCAAAAAAAACAAGAAGTGTGCATTGGACTTGAACTCTGATTAGCTAATTCAACTGCTTGGACTGATAAGTGCAGGAGGCCAAAAGCTAGCCTAAATCTTGCGTAACTCGTCTGCTCTTATTACCTTAAAATAATGGGGTGTATAGCTAATGCTTTTTCCATATTTGTATACTGTAATTCAAACACATGAGATGTTGCTCGACTTTCGCTAAGAACCGAAAAGACTCTTAACTAACGGATTGTGTTTGTTGTGCTTTACACCGGTCCTGCAATATCTCGCGTGTAAGAATGAATTTCTTAAAATATGCTGTCAATGTGACTCTCCTGTATAAAGTTCGGTGCCTTCTTTACAAATTTTATTAATTGAAAGAGTACTCGTAATTTATCTAATTGGTTTTGAATGCAAATTGCCCATTTCAGACAAAGTAATGGTTGGATTTTTCATCATGTTCATGAGAACGCCTAGTTGCATATCTGAACATCACTACATTTCAAAGAAAAAATTTTCCAGGGTTACTTCATGTGGTCTGAAACGGGCAAATAAACAAGCTAAATCTATTACTGAAACCTTGATAAATTATTGTATTTGCAAATAATTAGGAGCCAAATTACTAACGACCTGACAAGTCAACAAGAGTTCCGGAATAACAAATCCCTCGGACCTACATTCATTATTTACTTTAAAACCCCCCTTCTACGTTCACAAAACACCATCTGCTTTAAAGCAATACTTTATTACATTTTCTTTTTAATTTTTAATAGACTAGACAAATTCCAAGAAGATGTTATTATAGCCCACAACAAGTTCCGAGGGAGACATGGTGCAGCTCCTTTAAAATGGTCAGCGGGATTGGCCGAAGGCGCCCGGCATTGGGCGAAAACTCTATCTGAAAAAGGAAATATAAGGCATTCTGATCAACCATTTATTGGTGAGAACATATGGATTGGTAAAGGTAAGGTTGATGAAACTATTTTTCGTTAAATAACTCTTGTTCATATGAAGCAAGATGTATATGAAACTTCGAAATCGCCTAGTTACGAAAAGCTTCAACCTCCTGTTACTAGCAATGATTTGAAAATCAAGGAAGTTTTAATTGGGTTACAGGTTTTTCACATAGGCGTAGACATCAGTGCCCCAACTTTGCACCACTTTTCTTATAATAATAGTTATTTTATTGATATTTTTATTGTTGGTGCCATTGTAACTGGAACTAATTTTTAAATAAGTAAATAAAGAGGAGTTTTCGTGGTTATTATCATTGTTGTCATTGTTACTGCCACCGTTACTGTTATCGTCATTATCGTTGTTGTTTTCGTTGTTATTGCTATTGTTATTGTTATTGTTATTGTTATTGTTTTTGTTGTTTTTGTTGTTGTTTTATGGTTACTGTTATTGTTGGTACTCCGGTTGTTATGGTTGTGATGGCTATTTTGCCCCGCACAGACTTCGCTCCTTTTTTGTCACTCGGTTTGAATGAATACCTCTGGCAATTACTTTCCCATATGGACCTCACAGTCGGTTAATAAGTAATCATTACTTCAGTCTGCAGCAGGGCCTATGAGGGGAAGTGGGGTGCAGCGGTGCATCGCTCCAGGGCGCGGAGGGCCAAGAGGAGCCCAAGAGCTTCTTGGGGGCCTATCAAAACGTTTGCATAAAAAGCAAATGGCAATGAGAAAATAATTTTTAAGCCGCCCAAACAAATTATTATGAAGAAAAGAAAAACTATCTAAGTAATTATCGTCTAATACACGATTCTACAGTTTTCTCTAAAAACATGCGCGGATCGTCAGCAACGGGCCATAGCAACAAAAAATTTCGAGTTAACCGGAACTAGGCCGCAAGACGTGACCCATTTCAACAAGTGTTCTTTATACAAAATAAATTGACTCTTCGTATTTGTTGTTCTTATTCAAAGATCATTAAGAAGTTCCCGTTTAAAGCTTAGTCTTTCTTAGAGTGATTAAAATACGAACGCTGTGAACTCGTTCCTGTCGGCGAGGAAGAAGTCTATTTATGGCTTAAAACTGTAATGGATGAAAATAGGATGGCTTATGGAGGGGAGAGGGACCTCTACTGTTATTGATATCAAAAAGGCCATCATAACTTCAAATTATCATATGGGTGAACTCAGACTCGCACTTATTTACTACCTAGCTTAGCAATAAGTTTTCCGTGCACACCGGCAAAATTTGGAGGGAAAGCATCTGAGTTGATTCGAAGACAAACAAGCTAGACTCAGCTGCGTTTTGCAAAACTAGTTAAATCTTCTCAAAAAATGATAATAAACTAGTTCAATTATTTCAAACAATGATTTTAAGCAGGAAACTGGATGAATAGATACAAACAGTCAAACAGACATGAAGTCATAGGTATTAAAACAAACCTTAACTGCTACCTCACAAAATGCGAAGTGCTTTAAAAGCGATGAAGGATGGAGATAAATACTATATGATAAATTCCTCATTAACTTTGTTCGGTTTGTGGGGGTAAGTATTTGCCTTCAGTTTTTTAGCACAGATCTTGCACGTTTGTCGCTTGGTCTGTATAGAAACCTCAGAGAAAATACTTTCCACAAAGGCAGAATTAATCTATCTGTCCGGTCAGATGTTTACCACGTCCCATGCTATTGTTGGTGGTTTTGCCTTGGCTACACTATTATGAATATTTCAACAAGTTCGAAAAAGCCTAAATTTGCTCCTTCGAAGTACAACTCAAAGATGTTAGTCGAATCAGGCTGCAAGATCATTAAATCAAGTGAGAGAAATAATATTCGCTTCTTTAAATAAATGTCGTGATGGAGTACTTCTAAAGGCAAGTAAGCGAAAACACTTAGGTGTACAAACCAGTCCTAAAGACCTCCATGAAGACACGCCTCTGAATGGAGCATTTTGTCGATTCTATCAGGAACGAGTTACATTCTCCTACGTCATTTATGTACCTACCGTAAACAGTTATTAGAAACTATTTCTTTTGATATATGAATAAAAAGAATCTACGGCGTCAAAGTAGATGAAACGAATTTGAGCTCGTTATTGTCAGGTGAAGAATTCAGTAACAGGGAAAAAACCTGCAAGTCATCAATGTATTAAGTTTTCCACATTGTTTATGCTTCTCGTTTTGCATGGCCTACTCAGTAATTCAAAGCATTTTTAGTTTGGAGAGTATCAACTTAAGCAGTTAACAAGAACTTGCGATAATAAACTAAAATCAGATTCAATTCTAAGTCAGTATCTGGGTCGATTGTCAACAGGATATTTCAGCCGTGGCTATAACATAGATCTGATAGCTTACATTACGCAATATGACGTAATCATCTACTACTTTTTGTCGGATTATTTCCTATCTAAAAACAATGTCGCCATAGGATCAGTGTCGTGACTTCTAAAGACAAAGAATTCAAGATCCATTGGTGTAACTACCGGGGTGGCCTCTGGGGCTCCGGTCTCTCTGTAATAGTTACTGCGACACATCCTAGTGGCCACCCCAAGCTCTACAGTTATGTAGTCATTATCCTCTATAAAGTTATAAGGGATCTTTCCAAAGTTATAGGTGTGCAAGATCGAGTACTTAAGTGTTTGCTAGGCACTCTCTGAAATCGGAACTAGAGAGTGGCCCTCCACTTGGCTGAGGGGCCATCAGCACCCCCCACTAGAAATGCCACTGTCCTAGTTACGCCACTGTCAAGATCACAGGCCGTGGTGTCCCGTTTCCGATCCGGACAAATAATTTGAATCTTCGTTACAAAGGGCGCTTGATGAAAACTTAATTGTTCTCTTTTTCTTCGGGAAGTTAAATTTTAAGTAAACCACATAATCAATGTTTTCTCGACGAATTTCCAACAAACAAAAAATTATTCTGAAGACTGGAGTGCGACCTTCCCCCTCGCTGCCCATGACCGCGCCACTGAGGTATTCGGTTCATGTTTTGTCGAATTTTTGTGTTTGTCTCTTGGTACATATCCCCTGACTCTGATCCTAATTCCTGCCTCAACCTTAATTGTAAGTCTCACCCTGAGGGCCTGTCCTCGACTTTAATTCTTTGCTCAGATTTAGCTTTGATTTGAACTTTTTTGTTGAGGCATGTACATATGCACATTGGCAAATGCGAGCACGCAATATACGTTTTATTAATTTCTAGTAAGTTTTGACGTGTGTATATTTCTTGCAGAGGAGAAGATTTCGGGTACTCAGGTCACTCACTTGTGGTACAGTGAGATGGACAATTATGATTTTGAAACACCAGGTTTTAACACTAAAACAAGGAATTTCTCCCAGATTGTCTGGCGAGAAACAACTTCTATCGGAGTTGCCAAGGTACAATCTTCAAGTGGCGTGATCGTGGTCGTTGCCCGCTACTATCCAACGGCAAATGTATTGGGAAAGTTTGAAGAGAATGTCCTCAAGTGCAATGAAACTGCCGACAACGTCGTACCAATACGTCCTGTTGTTGAAAATGGTAATTGAGGGTCGATCTGTCTCATTCTCATCACAGTTATGTACGTTGTCTCTATTAGTTCAAAACTGGTAGCAACATCTGACTTTTTGAACAAATGCATATGCCGATGACCATATCGCTGAGAAATAATCATATTACAGTAATTTGAAGACATACTTGGTTGTTCGCAGGAGGTGATTATTCATTTCTTACTTACAACCTATCATGTACGAATGAAATGTATGTTGCTTCAGGTTCTTGAAAACGTTATTACTTAACCTGTTGTGATAGACCACACCTGTTTCTTGATACCTTTTTAACTGACGTTCCATGCCAACGCTATTCATGATGTCACAATCACTGTTGGTATCGGAATTTGTAGCTAAAATCAGCTCTAATTTCAAGATTTTAACTTATCGATTGGGTTGTGTTTGGTTTAGGACAAATATTAGGGTTATATTTAGAGCTAGACAGTGTTTTGAGTTCAAAATCCAGACCAGCCGACAACTGCAGGAAATATAGGATAAAACAAACTCCGAAGAATAATGTCATCTTGAAAACTCAAGATATGAGTTAAAATGAAGACAAATTATAACGAAGGCTGTGATATCTTGATTTTATTTCAAAGACATCGTCAGACAAACTGAGAAACAGGTAGGGTCTGTCTGACGATGTCTTTGAAATAAAGACGAGTGTGAACTTTGATAGATAGACGCAAAACAGGTGTCTGAGTTGTCAAACAAATCTTCTCCATTGGCAACGTTACATTCGAAAGGTCAAAGCAAAATTTACCGTTACCTATATCTATAGATGTAGATGCAGATGTAGATGTAGGTATAGATATAGATATAGATATAGATATAAGTATATAGGTATAGAGGTATAGAGATATAGAAATATAGATGTAGATGTAGATATAGATGTAGATATAGATGTAGATGTAGATGTAGATGTAGATATAGATGTAGATATAGATGTAGATATAGATACAGATATAAATATTGATGTAGATTTCACTTGGAGTAGCATTAATATCCATATATATATATATATATATATATATCTTGGGAATTTTTATATATGTTAGACATATATAACAAGTCCTCAGAGAGATCATTGTATGTCTAATAAGCGAGTCAGCGGTAAAGCTAACCCACAGATGTTGACGTTCTAGGAGTAGACGTTATTATATCTTAGAAGGGGAGTTAGTGACGGCTGTGTAGGACGAAAACCACGCTCTGCATGTAAAATTCAGTTGAAAGAACAAGCCGTTCGCGAATCAAGAACTCTTGTTGCTTAAACTCTCTGCTTAAATGTTCCAAATGCAGCCATCAAGTCTCTACCAGATGCTGTCCTCGTAAAATTTACCTATAGTAAATGCGCCTTTGGTATGAGGATGAAACATTGAACAACTTTTGGTTATACTTTCCAGGTGAGGAAAATCTTAAAGAAGAGCTACTTAAAGCGCACAACCGGTATCGAAAGAAGCACGGGGTGCCTTTGCTGCAATGGTCTGATGAGCTCACTGAAGGAGCCAAGCTTTGGGCTGAAGAAGTTGGCCGTCGCAAAGAGGTTCGCTCGTACGGCAGCCCTGATTATGGTGAGAATATGATCGTCGTAGAAGGCCAGAACATTTCTGGAGGAGTAGCGACCGATTTGTGGTACGATGAAGTCAAGAACTACAACTTCAGGGATCCGCAGCTCACGAATAAGACAGGACATTTCACGCAGGTTGTATGGGCGTCGACATTTTTTGTAGGCGCTGCTAAGATCAACACACACGATGGACGATGTATCGTGATAGCACGATACTTTCCTCCAGGTAACGTTCTCGGAGAGTTAACGAAGAATGTAAAACAGACGAGATCTCTTTCTCAAACCGATTTACCAGGGCACAATCACGACGTCTTTACCCACCAACCAATCCCTAAAGATCTCAGGCCAGTCAGGACAGACAGTGAATCGCCTAAATCTCGACGCAAACATAACAAGAAAAAAACATGCATTATACAGTAGTGTAATTCAAAATTAGTTCTTTTTCACACTTCATATTTCTTACTTACCATGAGCAACTGAAGAGAGGGACACGTACTACGGACGGCAAATAAGAATATTCGAATCAATTCACTGCGCATGTTCTTTGGCGCGGCAACATTTGATACAGAAGGGTATGGAGTGTTTGGGTGGGCACAGTATTGTTTACATGATAAAAATGAAATATGGCTCACACAAGATACGATGGTCTCTCTTAAATCTTAAAAAATCTCAAATAAACAAAGTTGCTGAAAACGTAGATTATCACTGTCCACATTTTCCTACCAAGTCGACCAAATATGTTAATATCGGTTTGTGCCTTAAAATTTCGAGTTAAATGAGTCCGTATTAAATTCGGAACATAGAGCCACTCCCAACGCGACTGAAGTAGAGTTTATTGAACTCACCAAGCCAACGTCGTTTTCAATAGACCTCCTTAACTTCGCTGTTTATTCATTTGAAATAATTTTATTGTTCTCCTGATAGCTGTTGCTTTGAAATTTATTGATCTTCAAATTCGCATCAATACGTCGTGATTACAATGGTGTGAAAGAGGATTAAGAGACTTATGACTTCTTTATTAGCTAACAAAGTAGGTTTTCCATTGGGATTCGAGAGTGACATTAAAAATTCAATAATTAAGCGAATACGAAAAAGATGAAGACTTTATTAATTCCAAAATTTTCAGGACTATTCGGTCGTATAATTTACTCAGATACGCTCAACTACCTGCTTCATTTGGACAAGGTCTAAATATAAAGATCGTTGAAACATGTGTTTCTAATGAGTACTGCAGTTCTGAACAATTTTACAACAAAACAGTTCTTCGTAAGAAGCCGAATGACGATTTGGAATCAACAAAGAATCCTGGAACAATGAATTTGAGGTCAAAGAATAGATGAAAGGACAACTCAAGGTTCATAATTTTGATGATACTCCATATCCTGGTACAATATTACGCTTTAGAGACAATCAGAGCATCCACTGAGATGTTGCGAAGTGTCATGCTGAATTTTAGATGATGTAATTCTGGTTCTCTCTTCCGTTGCAAGTGAGTTAAGTGAATGATTTTGTAGAGAGTGTGTTTCAGGTGGTTTGTGACTTCTATCGAATCCAGTATGCATAAACCTTCTCCGAAGTGCGTAACTCCTAAACTCTAAACCTTGAATTTTTAACTGTCCTTGCTTTTAATCCTCACGTTTGTATTGCCAAGTCTGTTTCATGCTTAACCTCAGCATGTTGCTGCATGCAGGTGGTTACAAACAAAACAATATTAACTGACAATCCGCCATGACACTTCCCGTGACTATTGCCGCCGCCTGAAAAATGGAAATGCGACCCGAAAAAATTGCCGATGCCCGAATCTGAGGGGGGCCAGAGCCTCCCAGCCTCCCGGCTCGTACGCCTATGATTACATATGGTCTCATGCAAGGAAACGTGTCGGTATCGGAGATACCAAGCAGTATCAGAGATGACAGAATATTTAGTTACGTGTTAAGTAAGGAAGGTTCTTTACTGGCTATTAAGCCGTTGTTAAGATTGGGATATTTGAGTTTTATTAATGACGCTTCTAAGATAGATAACCAGGTGAAGAGTGGTGTTTCATGGTAGCTTTTCATGCAAGTGCTTTACATTGTAAAGAGCTCATTATTTCTTTTTCAGTATTCAAGTAAACAAAGAAAGGAATTAGAATCGAACGGAGACGACATAAGCCATCACATGAAAATAAACAGTTACTCCGTGTGTAAGATGATCAGTCAAAGCCAAAACCTTTTTGCCAACCTTCCATCTAGAAGGCTAAATGCCCTGGAAACGACATTAAACCCCTGTCCTTTCATATTCTAATGGGAGACACAATCATCCACTACTCTTCTTTCGATCGTTTTTCCAATGTTGCTTTGAACAGCCATTGCAAGAATGAAATGTTTTCTTTGATTGAGCCGTAATTACCAAGTCAAGTGAGCTTAGTCATTCTTTGCAAGCTCATCTTTCTTTGAGACAAAATGCACGAGAACGACGTTGCATGGAAAGGAACCTATGAGAACCCTATTATGAGAGCAATTCTTGTATGTTGGGTCGGTACTGACTCTAAATATTTTTTATGAATTTCAAAATGCCCTCCTTTCATAATTCTCAAATTAAAACATTCCGTTCGTTATAAATTATAAAACCTAAATGTTGCTCCGATCGACTATAAAGCATCATGTTTAAATGAGTTACACAAAATATTTCTTCCAATCATGGCCTTGAAAGAAAGAAATGGCTACTCCACCTTCACAGACAAGCCATCCTTGTTTCCTATATTGATATACATATATATAGTAATAGTAATAGTATTTCGCTTACCTCAAAGCCGCAACAGTCTGTTTCATCCGTGGGGAATCTTTAGGCGAAAAAGGCAGATTTCGAAATGCGGGCCGCTTATATGCTTGTTGCCGAAACGTGGGCGTGTAGGTGTGGAAACGAATCTATTGTTCTCAGGTTCTTTACGCGGAACCTGTTTTGTGTGGGCAGGCCGAAACTATTTCTGACTTTTTGTTTGGTAATGAATCCTTGTTTTCTTCATTCAGTGTGAGAAATTTTTCTTCCAAACACAAATTACATCTGTTGGATCCTCCTCTGTACGAAATAGCGCGTTTTAATATTGACCAAATGAATCCTAAAATCTTGTTTATTTTCTTTCAATTCCCAAATATACTTTGAAAGCTCGGTGTTGCATATATAAAAAAAAGGAATAGAATGTTGCTCTGGTGACAGCAGGCCTTAGTTGCTGTTGACTTCTCTCGAGGAAACAGTGTTCCAACAGGAAACAATAGTTATGAGCTCATTCACTTATGGACACCTTTGCTTGCTCCTTCATCAATATTCATTTTCCTTGCGTAATTTACTATTCAAGCCTTGACTGTCCAAGAGGTCTCCCCCTGATGAGTAAAATCGTCTGGCGTGAGCCAGAGTAAAATTCCAAAGTCGGGTATGAACCTGAAAGGGTTAGGTATTGATTTCACACCTATCAAGAAAGTATGGGAGCAGGTTTTGTTGTAGTTATTTGACCAGAAATCAATCTCATCTGATCAACGTAACTCAGATCAAGTAGCATAGTTTAAAAACATGTGTTGGTAATTGCAGCAGATAGGAAGATGATGAAGGGTGCAAAATATTGTAGAAACTTCAAATTTTCTTTTAAGAAAACACAGTTACCAATTACGTTTCTGATTTTTCCAATAATAAAAGTAACGTGACCATAGCTAACCTTTAGATGACCCTAGAAGTCATTTCGACGGCTTTTCAAAGTAGGAACTCGAAGGTTCCTAATCGAGTTGACCAGAAGTGGTCTTTGTGTTCTTGGTCTTGACTATTAAGAAAATTTTAGCAAGCTCAGTTATGTCCCTAATTCTATCAAATCATTTAGCATTAAGTAGTTTTTCTGTCTTAAGTTAATAATAGTTAATAAGGCTCAATATTATATTACATTAAACATTTTGTATAATGACCTGAAATATTCTGTTTTATGGAAGTACTGTGCAACAAAATCCAACTGGCTACAAGAGTGAAGTTGTTGGCAAAAGTTCATCACATTCAATTATTTGAGGGATTTTTAATTGAAGCTCCTGAAAACAAATATTCAATGATGTACACTTTTTAGTGATCCAGGAAGTAAAAAGAAGTAAAGCTATACATCTTTTATTCTGCTTTCTTGGGAATTCTAGTTTTGCGAATATTCTTTTGGCACTAGCCAAACAATGGAGACAACAGTTAATTACCATGAGGACAACCTAATAGTAACCAGCATTTTCGTTATTTGTGAAATATATTCTCTTAATGTCTCTTCGTTATTTCTTTCTTTATAAAATCTGTTCCTAAAAGCCATTAATAGGACGTTTGGTTTTCTTATTCGTTTATCGTACATGTTTAGATTGCATTCAGGATATCAGAATTATTGAGATCTTAAATACCAATTTAAGTAATCCGGCAGCTGATATACAAGTTGGATATGGTGCTGCTCAGATGATTTAAAGAATCCAAAAATTGTATCTGGTTAAAAAGGTCATCATTATTATTCGGTACACTAAAAGAATGCCATTGGGTAAAAAACATGAAAAAGAAAATATCACGTAGCAACAACAATTACAAACAATTCCCATCAAATTTACAAATCTTTGCTTTTGGTCATGTTGAATCCCCAATACGTGAGTTTGTTATGCTAACACTGACGTATGTAGAACTAATGTAAAATACCCGAGGAATTTAAAATATATATTTAAGAAAGCACTGTTCTTAACTATGTTTCAGTTTTTATTAGGAATAAAAGTAACGAGATCAAAGCTGACCAAGCCGGAGGTCATTTCGACGACTTTGAAAATCAATAAGAACCCAAAAAATTCTTACTCGGCTTGAACTTAAATGGTCTTTGTGTTCTTTATAGTTTGTGAATTTTGACTAAATCAGTTGTTTTCTTGATTTATCAAAACGTCGAGGATTGAGTGGTTTTCATCGACTTTACGATAAATCAATCCTAGCTCCACCTTGTAAATGTAATAATGTGGAAGGCGAAACGTCCAAAATTCTAGCTCACTTATTATTTGATCTAATGAACTAAAATTTTCAGAGTAAATTTAATATGAATAGGACTACTGGAAAAGCCCAGTTGACTACAAGAGTGAAGATGTTGGTGGTTAAAGAAAGCTACACGTTTAAGTATATATTTGAGTGAAATGTTCAATGGAAGCTCCTGAAAAGCAATTATTCAATGATACACACGTTTCAGGGGTTCCGGACAATAATACAACTATTCCTCTTTTTACCTTGATTATTCTGCATTTTTTTAAATTTTAATTTTGATCCTATTCTTTCTCACCAGCGCTTAATTTTTCGTTTGTATTGGAATTTCTTCTTGGTTACCATTGTTAAAGTGCAACTGTAGCCAATACTTCCGTATCAATGCAACACATTTTCTATATTTCTGGTAAAATTTGTGCCGAAATCTAAAAATGAAATGTTAATTGCTTTTTCATTTGTATGGTGTATATTTATTTATATGTTGGAGTCGGGATATTAAGTCAGACATAATATTACGCTAATTGATGACGCGCATTGATGAGATTATCTACCAATAAGGTGTAAATAGACCACAAGTAATAACCCACTACCATAAATATTTAATTGTGTGAGGGGCGCTATTAATATGTCATTTCTTCAGTAGCGCCTTTGATGATATCGCCAATTGGTGACAATAATAGATGAATTCTTCCACTTGATTGTATGGTTACTTAGGCAACTTTGTTCCAGGAAGGCTGAGTTCTCTTCTTCTGAGTGACAAGACGTCTTCATATGTTATTCCACGAGACCGTTTTCCTTTCAGGAAAAGACGATTTAGGAATTCTGACCACAAGCTGTTAGGGTAACCACAAAAGGTCTTGATATGGGTCGCTAATTTCTATTGGATATTATTTTAAAGTTACGTAAATAACGAACTTTTATTAATTAAAAATGATCGTTAGTTGAGGAACGCTTTTATTATAATTGCTTATCTGATATAACAGCGAGCAGATTACACGTCCAGAATGGGGATTTTTTTCTTTTTGATGGCATACCATGCTCATCTCGTAGCCTCAAACCAACAGATGTCCCTTGAACGAGGTTCGGCTGCAATGCTAAGTTTTGGTAACTTTCTTCACCTTCATGGCTACCGTTTGAACATCACAACTCAAGAAACTCTGGAAGTTAGAAAAGAAGTACAATGTTCTTCTATGTGTTTAAAAAAACACGATTGCTTTTCGTTTAACGTTGAGAAAAAGAATAATGAAAGATTTCTGTGCGAATTCCTGAATAGCAGTAAATACCTTTTCCCGGAGAAACTTGAACAAGAAAAGAACTTTGTGCACTGGTACTTGCAGGTAACATGTTATACAGTTTGTCAAAACATTTTACTCCCAATTCATTTCTTCTACTATCTGCCATGCATTGAAAGAGTGATTGCAACAAAGAAAAGAAATAAAAATAAAAGCAAAAAGCAACAACAACAACGACAAAAACAACAAATTTACCGTAATCATTGAAGTGATGTCGTCAATTTATGCTATTTTGCAATTTTTTTGTTAATTTCATTCGACCCGCTAATTCATAGTTGTGCATTACCCAATCACTAACGTTTTCGTGGAATTTTCTACTCAGGGGCATAAGAGAAGAAATTAAAGAAGAATCTGTTAAATCAGTTTTGGCGTATGTCTTTTTTTTTTCTTTGTCTTAACATTGGTCTCGCGTCAAGACGTTCCTCTTTATGTAAATAGCAATCGATGGAGAAAGTTACCCCCGAAATGTTCGTTCTGACTTTCATTTGCAATTTTTAACTTCGTGGCATTGATTGAAATTGACTGATACTGATTTTCTTTTAATAACGTGAATGGATGCATTAATTTCTGCTTGTCTCATACACTATAGTAAGGTATTTTACTGTGTCGAACGACGTATTTTAGTTTGGTAAACCAGGTTGTGAGATGTGGACCATATACACTAGCTTCTCTGAGAATTGCGTAATTTAGTACTGGTAATATTTTTTGTATGGGAAAAAGTTTTGTTTTCCTTTGAAAAAGTTTTTGGGTGATAGTGGAATAGGTAGCCTATAAGCACTTCAAAAATCCGCGGCGTATGAAGGACGTGGAAAAGAGGGTTTCCAAAATCGGGACGTGAGCGATGTTCCTATCAGGAAAAGGTTTAAAATTAATATACGCACTCTGAGAAAAATTTTGAGGGATTCGGTTGACGAATTATGCAGCAATCGCGCAGAACTCTAAATTCAGTGAGATACCGAAAAAATCTTTCGGTCATTCTATTTCCAATGTGTTGTGCGCGTTGCCTTGGTGCAAGGGAGGATGATTTCTGGGAAACGGAAACTCCCTTTAATACGCCTCTGATAATGACTAAAATTATTTGAATTCATGGTAAACTGTTCTAAACCTGTACGAAAGAATGTGTATACTTTTTTTAAGTTTGAGGTATTGTTTGATTTCGATTAAGTTTTGATGGTATGCCTTGCTCCAAACTCGGTGTGATTTAAGACTTCGCTACTCCCGAAAATGCACAGTTATCTGCGAGAAAACAAAAACGAGAAAAGTACAAGCGATTCAGTAAAAATTGTTCTAAACATTCTGGAAATTCAATATCGTGGACAACGTGGTTTCTTAACTTGCCTTCTTGAACTTATCTAATCCAAAATATGGAATTGAATTTTTTTAATAATATCAATATTGATTAAATTTTTGAATTAGAATTGTAATATTTTGATTAGAATTGTAATATTTTTCAAAAATTTGAGCAATTTTTATTAATTCTGGTCGAACAGTTTTATTTCGTAAAATATTTAATGACTGATAGCTTAAGAAGAACCTTTGAAGGATTTTCAAATTATCCATAATTTATTAAGTGCGAACAAACTGTCAGTGCCAAGGCGCGACTATGGGGTATGTGTAGTCTTAACTAACATGTAATTAGAACAGCATTAACTTTCCCAGCCGATAAGAGTACTGTTATTTTACGCTGCCTAATGCCAGATGATTTTATTCCGGCTAACGCCAGACGATTTTGCTTGTCATGGGGAGAAATCCGGCAGTGAAAGAGTGATAACCTTCTTTACAATATACCTTGCAGGTGAACAGTGTTTTTCGCGCAATCTGAACGGTTCCTCTATCTCGGAATATCCTGCACTATTCACCTTCGAGCAAAACAAGACAGCGTCCAGTTTTGTTTAAGTTACGGAAGAACTTTTTTTTTACACCTTGTACTGTTCATTACCAGAAAATATACTATCATTAACGCCAACCTCAAACTCATTAACACAAAAATACATTCGTTTTATTCAATCCACATTCACTCGCGTAGATGCGCCGCCATTTGTATCAAAGGGCATTCTATAGTGCCAACAGACTACCATTAACACCATTCTACTATAATTAGGGTTAATAAAATTTCAATTACACAAGAGAAATAACTTGCCCAATTGAAATTTTATTATTCCTAATGTACAGTAGAATGATGTTAATGGTCGTCTGATGGTGCTATGGATTGCCCTTTGATGCAAATGGTTGCGTACCTACACTAGTGAATGTCAACTGAATAAAATGGATGTATTTTTTCGTTAATGAGTTTGAAGTTGGTGTTAAAGATAGTATGTTTTCTGGTAATGATCAGCAAAAGGTGTAATAAACGAAGTCGCCTTGCCAGGCAATACCAAAATAGCAACGAAGTTTGGCAACAAAGTATTCAATAATGTGTATATCTTTTACTTTAGCTATAAATGCACTTAGGATGAGTTCAAAATGTTTTGTTTACAAATGATGAGTGGGCGACAAGCTGACTGAGTTTGGTAAAATTGTTTCAAAAATTAAAAACAAAATACATTTGGAAATAATCATGCAATGTAACAGTGTTGGGATAAGGCTTTTTTATTTTACTCTGGCTAACGCTAGACAACTTTATTTGTCAAAGGGAGAGTTCCCACAGAGAAAGACTCAAGTCAGATTTGCATTGAAAATATATATCGATGTGTTTCAAAACTAGATTAAAGTACACTTGAGAGAAAGCTTCAATCTTATGTAACCATAAAATCAAATTTTGAGTGGGACGTCTTGTGTGGGATAACTAATCTTTTCTGTTTTCGATTTGCGGTATTAGTTGTAAATTTAATCACTTAAAAAAATAGAATAACCAGGTGTAGTCCTATTTATATGCACTGTTTCATTTTATATGTAATATCATTATTTCGATGGCAATTTGCAAAACAATACCTGAAGCAAGATTTTTCTATCGCGTAATTGAAATTTTATTATCCCTAATGTATAGTAGAATGGCGATAATGGTCGTCTTTTTGTGCTATGGAATACCCTTTGATGCAAATGGTTGCGTATCTACGCTAATGAATGTCAAATGGATAAAATGAATGTATTTTTGTGTTAATGAGTTTGAGGTTGGCGTTAATGATAGCATATTT
Source organism: Heliopora coerulea (assembly GCA_030142905.1). Taxonomy (NCBI): domain Eukaryota; kingdom Metazoa; phylum Cnidaria; class Anthozoa; order Scleralcyonacea; family Helioporidae; genus Heliopora; species Heliopora coerulea. The sequence continues at coordinate 2,012,669 of JASJOG010000013.1, forward strand.
TCTGGTAATGAAAAACAAAAGGTGTACAATTATTTGCTGTCATGGAGAGGTTTGAACTAAATGCTGATATTACTTCCTTTTATTAGTAAAGGCATCCTTTTTGTTACTGTATCATACATTTTTCTTTACATCATTGAAATAATAAAGCAGCTCCAAGTTAATTTTTTTTTCACTAAATATTTTTCTTGTTTCATTGTATTTATTTCTGGCCTTGATTTGTTCTCAGAGCCCTTGCTTGCCTTTTCCCTGTCATAATGGACTTATATGCACACCGGTTCAATCGGAGACAAGTGAGTAATGTCAGGACTATGGTGAGTTGTTACGCTGTTTGAGTACTTGCACGAGCTAGATAGTGGGGTTTGTTGACAAAATTGAACTTAAAATTAAATATTAACAGCAATTTATTACCAGTGAATGTTATGTAAATCGAAATTTTATACAACAGAAATCTCCAAGTAAAAATTTAACGCACATCTAAATAAAAATGCGAAACGGCTCTAGTGACCAAAAACGTATCAGTAGCAATTTCGTTAAAGGTAGCCATTCCGCTGGTAACCTTTGAATTCATTAAAAGCTGTAACATCAATACAGTATATGTGGTCAGCATTTCTCAGTAGATAAAGTTAAACTTTTCTCCTTTGCTATCTGAACCAAATTTGAAATGTCTATAGCTTGCTGCATGTTCAATTTACTATGAGAACAGTTCCAAAGGTAATGTCTACCTTTGGATTCCCTGAAAGCGAGGCCAGAGGGTATCCTCTTTTCACTAATTACTCGAAACGTAGAAAGCATCCTGATTGTTTCTTGGGGAATTGGACCAAAGGTAAAAATTTAAAGTCTGATATCTACTTTTGATTCATTACATGTTTAGAATCTAACTTTATCTTAAAAATGAGCAAAATACTCATTTTCAGCGTGACTTTCTGAGACGTCCATTGGTAAGCCATTCTGAATTTCTTCCTTCCTGTCCCCGTCCCTCACAATTGGTCCAGGCTAACCTCGTACTGAGTGTCATTTCATGTGACACAAAGGACCAACCGTGGAATCGGATGAACAATCCGATTAACAATCCAAAATATCTTTGATTAAAGATATTTTTTAAAAATATACCGCAAATCCTGATTTGTTAGCGTCGAAGTATACGAATAGAAAACAATCTACCGAAGAAATTGCAAATGGGGGTACACGTTTTACGAAATAAGCCTGGTTTTTTGGAGATTATAAGACAAAAAATATGAAAATTTAAAGGATGTACCCGTTGTTATGTCACGAAAATTTTCTTCAAAAGCCGAGATATATCCAAGCTGTTTAACTGTTTGATATCTGTTCGAGTGCAGGGTTGATGACGTTGACTGCCCTTTTGCAAAGAAACCAGTAAATTGACAAAACCAAATTAAACATTAACTGCGCCCTGTTCAAAGTGCAAGACAGAAATGTATGAGTAAGCTCTACAACAGTCGGCTTTCTGATAGATTTTATGTAACTTGAACCACATAAGTACACTTACAATTTTGGTTTTGAGTGCCTTTCCAAAAGTTTTCCGAGTCGTACATTTCGACATCAAAGTGTTTTTTTTCTTCGATAGGCAAATCCAAAGGAACTTGAGTGGTGTAAAACAAACTGTTGCCTCAACAAATAAAATACATTATTTTTAGCTTTCGGAATAAAGCTGCATCAAAGGTTTTAAATTTCAGTTTAGGAATTTCATCCATTTGCAGAGCGAGGTTTCAACAATGAAGTTTGGGGCATCTGAGCCAAGAGTATGGGTCAGCAAATCCTAAGTTCCCTAGGTTCCAAAATTTTCCGTTTACATTTTGTTTCAGCAGTAGCATTTATACCACGCGTTTTTAAGCTTCTCTGTTGTCCCATCCAGTTGAATATGGCTGTGTGGACGAAGTTGCCTGGCTACTAGTTGGTTTACATAGAATTTTTTATGTAGTCGTAGAAAATGTGTACTTTACGCAGCAGTATACACGTAATTTTGTTCACTAAATCTTCGCTAACCCAGGATCGATCGCTTTTGAACATTCAGTCCTTATTCAACCTGATTGTGTTACAACCTGAATTGAATTACGAAAACAAGATCAACTACAGCAACGAGCACAGCAACCGCAACAACAACAAAAAGGAACAACAAAAACAAAAAACAGCAACAACAAACATTGCGACTGAAGAACCACGGAATCTTGCGAAATAAAGTCACAACAAAAAGAAAGTTTTAACATAACTTAGTACAAAGTATTAAAAGCATGAAGATTGAATTCAGCTGTTTTTTTAAGTTGTTTATTTTCAAAATAGATTGAGATGGATGAGTCAAGCAAATCTTATAATGTTCAATAATATACTTAAAAGTCTAGAACTCATCTGTCTGCTTGCAGAACTGTCTATTCACGATACCAAGATCACTCTTTGACTATCAATCCAAGCTATGGATCTTTTGAACCATGCTTTACCGCTGAACAATTCATGCTCTCTGTTTCTGTTTTGGTTTATCCAAACTTGCTATAATGTCGGTTTGCCATTAACTTAAAAGTTCAAACTTACATGACCTCAATGATTACTTCCTTTTCACTGCATGGTTTGTCAGTGACTGTAGAGGTACAAGGGTTTGACTTAGCAAGAAACTCTTGGATTCTTGGGAATTCCTCAATTATAACTGCTAGTTATGGTTTCTTTAAGACGATTTTCGGGTGTCAGTCAACTTTTTTTCGCGCTTCAGTTGTAATCACGACGGTTTGTTTATTGAAAGTTAAATTTTAAGCTTTTTAGCAACTATGAAAACCCGTCAACTTTGCTGGTATTCCCAAGGGATATGAAAAAATGGTGAGCGAACGGTAGTTTCGTATTCGTATTTCTCGTATCGAATTCTAGATGAGCTCTGTTATTCTTAAGGTTAGCATTTTCCATCTTTGTAAAAGCAACCGAAACCTCTCTTCGAAATGAGTCGTAATGAGAACGTAGAAATCGGCTCATTAAGGGCTCGTTTAACACATGCGATTTTTTAAGTTGCGCTTGTCATCTTGGTGTATGCAATAGACCCACGACATTCTATTCATCAAGATATTCGCTTAAGATTCGCTGCAGTTTGTCCTTGATGCTCTCCTGAGTTTAAACACATGTTCCAAGATGTCAATCGCAAGGCGCAAAGTCGCAAGTATAAACGGGTCTTATCTCTTGTGTAGAACAAGGATACCTACACAGGCAGTAATAACGCAAGGGTTTGTCATACTTAAAATGTTTCTGATCGCAACACAATGAGTCTGGGACTTGCTGTTCATCTAAACAAAAGCATTTGAGAACACTAAGTAGTTTCACTTTCAACCGCTTGAAAAGAAATAATCCAGTTGTCGTTGATTTCACATCCTCTTTCACGTTAGAAGCACCAACCACTCTATTTCTGCGGGCGGGTTTTCTTTATATAGTCCTGAGAAAGGGTAAACTTTTGAATTGGTAATTAAAGTTGTGTTATAACAACTAAAATGAAACAAAATACTATAAATCTAGGTCACTCTTATTCGTGGTGAACGCTCTTATTCACGTAGTCTTATATCTAGTTGAGCGGAAAATTTAAGCAACAGTTGACAAATACCGGTGATAACTAGTCAAATTCTAAACAGTCCATTATTTAAGAAGAATTACATAAAAATTTTAAAGTAAAATTGACAATTTGGAGTTTATCAAAAACTGAGAAAAAGATAATTCTCGCAAGAATCTGTAAATTATATACATAGTTTGATGTTTATTTTCAGACCCAAATTTCAACTTTGCCCTTGGAAAGCCCACTGCAGTCATCGAACTATGTGGGTAGTTATCTTTCTAATTTGGCAGTGGACGGGGACAGAACTACCACCTTGGTTGTTAACGGGCAGCAAAATGTACACACACAAACCCAAATACTCCGGGATGGTGGAGAGTCGATTTAGAAAGAGAGATTCCCATTGCTTGTGTTGTTATAACCAATAGGGACAGCAGCGGAATGCGTTTAAGCAATTTTGAGATCAAAAATCGATAACAGCCTTGTGGACAACGGTAAAATGAATCCCAAATGTGGAAATCAGCTCTCAGTTGGCGAAGGATTGACAAAAGCCATTGCATGTTCATCGCCTCTTAGCGGTCGTTATCTTCTGATTCAGTCATTCTAGTCTGATTCACTGACGATCTGTGAATTGGAAGTGTACACTGGCCCCTAATTGATCACGAGGTAGATGATGGAGGATTTGTTAAACAGGTGCCTTGAAGAATAACTTGGTAAAAATGTTTGGGTTAGTAAGGCATGAGGTGAACGAATTAAGACTAAAAAAGAACAGTAGGAAAATTAGAAATTTAAGTGAATAATGTTGCAAATGTGTTACAAAATAGCTGGTTCTGACAATGAAACTGATTCAAAAATTAATACTGCTGCCAAGGTAACTAGGGATCTTAAGATCTACGACGTCAATTTGAACAACGACATCTTTTAAAATTTCAGCATTTAAACAGTAAAAGAATATGGAAAATATAACTTCCTGCCTAATATTATTTATAATAAAAAGCTTTTAGTTGTAGAGGTGCAATTGCTTAGAATACTCTGCCAACTGAACTAAAAGCGCCGAAACTATTAAGATTATTAAGAACAAGGTAAAAATTTTGACTTTGAGACTTGATTTTGTACATTGTAAATACTAAGTAGATTAATTGAATTAGTATGTATTGTATGATGGTGACCACAGCCTATTGGATGGTCACTATTTTTCGACATAATGTTTGCTTTCGTAAGTGGTTCATTAATGAAACAGCACTGTGGTTTCAAATAAAGATTATTAGAATTAGAATTAAAAGAAATCTCTCGGTTTCGAGTTGCTGCATTTCGGGTCGTAAGTTTGCGTTGTAGGAGGAAGCCGTGATTTTCATGGAACAAGAGAGTATAACATATCGGATAATTTTGAGTTGGTGTTATATAGATTTTTTAAAAACTTCTAGGAAAAAACTGTTGATTTTAAAGAACTAGGGAATGTGAGTTAAGGTATTGCAGAGTTGAAAGGTGCTGGTTATCGGGTCGTGAATTAACATTCTGCAATCCCTTGGGTTTATAAAAACCCGTTGCAATCATCGGGAAATAGCAGTGACGAGTGTTATCTGCAAGTTAACTTGGCAAATTGAACATTTTCGTGAAACTAGCTTCACGGGCCGCATCTGTTTGTTGGTGTTGCAGATAAATGATTCTGACAAAAGTTTCACCCAATTAATGCTCATTTTTAAGATTGTTAGCCAATTTGGTGCAAATTGACTTCTGTTAATAACAGCCATCATAGCGTGCCTAAGCTATTGATATTGAATGCCTGCAGACAGCGTCTTTGACTGTATAGCAAATAGATTATTTACACCGACAATTCACGTGACGTCCTAAGATAGCTGACATGTAATTGTGAACAGAAAAAATACCAACAGATCGGTGGTTGAAGAAAAAATCGGAAATCAGGATTTTTAAATCTTGCATTGGCTAAGAGAAATGTAGGCGGTCATATGACCAGAATGAATTTCTTTTCCTTAGAAAAACCCGTGAAGATTTTGCTCTTAAACCACGAGAAACAGACAAAAAGACATTTCATGATTTTTGCTAGAACGATGAATTTTTGAAGGAAGACATATGTTTTATTTCTAGTCATCATATTAGGTTGGATGAAACTGTTTTCCAACATAGCAACTAAAACCAAAATGTACTTTTATCTTGCTAAAACTTTATTATTTCTTCTAAAACGTGGCATGAACAGCATTAAAACTTCTCTTTTCCGGTTTCTTCTGGTTTGAATACACAGCTTGCTCTTAAAAGACATTCTACATGAATGTACATAACTTTTTCCTGGTCATGTGACCAACTACATTATTGCCTTAATACTGTAACCTAAAATATCACCTGTCCCCCCATAAAAAAGAAAAGAAAAAACAGAAGAAGACTCAAAAACCAGGCATGCACAAAGAATATTGTATCGAAAATGGAATATTCTTTCTCCATTATGTATACTAATTCGAATTAATAACCAACGCTCATCCGCAAACTTATGCAAATTTCGCTGTTCAACTGCTATCATTCTTCAAATAAAGCGTAATCAGTTGGTCTTACGTTTGTCTATCAACAACACGAAAATGACTTAATATATAGGTCAACCGGTTTCCAGAACACTGATGGCCGAAAATGCCGCCCAACCAAAAAGTGCCGCCTGGGGCATCTGCACTGATTTGCACACCCCTCCTGCTCGTTACGCCACTGTGCGATAGCGCGGCCAAGATTAAGGTCATTTACAACAAGACTTTCTTTTATAATTAAATAGCAAGCGATATGGAAAGCAACTCCCTAAATATTTGATTCGTTTCCTATTTCACCAGTAAGCACGTACGTTAATAGATTTGTTTCCCTAAAAACACAGACAAGTCCGGTAGAATTTCACCGAGGTTTTCTTTTCATCTACCATTAATAGATGAATTGTACGTTTAAGAAGGCAAGGTGACAACAATAGTTAATCTTATACCCACTTCATATATCTTAACTACTGAAATGATATACAAGTTGTTATAAGTTATGTCTATTGCGGGAAAAAACGTAACCTAAAATGATGAATTCAATTTGCTACAATTTTCTAATTTTATCATGTGGAAGTAAACTACTTCCGTTCATTAAATGTTACTCAAGAATCAGTCTTTAAGCCTGGGCCATGGATAATTTATTAGTCGGCATCCCTGTGGGCATAATATGGTAGAGGGTATAAGTAATGGTTTTATATTCACACAGTTCACACATAAAACAACCAGACCGGATAAGGTGAGACGAAGCTGTGGCACAGAGTAATTAAAATAAAGCAAGCGGACAAGAGCTTATGCTTTGAGAATACACACAAAGCAAAACTATATCGCCATTGCCAAAAGAATCTAGACGAAAACTCGTCAGACCAAGAAATTAGAAGCCTCTGTGTATATGATGCCACTTGTTTAGAAAGTATTTCTGTTAATGCTGCTGCCGTTAGTGGATTAATTTTTAACTTTTTGCCATAGTAATTCTGGTAAGACTCAATATGGAACTTATCTGTTCTGTTATCCATTCCATCAATTATAAATACTTACAATTATTAAGTTAATGAAAAATACCTTTGGTGGTTTAATTTGGACATCTCATACTCATGGGTCATTGCAAAAATTAGTACCGATATGATGGAGAAAGTCTCGGACACTTAAATATGTCATTTTGTATATCCTGCAACGGGGGAATCGTCTGAATCAATCGCGGATAAAGATTAGATTACTTTATTAGTTGAGATGGCCATCGAGGTTCCCCCGGCCCATCCAAGTAGTTACTCCACTAAATATCCTGAACACATTTTCCGTTGTCTATTTACAGACCCAAACTACAACTTTGCCCTTGGAAAGCCAACTATACAGTCAGCAAACTGAATGGGTAAATTTTCATCTGATTTGGCAGTAGATGGGGACAGAACTACTGCCCTTAAATGAAATAAGACAGCCCGGAAAAACACACCGAATACAGGCATTGTGAAGGTTTTATTGAATCTTACGTTTCGTTGCTTCGCGCAGCATCATCAGAGAAGGATAGGTTATGTTACATCAGCGATATATTTATATTATATTGCAAAGGTAATATTAACATAATAATAATATAATATAATATAAATATACCGCTTATTTAACATAACCTATCCTTCGCTGATGATGTTGCTCGAAGGAACAAAACGTAAGATTGAAAAAAACTTTTGCAATTCCTATATTCCGTGTATTTTAATGAGCTGTATTATTTTTACTTTGACTCCGATTTCCTCCTGGCTCAAAAATTGCCCTTGACCTTAACAAATAAGAAAAATGTAGAGACAAAATCCGTGACAGTGAGTCTCTGGGATGATGGAGAGTGGATTTAGAAAGTGAGGTACCTCGTTGTTCGTGCCGTTATAACCAACAAGAACATCGATGGGGATCGCTTAAGCAATTTCGAAATCAAAATCGGTAACAGCCTTTCGGACAACGGCAAAGTGAAGCCTAAATGTGGCAATAGGCAGTCCGTTGGCGAAGGAAGGACAAAATCCATTGCATGTTCACCGCTTTTTAATGGTCAATATCCTCTGATTCCGTCATTCTTCGCCGAATCACTCACGATCTGTGAATTGGAAGCGTACGCTGGCCCTTGATGGATTAAAAGCAAGATGACAAAGATTTTGCTCAACTGATGTTATAAATTCATTTACTCCTTTATTTGTTTAAGCTTACTTATTTAAAATGACATTACTACTTCACCAGAGAAAAGTTCTATCCCCAATACCACATTACTGCAACTACCACCGATACTTAAATCTCCGTCACTTTTGTATACCATAGTTTTACTACATACATTTATAATCAGTTGTGATAGTGGAAAAATTAGAAATAGCTTGATCATTAACTCAAGACAGTAAACATTGCTTATTAGAATTTCGTATAAATCACGGATCACTGACATCGTTTCAGATTCTTGATATTTCTTTTTCGATCTCTAAAAATCTTGAAAGTTTTGATCAGGGACAAGGGTGGTACCAGAGGAAGGGGCAGAGAGGGCTACAGTCCCCGGTCGGGAAATATTAGCTCTATTGTCGGGGAGTTGTCAATGATGATAACGTTTACATATTTTACAAACTGAGTAGTTGTTACTGATTTAGTTGAGAACGATAATAGACTCCTCTCTTTATGAAAAATATAAAAGTAAACTGTTTCTGGTCAGTTGTTGCAATTATTCTTGTGAAAATTAACATAATGATGTTTTTGGAAAAAAAAATAAGGAAATTATAAAGTGGCCCTTCTGGTTTATCCCCCCTCTGTCGGGGTTTATAGCCCCTGCGTCAGGGGAATCTCCGCTACCACCCTTGAGCAGGGAATTTGTTCTATTGTTTGACGTTACACATTTTTCACCTCTCTATGAAGGAATGTCGTCCTAAACACATAAAGATGTCCCAACTGACATTGTATGCAGAACGAGAATTGCAGTGCAATTGCTCCTGGGACTAAATATTGTTTAATCTTTTTGCTTCTGCTAAAATATTCTATTTTGTGAGAGACGCTGTCCTTCGCTTTCCAGATGTCTTAGCTAAAAGGTTCTGATGCACTGATGACTAATACGAAGGCGTATTTGAGTTAACTAAAAATCTTGAAACGACTTCTGATTGGATAACAAGATCCCTCAAGATCTTGATACGCCTTCTGATTGGACATCAAGATTCGTCAGTCATTCGATTAGGCATCAAGATTTGATCCGCCTTTGGAAAAGGACTTCAAGGATTTAGCCAGTATCAAGTGAAAGGCACGTGAAAAAATTCGTGACTTCAACGGACTTCTTTCAGTCATGCAAAACGTTGCATCAGGAGGGCAAAATAATGGAATTTCCACGAATTATCCGATCTGATGAACGTCGCAAGTTTAAATTTCTCCTCTGATAGGTGATTTTGCATATGAGTACAAGGGGTCTAATGTATAATGCGGTTATGAATTATTAATGACGTTTAGAACGATTGATCATAAACCTATGTTAAACCCGTTTTCCACTAGGCGAATTTTGTCGCGCGAATCAACTTTTCATTGTTTACATTGAATAGACCTGTCATTAGTTCCAGCCAAAAGCTCATAAGACAAAAGAAAAAGTCGCTTCGGTGTTAAATGGTTAAAACCCAAAAATTAACTTCTTAAGAACAAAAGAACAAATGAGAGAACAAAGCAAAACAAAAAGAGGACAAAGAACAAAAGAAGAAATTCAGGAGTTACCGTGTTAGGGAATAAGGCATTGTTTCGGTCATATTTCAATAGGAAATTCGTTTCGTATGGTTTTGAATGATTTAGGTGCACATACATGCAAATCATATAAAGATGTCTTGCATTTATGCATGATTATGTTGTTCCACATTTATTTACTTGGCCTTGTGCTTCGAGAGATGAGTATGGAATGTATTGAAGATGTATTTTGAAACGAGGATTCTATCGTCCAACCGATAAAGAAAAAGAAGCTGAAGGCAATGAATTGGCATATCTAGGGACGAATGGCCTTCATTATTTTGCATAGAGGAAGCCGAAGAATAAGAGGCACAGGCTTTTTTTTATCGAATTCATGCATGGCGAATACGGGCAGGGAAACATGTCGTTGAAATTAACTCTCATATAATGGCTATTGTAAGAAGATTTCCAAGTAACGAGGTACCAAGTGCTTTTTTGAATTTCAAACATAATATAACAAGCCATTAGCCATGTTGTCCGGGTCCGCCCAGATTTAATTTCGTACGGACCGAACTTAGGATAAACTGCTTGAGCTGGGGTATTAGGTTGAAGATAAGGTTTAAGATTGGTGGTATTTTGTTTTGCATAATAAGCTATCGCGCGCTTCTTACTTTAACTAAAGACCGATTTTTACTATAATAACCATTTCATGCACCATGGAATAATAGAAACCTCTGCTTGCACTCGAAATGTTATTTTTCGCAACGGGAAAATACAAGAATGTGGTCTGATAAGTTAATAAGTATATCTCACTATCTTGATCAATTAACAGGATATTATTTTAAATAGATATTTATGCCAGATTCGACGTCGTGCACAACTTTCCTGTATAATAATGCCTGACCTTTGAACAAAAAATTTACTTGTGTCTTCTTGTAAGCTCATTCCTAACGTTTAAGTCCTATTGTTTCTTTTATTATAATTGTGGATGGATTAATTTTGCGGTTCCTATGTAATAACGATTCACGTTTATGTTCTGTTTACTGGTTAGTACCCCGAGATACTGCCCTCCTGGAGCAAAAAGCTTTTCCTTCTAATTCGGCAACTTTTGGTGCAAAATTTTCTGAGTGGATTTCAATAAAAGTTTTAGAGCAATAAGAAACTAGTATGAAAATTATCCGAAAAGTAAAAGGTATATAAGGAATATCGGTGCGGCTTTCTTTTAAAGCAGGTATTATAAGTATGAACCTTTAAAGGTGATGCTACGGTGAATGATTTTTAACGTAAATTTTTAACGCAACTTCTTATTGCAAGTTGCAGGTTGTGAGCGTTAATGTTTCTTTGACAAACTTGTGACATTAAAATTCACCGAAAAAATTATTTCGTATAACACCACCCTTAGTAGTGGAAGCATGAAAAGAAAAGAACAAGTTAAAAATGAAACAGGTACCGCAAAATTTGAAAACAAAAACACTGTTAAAAATGAAAAAGAAAACTGAACCAAATGCAAATTGAGTTCCTTTACTAATCTCGCTGCAGCAGGGTGAATTCTAGAGTTTTGGCTAGAACTATACCGGTCTTCTTCAAATTGCATCATTTATTTTCCTTAGTTGTGATAGCGCTGTGAAACTTTGCAAGGATGAAAATCGACAGTTATACGACGTACCTGGACATATTTTAATGCTTAATTGACGTTAAGTAACGAGCTCCGAGTTCGGCACCACCCGGAAGAACTACTTTACAATTGCATTGTACGTATACTTTTCGAAACTTCTAGATGGACCTTCCCCTATTTCAAAAAATTTGGGAACTTACATTAGGTCGAATTCGGGTTCAAAACCAAAATTCCAAGCACGGCCTAAGCGAGAGACTTTCCAACAGACCGCGGTGATATGCCAGCCTAAAGCTTTTAAAAAATCATTTTGCCTGGCTATGATAATTTTCAGGTCTCCGTCAATTCCCTGAGGTGACCTGCACCTGAATTAACAACGACGCCAAAATATGACTTTGTTTCGACCTCCGGGTTCTTTAAAAAGCCATAGCTAGATTAACAGTTGATTTCACAATATGAATGGTTATCTTTTGACGAGTTCACTGGAATGTACCGTTCCCATTACAATTGACAAGATCTTTCACGATTTCGCCGTTTACAGTTTTGCAAACTTGCAAGAAACAATTCTTCGTGAAGTCTTTCAACGGAAACTGTAATTTAATGATTTTCTGACGTGGCATGCCATGCTAGGATATAATAGTAATTGTACTTCGCTTGACTTCTCGAGCGCTTTGGTTTCAAGACCGATTTGGAAAGGAAAACCCCTTTCAAAACATCTGTGAGAAAAGTTGTCGCAAATTATTACTAAAAATCCAGTTTTATTTACAAAATGCAACGTAGACAGTGGCGGCGCTCAGGGGGAGGGAGTTGGGGTCGCTTAATCCCATAGATTTCCCTAAGCCTCCCCTTAGTCTCTCTACTATGCTAAATCAGTAATAGCACTTTAAGAAGGGTCTAACGCATCTAAATTTGTAACATTAAAATGTTTCTGTCCTTAACAGTTTAAAATTACCTTCTAAGAGTATTGTAGAGATGAAATTAAAATAGTGTAGAAAAAGTGCAATGAAGTTGAAATTAAAAGTTACTGCACTAAGTTACTGATTTGATAAACGTTCTGTAACAAGATGCTGTCACTGACTTTAATGGAAATCATGGAAAAGTCACTTTGCTGTCGCAATGATAGTTAATCAAAAAGGCACTTCAGAATTGCTTGGAAATTGTTCCTTGGAGACTATACCTTCGGACTTCCTTTGAATGGTTTCGCTCCTTTGGTGCTTGTCAAACGTTAGCTTCCCCAAAAAATGTTATAGCCACCTATTAGCCCTCCCCCCACCAATGAAAATACCCTGGAGCCGCCACTGAACGCTGAGTCAGTCCCTTCATTTTCAGACAGTCGTTGATAAATGTAACTGGAACAGTTTAAAAAACTTCCTTGTAACGTCATAAAAGATGAGGATGATGAGTTTAATCAGCTCTGCCCCTGTCAATGTATTTTATACATGGATGAAGATAGGATGGGCTTTGGAAGAGAAGCTCCGAACACCGATATGCGTTTTGTTCGAGAAATTTGTCAATAACTGTATCATTACATGTTCATTTACAATTCCTAATAAGCTTATATATTATTTCAAAAGCATTTTTAACGTGCATTTTTATGCACAGGAGACAAGCGCCTATAGCAATTCATATACTAGCATTTTATATTACAGGTGATAAATTATTTGGTTACGTGTTATGTACGTACATGTGCGTTCGCATAGAAGCGGATCAGAAAGTTTCGTGGAAGAATTTTTTGGAAGGTTGAAAGAGGTTGTTCTTCAGTTGGATGGTTGAAGATTGAATAGTTAAGTTAAGCCTTCGTCGCACTATGAAATTATGTGATTTAGAAGTGTGATGAACTTTTTGTGTACCTTTTAAACTCCCTGGTCTACGTGACTTTATTGTATAGATTTATTTACCTTCTTTCTTTTTTCTTTGCGTTACTTTACCTTAATCAAGTGATCGATTCGGCTTTGCCGAATCATTGTTGTTGGTGGGCATTAAAGCATCTTGAAAATCTTTTCAGCAAGTAGAAAAAGTGTACACCTCATGGATATAAGCATTATGGGACGCTCGGACAGTGGACACAGAATTTTCAATCAACTAAAAGTCCAACTATGTGACTTTGTTGTCCTCCTGTTTGTCTCGGTTGCCATGTTCATAGAACGTCGTCTCCATCATTTTGCTACAGGAGACTTGACCTCTTACCTAGCTGCTTGAATCGTTGTCCAAATTCCATAACTAACAATCTGATATTATTTTTAAAAAAGAAGGCAGTAGTTTTTAACCACGAATTGATGCTTGCTAGGAAGATTGGGGCAAACGAGAATATGTGAACCCTCACATCAGAGGATCCAACATAGTTGGACTTCTGGTTGATTAATTCTATGGCTCGGGACTTGATTTCTATGAAAGTTTAATCTCATGTCCTGTTTTGAAGTTACTATATGTGAATTAGTACATCACATTTATACACATATTAACAGTATATCTACAAAAGTGCAACAATATGAAAAAACACTTTAAAAAAAAAGACTTCGTGCTCGATCAGAATATTACATAAATTAGATCATCAGTGTTTTAAACACGCGTTTTCAAAACAAACTTTTCTGTTACTGCAAAGAACATGCTGCGCTTGTTACTTTTCCATTCTTGTCATTAGCAGCTGCTTTCCTTGTCTCAGATACGACGGTAGCGGCTGCTTTGAACACGGCCAATGCTTCATTGCCCTTGAGTATTTCCTCCAACTTACGAACCTGAAGATGTTTAAATATAGCCATACATTAAGAGACGCTATATATTAATCGATCAATCAATCAATTGATCGATCAACGAATGAACGAACGAACGAACGAACGAACGAACGAATGAACGAGCGAACGAACAAATGAATGAGTGAGCGAATGAATGAACGAACGAATGAATCAATGAATCAACAGATCAACAAACTACCGAAACGACCGGCTGACCAACCAACCAACCAAACAACCAAACAACCGCCAAACCAGACAACCAACAAACAAAGCACACCAACCAGCCCACCAACCAACTCACCAGACAAATCAACTAAGTAAACAATCAATTGATGGTATATCGATCAAGGATCATACATGATTGACGACCAATAACCTAATTAATTGATCAGTTACTCAGTAGATCTGTCGCTTGATTAAATTAAATTTGTATATTGGAATAAATAATTTTGTAGGATTTATATCTAGTTAGATGACGCACAGCAACAGAACTCAACGACCAGTGGAAACCAGTTTCCACTTTTTTGTTGAATTGATAATATGTAAAACTAAATTTGGTACATTGCGTGTAGAAATAGAAGAGGTTGTTTGTCAAAACATAGAATACAAAGTGGAGTGTTTCACCATAGACGATAACATTATTTATTCCAAATTTCAAAAATCTTGCAGTAAATTAGCTTAGCTCAAAAATAGACTTCTCAACAAAATTTTTTACCTCGACTTGGGTCTTTTTAGCTGCTTTCGCCTCATCGACGATTTTCTCGATTTTTTTCTATGGAACGAGTTTAAAATTACATCTTTTTATGAAAAAGAACAGTAATAGTAATCAGAAATGCACTAAAGTAATGTTATAATAAAAAGTACTGGCATAAATTACATCGTTAGACTGGTTCAGCATTACAACAGACCGTAAAAAAAAAAAAAGGTAGACTCATGCACTCGTGGCCTCGTAATCGAGTAAAAACCTCGGAAGAATTTTTCCTCGGACGTCAAGGCACAATGTTCAATTTATATGAATAGGAAAGTATTCATAAATTTTCAGCCAAATTTTAACACGGACTGAACAGGGTATGACTTTCATACATACCAGTTTTTTCTCCATACGTTCGCTTTTCTTCTTGGATGTTTGCAACTCCGCAAATAGCTTCAGTTTTTCATCAAGATTCTTGAATAAAAATGCAAAACAAGGAAAAATTAAAGAGAATTTATTTGTTAATGACTCTTGTCACGTAGCAAATGTAGTCTCTACCTCCAAGCCATCTTCCTAAAGTAATAGGTAGGAAGTGTTTCTTCTATGACACAAATACTTCGTTTTCCTAGAGACCAAGGTATTTCCTTCAATTTGTTTCGATTCAACAACTTGTCTTCTCGCGAAGATAACTCATACATGGTAATCCTTGTATGAACTTAAGTTCTAAAAGAGTTTTGAAGCTACGGCCTATCAAGCAGATTCGAGGCATGTCGTAACAACATTACTTTCAAGCGGGGAACGCAGGAGGAGTACATGGCACCCCAGGAACGCTTTGCCTCTCTCCCAATTGAGGAACAAGGGTGGAACAGTTTTCATAATAAGGATTCTGCACACGACAGAAGGGCAAGCACGGCAAGACTTGTTGTCCAACCTGAATCCCTTTCCATCTCTTGGCCCTCGAAAGCAAAATTTCCAAAACCTCACTGCTCTCACCTAAAATATTATCAACATTGAACAGTCATACTTTTTTGTTTCTGTCACGTTTTTTGTTTCTGTTTCATAACACCAAGTCGTTGCAAACTACATCTAATCAAGAACTGTCGCGTTAGTGACTTTAGTCTATTTTGTTATGATGACTTCACCAACGATGTTCGGTCGAAGAGGCAGTAGAACAGAGTGAGGTGTGTTGTTAGAGTGTGGAAGCATGATTCCTTGAATATTACACCTTAAATTCTCTAAATGGCCATTTTCAGCGCTGTAATGATAAAATCGGCTGGTGAAATGAACTGAGTCTGTATACACAGTTTCTTAGACAATGCAACCACTGGGACTGAAGGGTGAAAATGAGGGAGGGAGGGCATAAACCTTTTGTGATCTACACCTTTGTTCTTCCGAATATACCTTAGTATTCGTCCGTTTCCATCTCTTTTGCTTCCCTTAAACATCTCTCGTTTCCCCCATCAGCAAACCTTCATCTCTTTCGCTACATCAACTTCGTCAAACACCGTCTCAACCCTTCTAAAAATGAAAACTCACCTTACCTTAACGTGAGATGGACTGTTTACAGTACCACCCATCTCTGCGTCTTGGGTCATCAACTGCTTCGTAGTCATCTGGGTCTGGCTGTTCGTATCAGGAATCCCGCCTTGCCTTCCCCAAACTTCAATAACCATTGGTTGGTGCAGTAGATACTGGACAAACTTAGAAGAGAGAGAATACTGTTTGTCATGAAGATTGGTGAATAAATTATGACATACATGCAAAGCAAAAGCCGTAAGAAGGAAACAGTGGTAAAAGACCGGTTATATAATCAAAGGGATCCAAGTGGTTATGAGAATATCATTCATTGATAACTTTACAAACACTGAGCAAAAATGTGACCGTATTTCAGAAAACTGATTGAACAGTTAGTTTATGCAGTTAAATATGTAGCCTAACAAATTGTAACATTAATTTAAAAGTTATTTGAATAGGTTTGATTAAATCTTCCTTTCCAGTGGTAAAGCTAGTTGCCCACATTGCGTATTACAGTACAAACACAAGCCAGAAAATTGATACTTCAAGATAAAAGGAAGTCTGGTCGTCGCGGTCATTGGAATAGAGATGAACATACTGCAGTGTCTGTCATACATTTGGGAAAAAGAAACATTGCTGGAAATATCTTTTATGAGGTAGGAAGCTTAAATAGGTCATTAGTCAACACAGTACAGTCTGGGGGTTGCTTCGTTTCAAGAGCGGGAGAATGATAGATGAGGAAATGACAAAGATTGACATCGTGAGAACATAAAAGGAACTATATGTTCAATATTTCAGACTTGATGAACACGTTTTAATGCCATGACAATTTCTTGCCTTCAGAAACAATCGATCTTAGACATTTCTACCAAGCAGGTTACGAAACAAAAATCTTAAACTATTTTGGAGGTAAAGCCACCTAAATAAAAAATTAATACATGAATAAATAAATAAAATGACAATAATGATCGAAATAATTGTAATGACAATGATGATAAGGAAATTAACAATATTAATGATAATGATGATGAAAATAAAAATACTCTTTAGGAAATCTTTCCTATCGATTCAATTACAAGGCTTTACGTTATAAGCTTTATTATATTGATAATGATAAATTTAATATTGATAATAATAATAATAATGATGATGATGATTACAAAAATAATGAAAACAACAACTAAATCAAAAGTAATGACAATTTCAACATCAATACTCATAGAAATATTAATATCAACATTCATACTGACATTTGCATTAATGTTCATGATCAAAATTGATATTTGTGTTAACATAAACGTTAACACTGGTGATGGTAATAGTGATAGTAATATTGATAGTAACAGTTACGGTGATAGTACTAAAAGTAGAAGTAATAATGATATTAATAACCATACGGATTTCACGCATCATGACCATTCTAAAACAATCCAGGGCACTTTTAGTACTATCTTTGACTGATAGCTGGAATCACTTATAAACATCAAGATCATGCTTTAACGTTAGCCTCTAAATTCCTTTTCTAGTAGCAACTACTGTGGCTAATACCTGCTTTGTAACGGGGTTATAGCTGAACTTCTTCCTGTGGTTGTAGTCCGGATTAATGGTACCGCCAACAGCATTTGTGCAAGTTGCATCTTTGTCGAGGTAGAACTTGTACTTGCAGTAAGACTGCCCCTATGAATTATAAACGATCAAGCTATAGTAAACGAAAGGGAAAACTAATAGTCAAAATAACAGAAACAGGTTCCAGCAGTTCTTTACCAAAGGTACATACATCAAAAAAAGCTGGAAATATCAATTGTAAAGACTGCATATTCAGTTAGCTGAGAACATGCTATAAGCGAAAGAAGCTACTTCAAGGGACAATCTAAGAATTTCAACCAGTAACCTATCTCATGGTTCTCAAAATCGATGTACCCAAGATTCGAAAACAGAATCTTCTTTTGAAAAATTTGAAGTGGACTCCTGTGTGTCACTCTATGAGGATTCTGTACCTCTACAGGTATATATTGAATAACTTGTGCAGCAATTTGTGAAATTGTAAGTACATCCTGACTTTGTTCAAATAAGAATTATTAAGTAAAGATCCAGGTTGGCCACCGTCACGTATATCTTTTTCCCCTAAATCTGTTCCTCAGTACGGGAGGTGAAAAAAATTGTCATTATCTTGTATACATGTGTTAGTGTTTCTGCCCAGCTACCATTAGAGCATAAGTGATGAAATAACGATGGAGCCAAAAGCACTCGTACAGTAGAAGGATAACTTCTGTTCTTTTGGCCTGTGTTCCACGTTTGTGGTGGCGTCTCCGCTTCGCTGATCTGCAATGCGACATGCATAACCAGGCCCAGCGCAACCATAGCCAAACTAAGCCGTCAACCCGGGGGGCAAAAGCGCGGAGGAAGCAAAAGCCGGAAGACAACTATTGGTTGAAACCAAGCTAGGAGATGTGAATTGTATTCGTTATATCTTAAAGTAAGGGACCTTCTCATTTGACCTTAATTTGTAATGGTATTAGGTAGTTTGGTTATCACTAGTCAACACGAATTATCATAAATCGCAATTCTGATTTGTGCCATCGGATTATTATCTAAGAAAATGGCCTTGTGACTAGTTTGTTAAACTACTGTGCCAGAAGCATCAAAGTCTCACTGTGGTGAACGGTAAACAGAGTCAAGCTCAAACTTTATAATTCAACTGAAATTCTTAGGAATAAGATCACGGAGGTGATGTAGAACGAAAAGTTGCCTACGTCACCATCAGCAACAGCCCTACATGGACATAACTTTCTTAAGGTTTTCGGTTCTGTTTTACTGTCTGTGAAGTGTTCCTAATTTGGTTGCAATTTTGAGTAATACGTTGCAAATTTAGAAAATATCAATGAATATTTCTCAGGAAATTTTAAACTTTTTCCTAACTTCATGTTCTGGACTCAAAGTTGCAATTGGCTCATAAAAATAATTCGCCAACACCAACATACAGAATAAGAGAAGTAGTTAGGAAAATTTCTCAGGAACTTCGCCAACCTTTCAAGGAACGTTTGCTAATGTCCTTGAAAACACTGAATAAAGTTTTCACAGAATAAATCATCCCAGGAACTTCGCCAGCCTTTCAAGGAACGTTTGCTAATGTCCTTGAGAACACTGAATAAAGTTTTCACAGAATAAATCATCCCAGGAACTTCGCCAGCCTTTCAAGGAACGTTTGCTAATGTCCTTGAGAACACTACATAAAGTTCTCACAGAATAAATCATCTCAGGAACTTCGCCAGCCTTTCAAGGAACGTTTGCTAATGTCCTTGAGAACAATGAATAAAGTTCTCACAGAATAAATCATCTCAGGAACTTCGCCAACCTTTCAAGGAACGTTTGCTAATGTCCTTGAGAACACTGAATAAAGTCCTCACTGAATAAATAATCATATGCACTTTAAACAGTTGATGTAGTTTCGTTGTAACACTGTATAGAAGTTACAGATATTGAAATAAAATTTCTATATACAAAATACTTGAACTACGGATAATTAGTATACACTGACCTGAGAAAATAATCATAATGAACATGCGAAAATACAAAAAAAAAATGTTAGGCTGATCCTAAAAGATAAGTACTCTGACCTTAGAAAATCGTTGAGGTAGCCCTCGAGCTTCCAACACACGAACATTGAAGTGCAAGGCTTGACCAATCTATAGGAACGGAAACAGTAAAATTACAAACATTCATTCACATACAATCACTAAATCGGATTTCCAATTACATCTTCTCATCTGCCAGCAAATACGAATTAGGCCTCCCAAACACTCCATCTGTATTAGTTTTGACGTACCATCTCAGCTGGATCTTCTTTAAAGTCGTCCAAGGAATCATTTCCGTCGGAGTCACAGGGAAAAACTTGCACCTGGTAATAGTGTAACTTGTATTAATATTTCGATTGTAACTCCCTAACCAATCTGTTTGCCTCCCTACCTGTTGGTCTCTTGCTCATTACCAACTTACCTGCACAAATCAGTGCAATCAAGTAACGTAATAACATGTAAGAACAACAACAGGGATAGGAGCTGGAGCAGTAACAAGAATAAGAATAAACCACCCACTTAAATCTATCAAAGAGACGTCAATGACTTTTTTCTATCATTCTTAGATTGATATTTGGTATTATATGTAAAATATACTCAACTTAGTTGCTCGTTTACAGCAATGAATTTTCATGTTTGAGGAAGTTGATCGTCCAGGTTAGTGTAGTCTTGAGAAAGACTGTTGGTTGAAGTGACTGACGTTTCGACAGCCTTAGCAGCGGTCATCTTCAGAGTCAAGGCTGTCGAAACGTCAGTCACTTCAACCAACAGTCTTTCTCAAGACTACACTAACCTGGACGATCAACTTCCTCAAACGTGTTACGATTCTCCCAGGTTCAAACCATTTACTTTAATGAACTTTCAGTTTCTAAATTTTGTTTCAAAATTTATAGCCCATATTCAAGAGTCGCATGTTTTGGGAGGTTTTGCAAGCAGACAGAACGACGTCCCGAAATCATAGAAATATATTGAATAGATTAAATAAAAACATTTCTATTAAAATAGACTACCGTTCTCGATTTCTAAAACGATGGTTAACTCGGGCTTTGGCCCCGTTAAGAACTAGAACTAATAACCTAATGTTACATAGATACGTTTATATTTCAAGCACTATATTTCAACTACAAGCACTTTTTGCCCAGGAGAGCATGTCACGACTTTCAACACTTTAGCAGCCGATTCTTTTTGAGATCTTTTAAGTCAGTCTATTCAGTGAGTGATTATGCGTAGTATCTTTATTGAACACGTACAGAAGTGTCCCACATGATTATATAACATGGCAACTGGACTATTCTGTGAGCATATAGCAAAAAAATAAGCACTCATAATTTTGGAGCCCACGTGCAGGAGGACAGGTATGGGTAGGACTTTGCTCACGTAAACTCACTGTTCCTTTTAGTGGGTCGTAAGAGCGAGGAGCAGAGGCGGGGATTACTTTTACTTTTTTGTTTGGTCAGTTTTTTAAATGAATTTTCAAATTGTGTTTGGTTGGTTGATTTGTCATTTCGCTATGGATGAAAACCCGAAGAATCAACATCGGATCATGTACGGCCGCATTGGCTGGCTAAGAGTTAATAAAGTTAGCGTAAACGTAACGAAGTTTTTCATGTTTAAACTTGTGTTAATTTCCGAGACAAATACGTCATATTTAGTATCATTTCAATGGGTGCAGCTTCTTTTGTATGTTTTATTGAGGTGTAAACGTCTTAAATTCGGGCAACATTATTTGTTATTTTTGAATTACAGACAAGAAAATTCTATTGTCACGATTACAATAGGTTTAAGAGAGAACTTAAAAGTTTACGTTTCGTAGAGCGAAGTTTTCTTTGTTTTTAAAAAAATTATATTTAAATAATAGGTCATTCTAACGCAAAGGCGGGCAGGTTTTTCAAGGATAGATTTGTGCAGAGTAAAAATGTTGTTCACGCCTTTCTACCTTCAAACGGCCTTTGTCGTTTCCTTTGTAGTCGGTGATTTGTAAATTCTCGTCCAACTCAATCTACAGACAAAATATTAAAAAGTAAATAGGTACAAGTGAACAACTTGTTGCATAGTTTTCGATGTCAAATGACAGAAAAATAAAAGAAATTAAAAGGATATAAAAGAAGAGGAAAAAGAAACTGAATAGAGAATAAAAGAAATAAAGGAAAGGAAAGAATAAAGAAAAAGGGTATCGTTAATTCAGAAAATAAACAACAGTCACGTATTTATCATCAATCATCCGTTTTAGTCACTGCATAAATACATGTAATACTTTAAAAATAAGTATCCGTTAAAATTCGTCAAGAAGTAGAGAATGTTTGGCGTGTGTTTAACGAGTAATGACGAGAACCGTATTTCCCAATCGCCTCTTCCATGCATTTACGCCTTAAGTCATCGTCTACTTACGGGTCAGATATACGCGTCGATGATTGGCTTAATGATTGCCTGGGGTCTGTTTAACCCAAACACTCGCAATTAATCCTAAACCGAGATGGCTCCACCTTCCAAGCAATCGGTGGGATAACAAAGTAATGGCTTAACGTTTAGGATAGAATGGGTACGAACTGAGTCACAAACGTACAGAGAAGCGATTTTACTGAATACTTACTTTATCATGGTCAGTTTTTGGCATTAAAAAGAAATGCATAGCATAACAAATGAGGACAACAAAGGGAATCACCGACCTTATACGCCAGGCTTTGCAGATAAACATGGACGCTTCCAATTAGAACATCGGCATCAGCTGGCTCCCAGAATGGGTCCTTCTCCTTAAGAAGAAACAATTTCGAGAGTTTAGGAAAACGGGCGTATTTTATAAATATTTTACAGATATTTTGACTAAAACGCAAACTCAATTGTAGCTATCCTTTATCAGTCATTACCCTAAATCAAAGGTAGCCGTGCCCAGAGTAATAATTTTTTGGAACGTGTTTGGAACAGTTGTACGATGTTATTAAATAGAACATGTCGGAATGTATCAAAGAATAATCTCAACATAATTATAATCTTGACTATAACGTTAGATCTACTAGTATTATGAAAAACCTAGGACTAAATACTTCTTAAACATTAGTGAACTAGCATTTATATAGCTATGAGTGATTACTTTCCTAGATAATTTAGAAACACACTTGAATTAATTTTTAACATCCATTCATATAATTTAAGGGGTAGTTAAATAATATACAGTTGAACCCCTGTTGAATGGCCAGCTATTAAGCGGCCACCCTCTTTTAAGTGGCCAGTTATCATAGTCCCGAAAGTATTGTCAGTATAAATATTGCATAGAAAATTTCTATCAAGCGACCACCTCCATTAAGCGACCACGGCCATTTTTTGGCCGTCCCGATAAGGGTTTTCCTATTGTTTTTACCTCTATTCACCCTTTAAGGGTCAGCGTCCTGTATACAGGACTCCAAGAACAAAATGACAAATGGGAAAACAAAGCGAAAACAGTGAAAGAACAATAAACAAAAGAAAACAAATTCAACCTTTAAAGGGTTAAGTGGCCATCGGAAATTTAATACTCGTAGTTTCACCCACTCTTAAGAGAGCTGATGACAGACGAGAGTCTCAAATAGAAGGTGACGAATGACAAAAACATTCAAACAAACATTTGTAGTTAAATTGACTAGTAGTGATAATTTTTTGATCATCTGGTAATACACTTTAAACTGTAATTACCGCAAATGCATAAATCCAGTGTAGAGTGCCTCAAATTGAAAATCCAAGGACTATCCTAAGCTAATGCCCGCAGCAAGAGATCCGTTAGAACAGATTGACCTCAAATCCTTCATTTCGAACCTTTGAGTTCAACCATAGGATGGAAAATGTATCTCCGGTAAAGTGGTATTCACATGGATCTTCTAAGCCGTAGCCACCTCCTCGGTTAATTTGTTTTCCATTAGCAACTGCTTTGCTGTTACTAGTTGCTTTTTATCATGGCAATAGTTATTATAAACCTCCACGCGTGTTTGCTTCCAAATACAGTGACTTTGTACCTCACCTTATGCTAGTTTGTGACAAAGCCTTATTAAACAGCCAACCCCTATTAAGCGACCACTTGCCATTTACCTCAGGGTAGGTGCTTAAAAGGGTTCAACTGTATTTGTCTGGTCCGCAACTGAAGCTGGTATAGTTGGATTTGGCTGTCGAGGAGATATCCTTTGGAATGATATCAATTAAATGTTTTAAAGCACTTTTATCAAAGATATAATTGAGGTGTATTTGAAACATATACATCTAGTTTAACAGTATATTTTCAGCATATTTATTTATAACTTAATAAAAACCCTGTCAACCTCGTCCCCTCTGAACTCCAATCAGCTGGACTTTGACAGTTCCACTCACTACCTTTCATACACTTTATGTATCCATCTTTCATACACTTTATGTATCCATACAGTTCACTTCCTTTGCATTCGTGTTTCATCTCGAAGCACGCTGTCCGTTTGTTCGTTCACCTTTATCCATCTCCTTACACAAAAAGTTTATCTATCCTTAGTGGTGCTTCTACTACAGAAAAGCTTATCCTCATAAACAGCAACACTCTTGGTACTTCAAATACTTAAAACATGTTAATTCGACTATTATACGAACACACCTTGGGAACATCACAGCTCTCGCCTTCTACAAAGTTTTGATACATTTCCTGCATCAGGTATTTCCTGTTCAGAAACTTGTTGCGATCCCACAACCAAGTATTCCCATCCGCCAAACTCTTCATTTTGACTGAAACCTAAAAGTATCAAGCAAATATTACCAATGAAAGAGAATCTCAAGGACTTATCTGGGTCAAATTTGAAGGTCCATAGTAATGAACTCTGGAGAAAATGCTTCATTCAACTTGAGCTTACGTCAGTCCTGCCTTCTTTTTGTCCTCGAGCTTGAGGTGAAATTAGAACGACTTCGAACTTTACCTGCAAAAGGGCAACAAGAAACAATGACGATAATCATCATAATCATAACGAGAATAGTCATAATTAGGTGAGGAATATGAACCTTCGGCATAATATTTCGGCATTCTCTATCATGCTTGGACCAATTCTTTCCTGTTAAGATAGTTAAAACGATGTCTCTAATCCTATCAATCCACATTTTCCCGCCGTTGGATCTGCGACGATGCTTATTAATTCTAATAACGAAATTTCATTTCTTTCACTTTTTCTTCTCCCATTTAACAACTAAAAGCAGAAACCACATGTTGTGACCAATATAAGCACAGCCGTAATCAACTACCCCTTGCTGGGTTTTTTTACTATTGTGATACAATGATTTAAGCTCATCTTCTAACAAATAAAAATACCACTTCTTGAACCCCTCAGATCAAATTCTCAACATTCCCTCCAGCATTTCATTTCTCCCAATTTCTTGGCATAAAGCTTCCATGAATACTGCACCTTCTTGTTTAGTTCTTCACTCATTGCGTTTGCTTCATTCACCATCGGCATGATTTGGAGCAGATCTTCTTGTAACAAAAGATCCTCTACCACAAGAAGGAGAAAACCCAAGTTATTCCAGAGATCAACTCATTGAAACAAATGATTGGTGTGTGCTGTTTTATTTAGATGTATCAAGCTCCATAGAAAAAACAAACAATCTTTTTAACAGACTTTTACCTTTTGACTTTCCTCCTGTGTCCATGTCAAAACCAGAGTTTTGTACGATCTCTTCTTGGGCCATTTCGTAGGTGATTTTCTCTGGTTCCTTGGCGTTCTGCGCGTTTCCCATGTCCGTGGGATGATGGAGGACAAACATGTGGTTTGAGCCAAACAAAATCCTGCAAACACGACAAAACGTTTTCCAGAGATTAACAATACTTCATTTTTTCGACAACTGTGAACATGTATGAACAAATTAATACCATCGAATTCCAGTTGCATTTGTTTTATCCTATTTCTAGTGTATTCCTGGTGTATGCAATAATTCCATGGCAGCTTAAGCTGTAAGATGTCTGCTTTTGATTCGTTGCAGTTGGTCCCTGATACTCTCGTGAATTTAACACATACACCAAGATGTCAATTGCGAGACACTAAATCGCAAGTGTAGATGGGCCTTAAATGTAATCGTGGCATCATTCAGCTTAAGAGGGGAATGTAATCATTATTCATATTTTCTTGCATCGATCAGTTTAATAATAAAATAAAGGTATGGCTTGGAGTTGTCACCAAGACAACACGATTGGGAACAACAGTACAAACTGTAAAAACAGATGCGACATCGGAACTCAGTTTTGAAGCTAGTCTTCCATTCTGATAAACTTTGATTCCGTATATTTATTATAATTTGCCTTCCTTTCAATAATTATCTTAAATGTGATGACCGTTTTGCACTTCAGTCGATTTATCATATTTCATAATTGTTCCTGAGGATAATATTTTGGCATAAATATTTTTATAGACGCAGATATATCGGTTCAAATAGCCATGAATTCGCCATTTAACTCTCTGTGGTAGAAATTCAAATAGTATGGCACATTTACATGTTTCAGAACCAGAAGAATATGCTAAACGTAATAGAAACATATTGCCAATTTATTTGCCTAGCTTATTTTTTATTTTTTTAGCGTAAACAGACTGATTATCAATCACAAATCATATTGGTTATGTAAACGAAACAAACAATCGTCTCGGAGTAAAAATCTTTGTAACTCCATGCTTTACCAATCCACCACAATTTGTGACGCGGCAAAGTTAGAAAAAACGTCAGAAAAGGAACAGCTGCAGGAAGAATTACAGTAAGTTTTGTTACACCACAGTTAAAACTGAAAAGGTTGACGGTTAAAATCCTAACCACCACCTGTGTCACGTAAGCATAAAAACACTCAAACGTTTTTTGCGTTTCGTTTCATTCAGTTGGTCTATTTCGCTATCAACGTTAGTCCACAGGTAGATTTTTGAGTGTAAGGAGTAGCCAAACCCATTGTTGCCGGCGGTGAAGTATGCAACTTCGATTCCTCACTCCTGACTTGTTCGGGTGCATGTATGCGGCTTCAAAATATAAACTTTTTTGTGCATAAGAACCTGCTTCTCTCAACAGTTTTAAGTTCTCCAAGCACTCTAGGACGTCTCTTTCCTCACGATGCCAAAATCAACGTGCTTTGAGCCATAAATCTGGGAATTACGGATGATAACTGCGATTCAAAGCATTCCACAACAGCAAAATGTGGCAAACTCGGACCCAATTTGGGTCCTACCAGTATGGCCGCAGGGACCTTCAATGTGGCTTCGATTTCAGTTGAGGTGAAACACTGAACTGTACTATAACTGGAAGGTTAACTCCAGTCAACCACTGGACCCAAGAGTGAAGCCAAAAATGGCGGACATGGAGGAATTTGGATGTCAGTTTCAATCTCCCAGGCGGTCGCTTTTGTTGTTATCTTTAGCCCTTTTTCGACTTTTTGAGGTGTTCAGTTCGCACACCCCGTCCAAAAGTTTTGCTTCAGTCTCCCTCATATGACATCGACTTTAAAATGCGTTTCCCAGGACTATTAAGATTAAACAACAAACCTAATACCGATTGTTGGAAAAATCCCCCCAAAAAACCCCAATGAATTATGTGGCTTTAAGATCTGTTTGGTGCAAAAATGCCTTTTTATTGTGTTGTGTACGACTGTGCAAGTAAAGAGAAAACTCGGGACTATGAACAAGAAAACAGAGACTTTATTTTTTAATAGGTAAGAAAAATCTAGTTCACAAATTTCATCACAAAGTAATCAGCTCGTGAAATATGATATCCTGTATTAAAGATTGATCACTAGGGAATAAGTCTGACGTCCAAATTCTCCATGTCCGCTATTTTCGCCTTCCCAAGTTGATTGGCGGTTAACCTTGCAGTTATAGTACAGTTCAGAACAAAAGGTTGCTCGATCCATTCCTTTTCAGAGACTATTGCTTATGATTAACTCCAGTTCGACTTTAGTGCCTTCGTGATTTTAAAACCTACATGAAGATCACGATGAAGAGGAGCGAAATCGCACGTTTATACTGGCCTTTGCGTTCCTCCAAGAACATTAAGGATGTCAAGAAGGTTTACGCATGAAATGGTTCTTTTTAAAAGCTCTTTATAAACACCCAGTATATGTACTTTAAACCTGGTGTAGTACAGCGTATACTACTTAACTACTCATGTGGCTAATTTTTTTTCGCTGAGCAGTGTCGTTGCACGAAATTTGGATAACACTGTTCACCAGCGACCTATATATAACTAGATGCGTGGCCCTATTACATTTCAGTTGCGAGAAACGTGATATGGTTCCATAAAATGGTGCGTTTGGGAGAATATTATGGTACATTTCATAATTGGCTGTTCATAAATCGAGATAGCGGTTTCAGGCAGTAGTCGGTATCATATGAACACAAGGACCCATAAATGACGCCATAGTTCTGGGGGACACTTTTTTTTTTAAATCCTTCAGCAGTTCAGATTTATAAAGGTCCATGCTGTCCACTTGCTACCTCCACTTGAATGACTATCCAGTGCACTGATGAATTTATTGGTTAGATAGGACTCTCCCACCGAGTAAGTTATCCGATTTACGTGCAATTGGGTTCATAATGAAAAGTGACACTTTAACAACCAGTCGCTGGATAGGTTGACGTTTTCATCACATCCTTGTAAGTGGGATTTTTGTAGGCGAAAGACAACGAAATAAACCAACCAACCCATCAATGAACATAACAAACAATAAAACGTTACAAAAAAGTTACAGCAAGTTAAACTAACTTGGTTTGTTAATTTACCAAAACAATATATATATATATATATATATATATTACGTAAAATTAAACAAATTTTTATGAAAAAAATCCCCCAAGACTACGCAAATTAAAAAAATTATATAAATCAAAAGAATAAATTAATTAATGAGTGCAAGGTCTGGATAACTAAATGAAGGTATAAATAACTGAATAAACGAACGAATTAATGGGTAAGAGAACAGTCAATCAGTTTAAAAAGTAAATGCAACTTAAATAAGCGAATATAAGTATAAGAGAAAAAAATGAATAAACGAATAAGTGGATATAGAATAAGTGAATTCATACAAGAACAAATCAACGGAAGAACGAATGAATGCATCAATAAGTGATTGATTTTAGTGAATGAATGGAAATGTGGGTGGGTAAGTCAGTGAGCAAATGAATAAATGAAAATGGTACCTCTCGCAGACAGACGCACTTATTAGCATCGATAGGGTTAATTTACTTTTAATGAATGCTCACCTGTCATGATGGTGCAAGATAGTTTCATCATTAATGCGTTTACCATTAACCACAACTTTAGCGTCGTTACAGGGTGTGATTCGTATGGTGTCTTTTTCATGAACAATGACCGCATGCTCGGGTTGAATGCTAAATAGATATAAATTATATTTTTGTAGAGCTTAGTTGGGAATTACGTTTAAGGTCTAAAAGTTACACATGTGAAACAAGATAAAACTGTAGTGGAGAAAATTGAAAATCTTCATCGATCTATCATGAGAATTTTGAAATGGGATTAGCAATTTGTTTGCAGTGTTTCGATTTTATTTCAGAATCATTCCAGGGGTAACATGAACAGAATATTTCATGAATTGGCCTACCCTGCTAAAGTCAACTAGAAAAGTTGAATAGAACGGGATTCGAACTTGCATCTTTGGGTTTCTTGACCGCTACTTTACCCATTGAGCTATCGAGTCAACTGGGGACAGTAGCAGCGTAGGTCAATTCATGAAATATTCTGTTAATCTATTTGCAAAATAATGAAAGCTTAAAAAGCATAATATTTGCGCATGTAAGTGTGCCTAGATGCGTTGAAACTTATTTTACGTTTCACAAAAACCATTTGAGGCGGACAGTTTGTCCTAGGTAGAATCTGATAATCCTCATAATACGAGTTTTGATTTTGGTAATCACGAAAAGCCTGTTCGTATAGTTACAAATACAAATGAGATTTAAGGTAAAAACGAAGTCCAGTGAAATATAAACAAAATATAACAAAGCCATTGCATTGTTTGCTTTCGTAAACTTGAATTTTAGACTTAAGATTAAGTGGATGCTTTGCGTTGTCATCATGGAGAAACAGTTCATGGGAAGCCTTTATCCCAATTCGTGTCCTTAACATTACAAAAGCCTTTGAAATACCAAAAAGCTTGTTCAATGATGTTGCTGCGTCTCAAATCTAAGACGCAGTTGAAGCTCCGAACTGTTCTATACATTTTATCGCCTTTTATTTGTGTGAGTCACATCAAGGGTTGTACCCCATGCAACTTGCAATTTAAATCATTAATAACCATTATTGACCTGTTTGATTTTGCAGACGTAATTTTTTGAATAATGATGAGAAAGTAAATGCGTACATAGGACATATTCGGTCCCACTTAGAAACAATCTTGGTAAGTCACATATTTAAATATTGTTTTGAGATTGAATAATGTATTGAGCATGTACAGTAAGCCTTTCATGAGTTGCAAGTGAGCAGTAAATAGGACTGTCCGAGATCTGTTCACACACGTACTGACCGGTTGTCATAGCTTTAGAAGTCGGCATACAGGTCGACTTCCGTCTTCCCACCGAAGACCAAATCCGAAGAAATAGGACGTTTGACTTACTGTATGGGTTAGTTCATTACCTTAAGCCGTTCAAAATAATTTCGGCTGGTGGGTCATCTTTCTTCTTACCAATCCGTTGAATGCCTAAAAGAAAGATAGCCTTTGGCGACTGTGTTGAAATGCACTTAAGAAATCGACTAAGGACGTTATAATTTAGAACATTAGTTTATAATTAATTAATTTAAAATAATTTTCATAGCTGCCAATTCAAAATAAAAGACACATTTTCATTGTCCAATTGTTTCACTCACACGTTTCAATCTCAGACGAAGGCCGTTCACTGAAAAACTTGTTATTTCTCTTTCGTAATTTCGACAGTTGACCAAATTTTAGCCTTTTTAATCTTGAATTATAATGGTAGCATTTTGGTATGTTTGGGTCAGCTGGCTTGGTTTTTACAAGGTTAAACATTGATGAATTCATGCAATACTTATTGCCCTGTTACAAGAAACTCGATCTTTCTTACGCATCGTCCCCTGAATTATTCAGCAATTTTTAGAGTAAATTGGAATAAGAGATTCCATTTTCTAAACAACTAGAGAAATAACACGTAAATCAGGTACTTAAGATAATATTACCAGGTCGCACAAAATGATAGACCATATTGGTTAGCACTGGATCTTCGTTCAAATTCCATAGGTGAGCAACGGATTTTCTCTCTTCCGTATTCTTCCTTTCGAGGTCTTCTTTGGCCTATGAGAAGGAAAAGGAAAACCAACTGGTTGCCTCGTTTGTTTAAATAAGACATATCTCCACTTCGACCTGTGCTATGAACATTTATCTACGTAAGGGACGAGAACGCGAGAAGTTAAAAAATGTATAATAAAAACCTCGATAGAAAAACATTACTTAGAATAGGACTGCAAAATTACAAGAACGATGTTTTGCTTGTTCCAACAAAGATGGATGGCAACAACGACTTGTACAAAACGTAGCATGGTTTATCGCTATAGTTTGAAATTAGATAACTGCAGCCTACCTTATTGCTAGCTTCAGCTTCCGCTAGTCTCTGTTCCCATGATTTCTTCATTTCTTCCATTTCCTGCTGATTTCTACGAAGCTAAGCATTTACATAAAATTTAATGGAAGTTTTAGGTTTTGAAGTTTACAGCATGACACAAGCGATAACTAAGGTAAAGATAAGGATGTAATTCGAAGTGACGAAACACAAAGTATACGTATTGTAGATTTTTGCAAAATCAGCGGCCATATTGCGATGAGGACCAGACCTGCCTCTAGTAGTTTAGCCATGGTAGGCGCAGAGGGGCAGTTGTGCCCTCTGCTATTCGTTTAAGAAGGTTTTTTGTATCTTGACGATTTTTCCAAATATATAAGGATTCGTCGATAAAAAAGTTTGTTTGATTATTTTTCATTTGCTTGAGCACGGGACATCTACTTCTTTTAAGGTCGAAATGTATTTGCTGAGTTCTTAGCACTTTTTCCCGTACTTAATCAAATGGAAAATAATCAAGCAATGTAAACCCTACTCTAACAAAACTAAACAATGTAACCTATGCTTATACGAAAAATGTATCATCATCTGCCACCCCGAACTAAGCTCACTCAACGGTAGAAATGAAGTAATATCCACTTGTAGACATAGAAAGAAACATTTGTTGTGCAACCAATACTTTATTCATAATAACTGACATAATTTTTCACCACACCAAAGCTGCATACCATTGTCATAACGTCACCCGTATAATCGATTCATCTCCAGACATACATATCAAGTTCCTTATGCATTTACAATAGACGCGATAGTCACCTGAAGAGTGTGGTAAGCTCTGCTCACCATACGAAACAGATCTGTAGTGAATTAAAGTTCTAATGAAGTAACTGAAGCTTGTCTTATTTTGTTTCACTATTCCACTCTACATCGCTACTGAGCAGTCTACTCATATGGTTCTCAACCTGACATTTATATATATATATATATATATATATATATATATATATGAGACATCATAAGCCGCCACCATACTTATTACAAATCATAAAATTATGAATGTTTCATCGGATAATTGATGATGATGATGTAATGGTGCCTGATAAGATTGATCGCCATTTTCTCAGACGATCCTTCCAAAAGTGCTCACAATCTTCAGTTCCCACCGAGAAACGGCGAGGGCCGAGGCAAAGGCAGACATTTCGGGTGTGCTGAGGGAATTTAGGCGTACGTTATCCTACTTGTGTATTTAAATAAATCCAATTCTATCCAACCTGGTCCTGCTTGCAAGGTAAGGCAACTTAATTCAGGGCAAATGAACACAACTACTTTCTACAACAACAAACACGACTTTACAACTGTAAAAAATATATGTATAGCTATAATTATAGTAATAATAATAATAATAATAATAATAATAATAATAATAATGATAGGCTGTACATCAAAAGAGATGATGGAGGAAGGGGATTGATTAGTGTTGAGGGCTGTGTTGCAATAGAATCCTATAGATTAAATGAATATCTTGAAGGAAGTCGGGAGAGGCTGCTAAATGCTGTAAAAAAAGGAGGAATATTGGATGAGGGTAAAACGGAGGAGAAGTGAAGGAGCAAAGGAAGAGTCAATATGTGGAAAAAGTATTGCATGGACAGTTCATGAGGAATACAGAGAGTGCGCGAGATAAAGCAACTTGGCTTTGGCTGAGAAAAGGGACTCTGAAAAAGGAAACAGAGGGAACAATAATAGCAGCACAGGATCAAGCATTGCGAACTAATGCAATAAGGAATAAAATTGATAAACAAGATATAACCCCTTCGTGTAGAATGTGTGGGGAACGGGATGAAACAATCAGTCATGTTGCTGCTGAGTGTAAAAAACTTGCACAGCCTCAGTATAAGGTTTGGCGTCATGATAGATTGGCAGTTGTAGTGCACTGGAACATGTGCAAAAGGTATGAACACACTCCAGAGAGAGTACTGGAAAATGATGATGTGAAACTGTTGTGGGATTTCCCAACACAGACCAATCATCATATTGACCATAATAAGCCAGATATTGTGATTTATGAAAAGAAAAAAAGAGATTGTTGGATAATAGATGTCGCTTGTCCGTTCGACACAAGGGTGGAGGAGAAGGAGCAGGAGAAACTCACAAAATATCAGGACTTAAGAAGAGAAGTCAATAAACTGTGGAGTTGCAGGAATGTAACTATCATACCGATTGTGGTCGGAGCGTTAGGAACGGTTGGAAAAAGACTCTCTCAGTGGTTCAAAAGGATAAATATGGAGGACAGTTTTGAACTTCTTTAAAAATCTTGTTTGCTAGGAACAGCTCGAATAATACGAAAAGTATTAGAAAATGGTTAAATAGATGGTGAAAGCTTACTACCTTAAGCTACGGGATGTAGCCTGATAGTAAGTTACTAACCGGTCAAGAACTAGACCGTGAGAAAGCGATAATAATGATAATAATAATTAAGAAAGTATGATACAACAATTTAGTCAAGTTCACCCGCCGACATATCTCATTTTCATCCGCCATTAATCTTGGACAAATAAGGCAAAGTATCAACATAGCGATCTACTAACCTGCTCTTCCATTTCGTGTTTCGCCTCATCTGATTAGTTGAAACAAAAGAGAAGTTAATAAATTAATTAATAAATAATTAATTTATTGAAAGGACACGTAAATATACACTACAAGCAATGGGTACGTAAAAAGATGAACATACAAAGTACATAGGTACACGTCCACATATACATGTTCATAACATATATATATATATATATATATGTTATGAACATGTATACATGCATACATGCATACATGCATACATACATACATACATACACACATACACACACACATACATACATATAAGCTTAAAATTGTTGTTACTACTTGGAGTTTCACGCGTCTATGCGATTAGGCAACTGAGGAGATCGAGGTTTAACGTTTCTTATGTACAGACTGTTTTACGTATATGCATACATATATGTTATATTTAAAAACGGAGCAGGAGTGCTTTATGTAATGTTTAAAAAACGAGCAGGAGTGCTTTATTGGATATAAAACACGAGGCGGAAGCCGAATGTTTTGGGTCCGATAAAGCACGTACTGCGAGTTTTTTGAACGGCTTAAAAAACGAAACGTCTTATACGCTAATTCCTTACGTATGTTTGGCAATTTCTGTTTTCTAAGGCTAAAAATATTGAGGAAAATTTGAAGAAAAATTCAGGATAAAGTCACACGTGCCTTTATCACATATAAAGACACGATACGGTTATGATTTTCTTTTGTATTTCCCTCATGAACTCTTAATGAGTTTTTTAACGGGATTTAAAACAAGAGGCGATAGCCTAGTGTTTTAGACCCGATAAAGCACGTACTGCGAACTTTTTAAATGTCTTATGAAATTCACCACCTAATACGTTAATTCGCGAACAAAGTTTGGAAATTTACCTTTCGTAAGCCGAAAAATTTGAACTTCTTTTTCACATATAAAGGCACATGTATCTTTATCACATATATAGATCAGACACGGTTATGATTTTCTTTTGTATTCTCCTCATGAATTTTTAATGAATTTTATGAGTTGATCGTCTACTGGCGTGAAACTATTAGTAACAACATTCATCTTTCGTTGTATTTTATTATATATATTAATAAAGCAGTAAACCTCCTTCCTTGTTCCAGACAAATTAAACATGTAAAAAAACCAAGAACTTTATTTATTCCAGACGAATTAGAAATGTAAAAAACCTAGAACTTTATTTTTTCCAGACAAATTAGACATGTAAAAAAACCAAGAACTTAAGTTCTTGAAGAAAATAACGTTCTTGGTTTTTTATAACTTTATTCAATAAAAAAGCTTCATAGCATCTAACGTTTCGAAACTCTGCCCCTTCTTCAAAGTCCCGTTCTTGGTCAAAGAAAACATTCGAGTATTTATAAAACTTACAAACAATCAAATTGCTTAAAAGTCCTTAAGACTAAGTCCTTGAGGACAAAATGAATTTAGTGTGTAAGCCCAAGCATATTCCACATGAATATTTGTCAGCTTTGAAATAAAAGCGTTGGACAGTAAATTGACTTAGGAAATCCCCGCAGAGGAATTGGTTCAATTGATACCTTTGGTATTAGAAAATATCTTTGAGTTTAATAACTACGTTTATCGTCAAAAGTTGCATGGGGACAGTTATCGGTACAAAATTTGTTCCATCGTTTGCAACTTTATGTATGGCGGCTTTAGAAGAACGGTTATTAGATGGACCCATTATTACACCTTGGATTTGGTAGAGATTTCTTGATGATATTTTTATGTCATGAATGAAGTGTAGGGAAGCTTTTGAGGATTTTCTTATGTATGTAAATAGTTTCCATCTTACGTTTAAGTTTACGTATTGTATTTCATCGGACAAGATCGCATTTTTGGACGTTGAGGTTTCGGTGTGTAATGGTTCTTTTGACACAGATTTGTATCGTAAGGATACCGATACACATCAATTGATTGTAGGTCTTGCCACCTGAAACATGTTAAATTCTCGATACCTTAGAGTCAGGTGTTGAAAGTAAGACGTATTTGTAGTTCTGACAGCAACTTCGAAACGAGGGCTGTTGAGATGGAGAATTGGTTTTGTAAGAGGGGTTATAAAAATTTTGTTAAGTCAGAGGTAGCGAGAACAAGGAATTGTAATCGCAAACGCTTACTTGGTTATGGGTCAATTAGAGGTAATTCAGGTGGAACGTCTTTAGTGATTGGTTTTCATCCCGCTTTGGCAAGAGTGCCACGGATTTTGCAAGAATTACAATCTATCTTGTTCATATCGGAGAATGTTAAGATTGTATTTTCGAGCTTTCCTCTTATAGTGTCCTACAGGAAATCAAGGAGCTTCAAACAGATTTTTTTCGAGCTAGATTACCGAAAGAAAGTAATGAAACAACTAAGGGTAAAGGAATGCATAAATGTGGGAAATCTAGTTGTAAGATTTGTGAAGTTGTTAAGTCTGGAAATAGATTTTCGGATAGATTGTTTAAGTTTCGTATATTATTCTTTTGATCGTGATTCATCGGGTGTGGTATATCTTCTTCAGTGCAAGGTATGCCGGATGCAATATGGAGGCAGGAACCATTCATTCTTTCAGAGTGAGGTATAATAATCCCAAGAGCTCTCTTGCGCGGTATGGGAAAGGGAGGAAGGGAATGCCGGGTGAACAATTATATTCTCATTTCTATGGTGAGAGTCATTTGGAGATTAAGAACGTAGAAGTTATTATAATAGACATTATTGATCTGTCATGTCCTACTGAAAGAGAAAGTTTTTGGGCTTACACACTAAATTCATGTTGTCCTCAAGGACTTAGTCTCAAGGACTTTGAAGTAATTTGATTGTTTTTATGTTGATTTCTACGTTAATTATTGTTTGTAAGTTTTGTAAATACTCGAATACTTTCCTTGACCAAGAACTGGACTCTGGAGGAGGGGCAAAGCCTCGAAACGTTAGATGTTATGAAGCTTTTTTATTGTATAAAGTTATAAATGCTGTAAGAAGCGAAAGAGTGGATTGCAGATGAGGTACTTTGTATATACACCCGTTTGCAAAAAGGTCCAAAGAAAGATAGATATTCACAGATTTTATTAACAATTCAAATTATGTAAAATGCATACTGTCGTAGGTCGCTGCTTACGCTACATGATTTCATTCAGGGGGAGATACATTATGATTCCAGTTGTATAAATATCCATTCATACATATTGGATTAAAATATTCGATTACTCCACAGTTATCCAAAGACCAGATAACTTTCTTGGTGGCTAAAAACAAGAAAGCATCAACTGCCTGATTCCAAACAACATATTTCTTTGGTAAGTTCAAATACTACATTAATTGACTGGGTCTCACTTGCTTACTTTATTCATGAACCATTTCTGTCCATACCTGACTTTTGAATTTTTCTCTGGTTACCACCAGACGATTTTACTCATCAATAGGAGACGTCTCGGACAGGAAAGGGTTAATCCAAGTAAAATATAAGTGATTAGGGGGAGTAAAGCCGGCTTTTAATGAAGCGGAATTTTCTGAGCGGAATCAAATTTTTCACTATTTCTCGAGCTATCGGGTTGTACTAATTTAAACAGATGGAGAAAAAGTCCACTCCATGTGGAATTTTCGATTACTCCACAGTTATCCAAGGACCAGATACCTTTCTTGGTGACTAAAAACAAGAAGGAATCGACTGTCCAATTCCAAACAACATATTTCTTTGGTAAGTTTAAATACTAGATTAATTGACTGGGTCTCATTTGCTTACTTTGTTAATCCGAATAAAATAAGTGATTAGGGAGAGTAAAGCTGGCTTTCCACTAAGCGGAATTTTCCCAGCGGAGTAGAATTTTTCATTATTTCTCGAGCTATTGAGTCGTACTAGTTTAAACAGACGAAGAAAAATCCCATTCCGTGTGTAAAATTTCGCATAGTGGTAAACCAGTTTTACTCCCCCCTAAACGCAAATATTTTATACAGATTAACTAAGCATGCAAAAGAGACCCTGCCAACTGAGATAGAATTTGAATTTTCCAAAGAAATATGTATTTTGGACTTGGGCAGTTGATGCCGTTCTTTTTTTCAAGCCACCAAGACAGTTATCTTGTCCTCTGATAACAGTAGAGATAAGCGAGTATTTTAAGCCAAAATGTATGGATATTTACACAAATGGAATCATAATGTATCTCCTCCTGAATAAAATCATGTTATGGTAGCGTAACCAGCTACCTACGATAGTATGCATTTTACATAATTTGAATTGTTAATGATATCTGTGAACATTTATCTTTCTATCTTTGGACAACCTTTTTGATACACATATACAGAAACATTATGGCATTTTCAGTCGACTGCTTATTTTAAGTCAACAATTCTTATGAAGGAACATCTGGAGTGCTTGGCTAACTCGATTTCTAAGACCCAACCGGGGCCTGTTGCTAAAATGCAACTTTTTTTGGCCTTCCGGCTGGGAATCGAACACGCGACCCCACGAATCTAGTGCGATGCTCTGCCAACTGAGCTACGGAGGCCGTTACTGAGAGCATGGTCGCGAGTTCAGTATTTATGGGGTGGTAAAGCCGATTAAGTGGAGAGTATATTCAGAAACATATGAATATATACTGTATGTATATGTGAATATATATAATATGTATATATATGTAAATATATAAATATATAAATATATATAAATATATAAATATATACATATAATATGTATATAATATGTATATAATATGTATATAATATGTATACTGTATATATAAATATATAAATATATTTATATTTGCATAATCTGAAAATCAACTGATCGATCCACGAATTTTCAGCCGATCCATGTCTTCGTCCTCGCATATGTAGAAGGAAAATTTTCCAGTTTGCTTACATCTTGAAAAGCAAGCTCACGCTACGCTTTTTGTCATGATAATACTCATTAACAATTCATAAAGAAAAAGCAATATAATTTAAAGTTTAATCAGTCGTTGTAAATGTGATACAAACATATGTAATACAAACACAAAATCTTCTTGAATAGAAATGTGGCCATTATTCTTGTAAGCAGCCTCGGCGTCTTCGTTGGTGTTGCCATGAACTCTCTTGTTTTGTACACCCTTTTCAGGAACAGAAAACTTCGCTTTGTGCACAACTTCTTGGTTGGCTTCTTGACAAGTATTAACCTGTTCTCAACCACATTTGCCGACGTTTCATTTCTATTAATGAGAATCTTTATCCAAACAAACGTTTACAAACATCAAAGAAGTTCTTTTTCTTGCCACATGCGGTTGGTTTCCAAAGTTATGGCGAGACTATCCGTCCCTTATTCAATTATATGTCTCGGGAATAACTATCCAGAGATATATAGTTGTGTTTTGCCCTCATTATTTCCACTTTCACAAAAAGTTTTTAAGATAATCAGTTTCACAATACAATTGCAAACCACGGATTTTATTTTCTTCCTTGTTTTTAATTGGTACAAGTCTGTTATGAAAATAGTATCGCCTCTTCAAATCTTTGGCATCTTTGCCTTCACATTTGTTACCTATGGCAGCGAACACTTCAAGCTGAAAAAATAGGCAGAGACGTCGAAGAAGGAAGGCTTTGTTAACCTTGCAAGGGAGACGGAACGCGTTCTAATGTCAGCTTTAGTAATGGCAATTTTTCTGGTCAGTTATATTCCCACAGTCTTGCTTCAGAAATTCCGCTCATACATCAATGCTAGCCTCGTTAAATTTTATCTCGACCCTTGGTTTGCTAATTTATTGCTTCTGTCCTTGGCTGTTACCCCTTTCGTATATGGCTTTCAACAAGGAAGACTTGGAGAGTCCATGAAACTTCATCTGCGACAACTTTTCATATTTAAGCGCCGGAATGTTATTCAGGCCTGCGTCTTCTGGATTTACGGGTTCAAACATTGTGGAAGATATTATTCAAATACAGTTGGAAGTCAGTATTAGAGTTTAGGGACGCAATTTATAAACGGCTACTTAAATTCAACAATATTAATCTTTGCGCCTATAGTAAAATTGAGAAATCATATTGCAAAAAAGGATAACAGCACTATTACTTCCCAATTCTAGTAGAAGCAAATAACATCACTGCACAGAAGTGAAAACTTATTTGTAGGACAAAATGAGGGAGGTTTGCTCAAGAGGGAGTGGTTTGTTACCAGAGAAGTTCATGTCATTCTCACTGAATCCGCTAGCTATGGCTCTAGCGTTCATCCCCAAGCCAAAATTAGATCATGGAAAACACGTTCAAGAAAAAAGGTTGTTCATAACGAGTTAAGCAAGAATGCTTTGGAAATTTAAAAGAAGCATTTTCTTCACAGGAATGAAGGAACTTTTCAAGCTTTCTTACGCAAAAATGATTCCTGACTCTCAGACGGGAATTCAAAACGAAACCCTCTGTCATTGGGATGCTGTGGCAACAGAGATGCACAAGATTGAATGAAAGAGTGAGGGTGGCTACGTGTGTAGGATTGTAAGTAATCAGACGTAAATACAGTTAAATGTTCAAGTCTCGATATGTTAGTTGTTCATGAAGTGTCAATGATGTAATAGAGGCGAATGTTCGTGCTATCTCCAATGTTAATGGTGTTAACATGAATACACCAGCTTCTCAACATAGATAATTGAGAAACAATTTCTGATCCCCTGCTGGGAATTGAACCTGTACCCGTCGAATCGCTCTTGAGCTACATGAACTTAGATGGCATAAAAAAGGATATTGTGTCACATATGTAAAGTTAAGTCTACGCGTCTCGACAAGTTAGCTTAAGACGCATGTATGTGTATTATTGTAACTCAGCCACCAGAAAATTGCCATGTGAATTCATCTCTATATAAGTTACAGCATAATTCATAAATTATTTTTGAGTACAAAGAACAAAAGTTCGCCGCTAGTGTACTCAGGCCGTTCGCTTAAAAATTGTTATACCTTTAGAATAAGAATATCTACTAACTACTTTGGAACGTGATACAGGTAATTTCTGGATTTGCAATTTAAGTATGGAAGAATAAATCATCAAAGGCGAAAGCATTTCTAGAGTTTGAAACTGTTTGTTCATTCCAATACTCATGGATGAATTTC
This sequence comes from Heliopora coerulea, assembly GCA_030142905.1. Taxonomy (NCBI): domain Eukaryota; kingdom Metazoa; phylum Cnidaria; class Anthozoa; order Scleralcyonacea; family Helioporidae; genus Heliopora; species Heliopora coerulea. The sequence goes on from JASJOG010000013.1 coordinate 2,053,658, forward strand.
TTCATGATAATTACTTAAATCATTCCACATTGTCACATATGACATTCAAACATTTTTACATGTAACATCTTATTGACATTTTTACAGCTGAAAATTTGTGTTCATCTATTTCTCGGATATGGAATTGGAATAAATTGCCAGGCTAAATTTTTTCTTCTTAAGTCATTTCTTTTTTGGTAAGCATAATTTACTTATGAAGCTGAAATATATTCTTGTCATACATAAATACAGAGTTTTCACGTGTTGTCATGTTAGATATTCAAAGTATCATATCTAATTCTATGAAGCCTATTCTCTTCACTTATTTTACAGATAGGTGTGACAAGTTTTGTTGGAAAATTTGATATCGATACCAAAAGTCTTTCACGAGTTGCAGAATTTTGAATTTTACAACAGGCCACCTCAACACGTTTTCAAATATTGTGAAAAGCTATATTTCTCACCCATGTACTTGGATTGATTAACCGTTAGATAATGATGTCGAAGATATTTTGAAGTAAAACTTCTCAAACTCATAAACAATTCATGAGAATTTTACTCAATCAGACAATCCCATTCTGTCACGTGAATGGGCCTTCAAACACCGGTAAAACACTACATCAAACACTAGTGTTTCATTTATGTTAATTAAATAATCTCCAAGTTCCACAACAGCGCCTGATTGGTTCATTGCCTTTCATTTGAGAAGCCATTTCAAAAACTCGTTCTGCGTGTTTGATCATGGTATCAAAACATGAGAAAGCAATGAATCTCTCGGGGTTTCGCCCCTCGAGATTCGTTGCTCGATACCGTGATCAAACACTTGAACTCGTTTATGAAATAGTACATAACTACTTTGACTTAAAATTCGGCTTAAATTTTGGCTTAGTTTTTCAGCTTTCACGTTGGTGTAAAAACTTGTGACCGCAATATTGACATTGTGTTGAAAAACAGTGTCATGACGAAACGTTGCTTTGCTGATTGCTCCACAATTTTGGGAATTAGTTCACATTTGTATCCTCTGTCCACAAGACATAAAATGTTATTTGCATACTGACTTATAAAATTTTGATAGGAGTGAAAATGATTCACCAGCTACGTGTGAAATTGTGCGTGAACATGTTGTATGGGTATGAAGTATCAAAACAAACCGCCGGGAAGACTGGACAAAACCATGCACGCCAAGTCACACTAAAAAGGTGACTCTACAGTAAGTTTCATGTGGGACATTCTTACCAATTTCGCTAGAGCCAACTCCTCCACCGCTCTTCTTTAGTTGCTCCATTAACTTTGCATTTTCTTCGCGAAGTTCTCGTATCAGTTTGTCTGTCGGACTCTCGTTGATCACCGCTTTTGTCTTAATGGCCTTTGCCCTATCAGCTGCAAAATGAAAGAACACTAGACGGTGAAGTCCTCAACATATACAGCCGCAGTGTTGCAGTGGTCACTCCACTTTAATAAATATAACGTGTACCATACGCGAGCTCTGGTTGGTTAATACGCGTGATTTGTTCAGTACTAACCAGGAAAATTTCCCCCCAAAAATTTACTGAAGTATATCTTCGATGTTAAGTCTTACTACTTTAAAAAAAGGAATACAATCACTTAATTAATCAATTAATTAATTTTTTATTTTATTTTTCCCTCATGTTAAAGCTCCTTGACATCTGTATACAAGAAAAACTTCAATGATTGGTCGTGGGAGGTTAAGCTTGTCTTCGATTAGTAACTGACAATTTTTGGAAGAATTGATCAATTACTAGCAACCCATGTTTTTTCCCCCCGCCTCTCTCCAGTCTCACAACATCTGGCGTGTGGGTCACAGTACCCAAAAACCCGCAATGACTGGTTATTCTGTTGTTTAAACCACTTGTTTATCTGTATAGAATTCTAATTTGTTTCCATCATTTATTAGATAGTGATCGTCGAAACATGTTTAGTCGTACACTTAAACTCGAGCTTTTGGTTTGGACGAAAAATGGCACTTGACACTCGACCGAAAAATATATATTCAATAGAAACAACTCTAGAACCCAAGCCCAACGCTATGACTAGTGCTGTTATGACCAAAACTTACCATATCTAAGCTTCAGAGCACCATTTATTAAGCATTCTTAAACTTGTAGGAAAGTGGATAGGTATGAGTACAGATTTGTGAATAGAATATTAACCAGCTTCCTAAGGATCCAAAGGAGTTAGTTTACTTACCGAATCGTAACGTCGACAGCGTTTCCTCGTAGTTGATATCGGCAGGACTCAACGCAGCGATCTGGTAATAAATATAGACGAACAGTAGTGAAGATTTAGTATCATTCAACGGAAGAAGGAGAGAAGAAATGAAAAGCAAAGGAGGACAGTGAAAAGAAGACTTAAAAGGATGAGAGGGGAGAGAATGACTATTAGCTCATAAGAAGGTAAAGCGGGAGAACAAAACCCGCAGAAAAACATGTCTACCCGCAAAAGAGCAACATGAGATTGGGAGCTACAAAGGTAAAATTGGCAGAAATAAAAGATAAAAGGAGAAAAGAGCCGGAAATAGAAGAAGAGAAAAGGGTGCGGAGGAGGAATAAATTACGTTCCATAACTTCTGCGAGCTATCCACTTAAACTCAAGTTCCTAATTAATAGTTTTGTTAAGCTATGAACTGCAATTGCAATGAAGGGTGCAGATAGAAAGTAATCGAGTAGGTCTTACCATTATCGTTTTACTGTTGCCGCCAAGAGCGTTTTTCAGCAGTTTGGTTAAGACAGAATCTCGATAAGGGACTGTATAAAGCAAACGAAGACAACACAAATGACATGTAAATGGCACACGTCAACTTGAAGATCACTTCACGGTCTAAGTTCATAATGGTTTGTAATCATTATGAACTTAATCAAGTTAATCATTTAAAATAATTTGTACCCGCTTGTAATGTGGATATTCCTGAAATGGTGAAAACGACTATGGCAAAGAAAATTGGTAATTAAGAAGCCACCGTGCATACAATGAAGGAAGTTCTATCTCCGCATTTAAAGCCAAAACTCTCACCGGTCTTTCGATGAGTCTTACCTTGAACCTTTTTCTTTACTTGATCAGCGAGTGCTGCAAAAGGATGATAAATCACGCAATGTGAAATACCGTTCTGTTCTCTAGGTGGTCTCTTTATCTCCGACCCCTACGTCAATTCGTTTATTCACTGAAATATTTACGACTGCCTCGTCTATCTGTAATGCTTTTTCCCCGAAAATGCATGTGCCACGGTTTTAGAAAATAAAATCACGTATCAATGAATAAATCCTTGAAAGTTTGCTCGTCAAATCGATACAACCACAATATTTATCGTACAACATGTCAACTGTCTAATCACAAATGGTCGTCACGATAAATCACAACTTTGTCAGAAAATATGGAGCTGACGTTGTTAGCTTGCATAATTTAGTTACGACTACACTCACGGGTTTGAGGTGGGTCAACTGATACGATAAGGTCCCGTCTGCTTGCAAGGGAGGTATTGAAGCGATATACTCAGACAAAGCGTCTAGTGGATGACAATATAATGGCAGTAAATGAGGTAAAATGAAATCACCAGTTCATTAATTCCTGAAGTTCAAACTTTCTTGGATAAAAGCTTACTATATATTTATTTACTTGAAATAGTATAAAAATCGCACTAGTACTTAGTGAATGATTAGCAAAAATACTTCACAAAAACTAACGATGGCAAATATTCCTACAGCTAAAGTCTCACAAAAGCGATTATTGACTCATGAATCTACTGACTAAAATCAAACTCGGAACCATCAGGATGATGACCAATGATACGTCCCAACTTTTGAACTGCATAGATTCCGATGGTGAGCAATACGTGTGTACTCACCAAGTACCGTGCAAAGTGATCACCATTTACAAATGTTAGACCTGTTAATCTCAGATGGATAATCTACAAACACAACCCAATACCTTTAATTACATTTCCAAGAGTTGACAGCGACTGATTGATCGAGGATCCTTCTTTTAGTCGATCACCGGTTGCACCAGTTGAATCGGCGCGCTCGCTAAAAAAATAGTGGACTGTGTGTTAAAGGAGGCATTGATTAATTTGAATTGAAGATGTTGTCTTGAAGGATTTGAAAACACACGAATGGGATCCAACAAATATGTCAAAGATAAGCTTCATCAACAGTCTCCTCCCTTACCACCTCCACCTGTCTCCCTCTCTCTTCTTTTGTCTCCAACCCTTTTCCTTGCTCTCCCTTTCGCACACCACATCTTCTCTTTACCTTTCCTCCACCTTATCTATTCCCTCTCCCCGTCTAATCCCTCTTACTCCAACATCATTGACGCACTGCCTCCTATTTCCTCTCCCTTCCTCCATCCATTCTCTTTCTTAATTGATATATCATCGACAGAGATATAAATGTCAATTTTTAATGGACGAACTATCGTAATAAGTGCATCAAAAGATGACGCAGATCACTCCATAACCATTTTCATTACTATATCAGTAAGGTTGCGACTAAATGGCCCACTCGATGGTGTGGAGTTTAGATTTTAGCCCTTCATTAAAATTCGTTTGCGAATCTCCGCTCTGCCCCTCTCAGTCCTCATTTCCCCTCCAGTGTCAACCACAACGAGACTGACACGACAAGCTCCAGGGAAGCATCATCACATTCATTACATGGCTCGATCAAGGAGCGCTGATGGCGCAGTAGACGTGCACGTGTCCCGGCTACGTGCAGTTGCTTGATTAAAGTTACTTTGGTTACGTTTGACGAAAGTGTTGTCAGGTTTGATTCTATCAAGCATTGCAGGTTTTCTTCCGTTTCCATCTGTAGTAACATCGGACCCGTGAGGGGTGACCTTTACTGAACCTCTGGGTAGTATAGCTAAGCTAGCTCACTCGTTTATCCAGTGTAAAGAGGACATTTTAACACCTCATCATATTCAACAGTCCGACACATGCCTGCATCAGTTGCCCTTCTCGTTCTTGTGTCCCTCCTTTTCACTGAAGTTCACTTCTTCCTTTCATTTTTCTTTTACTATTTCTGTTTTCACATTCTTAGAACAGTCACCAAAATTACCTTCCGGCTAAATCGACCAAATTTACAATTGATGTCTTTGTCATATTCTTCTTTGTTTTTTCGTTAAGCGCTTTTTGAGTTAGAGTGATCGCGACAATTGTATGGGCACGGCTACAAATAGACAATTAAGTTGCTTTGTTTTTACAGAAATTAGTTAAACGTAAGATTATCAATCAGTATTTGTCTTAGTAGAGTGTCTATGTTTGCATTGTCTTGAGGAAAACTGTTGTTGATAGTTGTGACTGACTCAGAGTTTCGGGCGTCAAAATGTATTGTACCATCAATGACAGCCTTTTTAAAGGAATAACAGTAAGCAAAAAATAACTTTTAAATCAGAGCCGTTTATCAATGTGTCGAAAACCCAATAATTTTACGATATCCCCCTTGAACTCGAGAAACAACCATTACATTCGTTGAACGGTTTGAATCTGGGAAAGCAGCAATTGTACATTTTTAGCTCGTTCGTGCAAAATTCCTGAAATTTAAAACTTAAAAAACTGTTTATTTGCCTGATGTTTCGTTTTCATACACGAAACCATATTTAGGGACGTTGAAAAATCAAATGGGGTGGTATTTCTTTTTAAGTTCAAATATAGGAGTGTGTTTGTCTGCAAGTAACTACGTCAAAATTAGGAGCGTGTCGGGTGCATTATCCGGCCTTATGTTCCGACCCGATAGTGGATCTTTTTTACTGTCTGGCCGGATAACTGGATTCTCAATTTTCAGGTTTAAATCGGTGTGTTGATACAAAATGACAGGACGAGATATGTAAAAATTGTGAAAGCATATGACAAAGTATATATAGAATATAAACTTGCAAAATCTGATGAATAGACTCGTCCGTGGCGACGTTGAATAAAATCTATCAGACTTATTGGGTTAATCACTATTTTATGTACTATTTACAATATGAGCGGAGGTGTGGTATGAGATATACAAGCATGAGCCAACGGCGAGTGATTGTATGTCCGACAGAACACTGACGTGAAAACTTCATGTAAATAAGTGCATGGTTGTATCACATTTACAAGAACGGATTAAACTTCAAGTTCTTTTGTTATTTCCTGATGAAGTGTTAATGTATATTATAAAAAGAGAAAAGAAACAACTGGGTGTCGGGTTTTTACAAAGGTTTTTACAAACCGGCTAGATAGCAAAAATCACTTTCTGGTGCACTCAAAATTATAACGGGAAACAAATTTACACTGTGTATCAACTTTGAACTGTCAAGTAATCTTTAACATAACGACGTCCAGTAGCATGATATAACAGAATAAATAGGTTATTTTGCGTTTAGATTTGGCTATCATGAGACTCGGCTGCGGGGAAATTAAACACATAATTTTCCTCGGGTCAAGATAGTACTTTTAATGGTATACTACGGTCATGAGATGAAACTCTGACATTGACATAGACGCGAGACAAGTGTAATTCATCTTTTTATATGAAATTTTGGAGTAATGCGATTTTTTTAATCCTTTTATCCATCACTTTTTGTTTTTTCAGTCGCTCAGTAGTTGTAATTTGTTGTTGTAGGACGACGGTGCATGTGAAGGGGTAAGTTTATGTTTATAAAAAAATGTAACAACATTCGTCTTCACACATTCAAGTTATCACACCCAGCAATTCAACAGCACAGCTAAATATACTCCAACTCTTACGTGATTGGTAACTATGGAAAGCCAAGCGTTCATTTTCGCCACACTACCTGCTTGTTGCGTTCATATTAGTAGAAGCCACAGTTCTATTTTTCGTTCCCTCTTGTATTTTTCTGTCGATATCCACGTAACTTTTGACAGGAACAGACACAAGGCTTTCGACTACAACAAAAGAATTCAATAATATTCCAATTTTCCCTAGTTTTACCGAACGTCTTGCTCACAGACGGGACAAATTAATTTCACTTGGAGATTGACACTGATAAAGTTCATTACAAAAAATATAACCAAAATGGTCATGTTTGATGAAACAGCGTATTGACAGCTTTTTAATTTGAGCTTGCAGAAAACTTTTATTTTGAAGCAGGAGACGATAATTCTCGACTTAGGTGGGTTTACCCGCAGATTCTTAAGGAAGAAGGCATATCGTCATATTTAGCGTTGTAGTTGAAATTGTTGTTGCCACATTTCTCAAACGTCCAAATTCAAAATTTTTTGACCTTTGCTAAAAGTTAAACTTCTGGCCGTTTAGGGACGACACTAAACAGACTAAAAATCTCTTATCACGGTCTTTCTGCGCTGAAAATCAAAGCGGAGACCCTGCTGAAGGTCTAAATTAACCTTAACGTGGCTCCATAGCGTAATATCTCATGGGAGACTGGTAACTAAATACAGACTAGCATGCACACGTATGTGGTGACCTTGTTGAGTGATTATTTTATCAAGACAGCAGCGTCAGAACCCATAAATGTCTGGATGTTTGCTTAAGTAAATTTCTTCGACGTAAGTAAAAGTAAAAGAAAAGTATTGTAAATAAAACAAACAGAGTATGTGTTGCAACATATCTATTTTTCAAAACGTTTTATGAGAACAAAATTTCTTTAAATTCCACTCACTTTGTTGCATAAAAATTTGTTTAAACTTTTCCTCCTAATATTTTGCTATGTTAATCTCCAGTAAAATACACCTTTTACTTTTCATTACCAGAAAATATACTATTATTTACGCCAACCTCAAACTCATTAACGAGAAAATATGTCCATTTCAATGAATCGACACTCATTATGGCTTTTGTCACGTCCGTTTAAAATTTTTGCATTGAAAGTAACATTCATTAGCATAGATAAGCAACCAATTGCAGCAAAGAGCATTCATTGGCGCCACTAGAAAAACACCATTCTACTATTCGTTGGGGATAATAAAGTTTCAATTACGCAAAACAGTAGTCCAGTCTGCTGCAGAGTCGATTTAAGGCTATATGGGTTCCTAACATGTATTTCAAACTGCTTACGAACTTATGCTCAGAGTACTTTCTTCACACTTATCAACTTTCACATCTCAGAAAAAAGCTGTCTGTGATCCTAGCTTTGCAGTCAAAGATTTCATGCAGTACTGCCGCATAATGTAAGCTTTGATTGCGAGATTATTTTTCTCTAAAACATAAAGTTAATGTGTGTTAGCAAAGTACTGTGAACTAAATTTGGTTAAGAGCTTGAAATATAAATGTTACGGTTTGAACAGCAAGTTTTAAAATAACAATTTACTACAGTAGGTTGTAGACGAGACCACGTTTAAAAGATTAGGGAATAAAACTATCAAAATTCGTAAATAAACCGGTGAACGTGGACTTTCCATAAATAGAGGTCGAAGAGCCGTTTGTACCATCAATTAAGACGTCCAAGAAGGAAAAATGGAATTATTCTCTAACTCACTAGAAAACATGATAATTCGATGTTGAGTTAAGATAGTCCTGAAAAGCAATCAACAGAGCAGAACATGGTCAGCAGTGCGAAAAATTCAAAGCAATCGTCGACATATCGGCGAAATAATACAGGTTTGAACCGTCCAACCGAATTCAGTTTATTTACGAATTTTACAGGTTTTATCACCTCATCTTCTATACAGTACATATCGAGATTCTCTATAACCTTAAAAACACCATAGAATAGACTGATCAAATACCTTGCGTAATTGAAATTTTATTTTCGCTGTATATCAGCATGGTGTTAATGATCGTCAGTTAGCATTATTGAATGCCTCTTGACGCAAATGATTGCGTATCTCTGCTGAAGAATGTTACTTTCTATGCAAACGTTTTAAATGAATGTGACAAAAGCGTAAATGAGTGTCGATCCAATAAAATGAATGTATATTCACGTTAATGAGTTCGAGGTTGGTATTAATGATAGTATATTTTCTGGTAATGAACAGCAAAAGTTGTAGTAATTCTCATACCAATTTTCAGAAAACTTCACCCAATAAAAGCGTATCGGAATCCGGGTAATCGTAAAGAATGTCAAAATTCCAGCGCTATTCTTACCACCGTGATAAGTTATAATATGATGAAACATCATTGACTTATATCTTGTGGTTATGATTCTTCCACAGTTAGATACATTCGATACTGAACTTAATTGTTTTAATGATAGAAATCCCCAGAAATTAAGATCGAAGTAACTGCATCAAGGAAAAATCGAAATTGTAGTGAACCACCTTCAATGAGGTGTGCCGCAAGTGTTTAATGTAACAAACCTAGAAAAATAAAGCAACGAATAAACTCAAGATGTTTGAAATTAAACTTCAACTTCGTATATACGCAACAGCATCGGTTGTGCATTTTTCGCACGTATTTTGCTATAAGAGGCAAGTTCCCTCAAATGGAATGCCCACCTACAAGCAACAATCAAGCGGACAAAAACGATTTGCGTGCAAGTGCCAAGACTGTATGCAAAATATGGTGTAAAGAGCCTTAACTTAGTCTGATCAATTATTTTCTATTGGTATAAATACAGTGAACATTGTTTATTGTAACCAACAAAAAATATTACTTTACCGTAAAATCCTTTAGCTTTATGCTCTCGAACTTTCAGCCCACCTTTCTTGTTGCTGGCTGGATTTAATAAATCACGAACCTAAATCATGCCATTAAAATATCAATTAGTGGCACTAAGAAATAAATTGCGGCTTCTTTGAAACCTACTTTCGAAAGTATAGTTACTAGTACAATGGTATTCTTACAGGTTATATTCACCCTGTTGCATTTGCGTAAAAAAAGGTTTATTCAAAAATAATAAAGAATAGTCATTAAACCAAGTTTAGAAAAGGAGGGAACGTGTGTATTTGAAAACCGAAAACAAAATTACAGCTACTAAATTTCGAAATGAGAATGAAAATGAAAATAAAAATGAAAATAAAATGAAAAATAAAAATAAAAATAAAAAAGACAAATTCATTTTAGGATCGTCTTCAGGGTAACATTCAAAACGAATGAAAATACCTGTTAATTAAAATAAAGTGAAAAAAAAAAATTACAAAACATAACACATGAACATTGGTAACTGACAGGATCGAAGTTATTAATTCAGACCAAAGCTTGAATTATCGTAATCAAACTGGGGGTGGGATGTGCTCGTACAGACCATGATTGTTAATAATTTGAACTATGTCGCTGTAAATAGCTAAATGTTTGTGCCCATTTCCGCAAATTTTTGTATTTTTAGCCAATTGACACGCTGTGCCAGTCGAAAAAATGGTATACTGTATAGTGTAATCAAAGCGGCCATTCGGGCTATGAGTAGATGTAATTTGCAAAGGTTGCAGGTCAAAAAATTCGTAATTAATACATTCTAAATGAATGGTAAGCCAATCTGCCGTATACTTCACCTGCTCGTTGTAAATTTCCAACATACTTAAGGTAACCTGTGAAATGCAAAAGAGCATTATAAGTGACGAGCGCCAGCAACTTTTTCTAAACTTACGGGAGAAACTCATATTTCTTGGCAATACCCCCCCCGAAAAAAAAAAAAACAAAACCCCCAAACTGTCCTGGAAAAAATATAACAAATACAATGTAACAAATCATGTAAAATAGGCACTACACACTATGAGGAGTAGAGTACACGCCGCGTGAATGCGTCCAACAAACGGCTTCGAATATGTACCGTTCGTTTCTTAAGCGTTTTATGTACCTTCACTCTAACTAATTTGTTGTTTCAAGAAGGCTTCCAGTAGAACTATGTACGTTTCCTACATGCTATGTTGACTTGTATAGGTGCTTTCCGACTAGAAAGTCCACGGCTGTAACTACGGCACTAATACATCCGAATCTATTCGTGCCAAGACTGTATCATCCAGATGTATCTTGTCACTATGTCATACTTCCGTGCTTTCATTCTGAGTCTGTGTCTGCCAGTAAGTTTTCTGTATGCTCCCGTTTGTACCAAGAACATTTTTTCTAGATCTTTTTACATTTCCTGCAAGCAATAGTGCGTTCTTGTAGATTTTCAGTCCATGTCTATACTGTATTTGAACATCACATATAACGACTGTCATATCTGAATTACTGCGTTAGTTTCAACCTGTGTTCCTCTTAGTGCTCACAAGTTCGTTTTTTGCACGTCTTTTCCTCCAAATTTTCAGGTCGTATCTGTGCATGTCTACCAATATGTCTCCCACTATACATGTAAATTCTACGTGCATTTCGCTTGTGTCTACGTTAATGTTATTTAAGCATACAAAATCTTTTCTCGTATGTTTCTTATGCGCATCTGCGCATTATTTGAACTATTAGCAAGCTTTGCTAAATTTTCTTATAAAGCTTGATCCTAGTGCGCTAACGGGGAATGCTGAGAATGAGAATGAAAACTTATTACAAGCGATCTTTTCTCAGACTGTTCTTGCTCGCAAATCCTCAGTACCATCGAATCCAGTTTTTGGTAGCATATATACCTGATATTCAGTTTTTGTTCCACCTTTTACTTGTTCGTCTATTTCCTTGAACAGTTCTTCACAAAAAACCGGGACTACACCTATATAAAAATGGCACAATAAAATGATCTGAAACCGACCGTGTTTTTGTTTCAACTTTAATATTTTTGACTTGATTCAAGATTTTTGAATCATGTTGACTAACAAAGCTAACGTAGGACAGTTCTCGAACATGAAATCGCTGCAAATGGATTACTGCATTGGCAGTATTGGACAAAAAACACTATTTTATGTCCGACTTCAGCTCATTTCAATGAGCAGAAGTTAAACGGATGCTGGTTTACTTGTGCGTGTTTTCCGTGTTGTTTTTATTTGAAATATATGGGAAACAGAAGTATCCAGGTTTTTAAAACACTTTTCAGGCTCGTTGCTTCAGCGTAATTGTTGAACCAACATGTACGGAACGAAACTCATTCGTACAATCTTCTTTGACCTTCAAAGAATCTCAGTACCAGCTGAACACATACAATACACACACATTATCTCCAGAATAGATGAAGATACACAACATGATGTACCTTTATTTGCTCCATATCCAACAATCGAGTAAGATTTTCCTGAGCCAGTTTGGCCATAGGCAAACAAGGAACAGTTGTAGCCCTTCCAAGTGTTTTCCAGGATGCCAACTCCCAAATCATTAAAAACTTTTTTCTAAATAAGTGATTATATAACGACAAATGCGGGTTTATTTAAATTGTCTATGAAAGGTATACATGTATTTGGACTGGAGTCGAGGAGGTTAAAAGCAAATGTTGATCCAAATCACAAGTGCTGCACATCATTCACATTTTTTCTTAGAAACTTTAGACCATATTACTGGGTCGGATTTAGGCGGGGGCGCACCGAACGCCCCTCTCTATCTTTACCAGTTGTCATGTAACTTTAATGCTTGGTAAAAGAAACCAAAAAAGAAACCAACTCCTCCCCCAAAAAACCCCCAAAAAACCCCCAAAAAACAACAAGCCTTAAACATGCTAAATAACAAGAAGATTGATGATTATTTTCAAAGAGAATCGGAACAAACAGCTCAGAAAAGAAAGGACTAGAAGAGTTTCAAATTTCAAAGACACCGGAAACGACAGTAGCACAAAAAATCTTTTACTAAAACGCAACATTATGGCATGAATTTTTAAAAAATATTTTGGATCCATCCTTGACATTCATTTTTCCCCCTGAAAGTTAACAAATGCATGTATCTCAGGTTCTGATTTTTGCATACTTTCGTGCATTCAATCACTAAGCAAAGTAACTCGACGGTTTGAAGTTAATGATGGCTCATGATCAACTGTCTTGTAAGACGACGTGAACAAGGGCTGTGCCTGGTCAGCATACCGGTATCCAGACAATTCTAGCTGTGCGGAATTCGCAATATGGTTTTTCCGGCACCTGGTAAAATTCTTCTGGCTATTTAGGAGTCAGTGCTGATATTCTTGATCAAAGCAAAATCGTTGAAAAAGGTGTCATTGATTGTACCAGTAAGCGTTTGATGTTGATAACTCTCCAATTCCAATGTAAAATCAGATTAAGTTTCAAAATAATGATATGTAACCGGTATCTGGTAAGGGGCTTCCCAGCGCATCCCTAACTTGCACCATGGCACCGCGGTAAGGTTTACGATCTCCTTGCCGCGAGGTTTGATTCCCATAGGGAAGAGTATTTTGTTTATGGCATTTTCCTGTGGTAGGCGTTTTGGTATGAGTTTTCATTTCTTTACTTTTTCGATTTTCTTCGCAAATACATCTTGACAAAAGAGTTAAATAGTACTTCCATCACATTTTTATCGTTATTTCGAGGTTAATTGAAGTGTGGTGAAAAAAAAGTACCAGTAAAGCCTAGAAGTCAAAGTAAAGGCATTTTGGCTAGGAATTTGATTTTCGAACTTATTTCTATACAAATGAAGCAGCGTCACGGCCCAGTGAATGTAGAAAAACTATTCATTAGATTAATCATTTGCTTTATAACAGCAAATAGGTCATTTTAACCATAACATTACTAGTCGATTTGCATTGGCTGATGTAATTAGCAGGTAATTAGGTGTTTAAAATCAAGAAGCCCTGACAAAAAGTCAAGTGTCTTAAATAATGTTTTTACCTAAATAGTTTTATGCATATTTTTGTTTTACTCAAAAATTTATATACGTGGTACAGTGCATGTTCATGTATTATCATATACATTATACATGTACATGTAATACTGTACATTTCAACAGGAGAACTTCATTCTACTAGAATTTTATTCTGGATAACACCAGACGATTTTATCAAGCAGAAGTGGGTACCTTCCCCTTAATGAATTAATGAATTTTTTTCCAAAAGATTTTACCTGGTCAGCATACGTATCATTCTCTGGTTCCAGGTATCCATCTTCTCTTTCAATGAACCCATCATGAGACCAGTAACTGAAGTCAAATGTGAATTTCTTAGAATTTTCATTGGGGGCTGCATTTGGATTTTTAATTTCAGTTGTGTTTCCAGTCATGGTAATGATGTTTACTGCTGAACGAGCTTTCTCTCGGCCATTGTGAGATTTTGTTAAAGAAAGCTCAATAATAATATAGTTAATAGAATTAGGAATTTACTGGCATGAATGACCTACACATGCAATTTTCATAAGCATGCATATGTGGACTGCTGTATAAGCAAATGTTTAGTATATGTTTGTTCTGTAGCTTGAATCGATTTATCAACGTTATTCTTAACCGAAATCAGTAGCATTATTATTAGTAATACATGTATATTGTGGGAACATCGTGCTAGCCACCTAAATCGGTGGAGATTCTTACTCAAACTTTGTTATAAATAATAATGATAATAATGATAATAATAATAATAATAATAATAATAATAGTAATAATGCCCCTGAGGCCTTGAAATACCGGGCTGGCGTCCGGCGGGGGATAAAGTCTGCCTGATGGGCAGGAGATGGCTCTTTAGCCTGGTTTTCCAAGCAACCCTCCTAGAGATGGTGTCTTAACAAATAACACCAGTGATTGTGTAACCTAAAATCCACTACCTCTTATGAGTGAAAAAATGTCAAATGATAATTTATCGGAAAACGGCCTAAACGAGGCTGGAACGGATAGAGAAGGCTTCGCACCCGGCAGTTGTTCTGTGCGCACGCAAGCAGACTTCGGTCGTCATCCTATGACTGCAAGAAAGAAATGGACTAATGAAGTGAACAAGCTTGTAACAAAATGCTTCTACAAAAGTGATCCGTCAAATAGAGGGTACCGCAGGAGAATGATGAACATATGGAGAGAGATAGGGGTGTTCAACATTGGAGAGCAAAGATTAGCTGACCAAAGTAGAGTCATCAGAACTAATGAATTGCAATCAAAAGTAGAACTGGAGGAAATACAGCGAGAAGTAGAGAGAGAAAAACAGCTGAAAGAAGTAAACAATGCAACAAAAGACCGACATAGAAATGACGAAGTAGAAATTGAAGATGAAAGAGAAGGAAATGGTGAGAGTATTTTGGAGGAAGTGGAATTGATTGAGAAGATTAGCGAAATGGCCAGTAGAGGAAAGAATTCTGATAGAAAGACGGTGTTAGAACAATAGAAGGAAGAAATGAAAAGAAACGATAATCCGGCATCCCTTAGAAATGTAGAATAAAAAAGACTAAAAGCAGTAGTGGCAGAAGTAGATTTAGTGGTTAAAGATATTCTTACAAGGAACCTGAGAGAAACGAATCGACTGCTGGTAGCAGCAGCTCATTTGATTGTTAGTAAGTTGGGTGTAAAAAAGCAGAAAGTCAGAATGCATACTGAACCAGCATGGAGAAGGCTAAATGGCAAAGTCGAAAAGTTAAGAAAAGATGTTAGTCGACTAGAAAAGTGGAACACGCAGGCACTTCGTAACGATAGTTTGAAAGAACACCTGGAAAGAACATATACTGTAAAGAAGTTGAATAGGAGTTGTTATAGAAGAAGTTAAGCAAAGGATTATTGCAACGGCTGCAAAGATAAGAAGGTATGACAGCAGAGGGGAACAGTACAGACAAAATCGAATGTATCAGTCAAACCAAAAGAGATTATTTGAACGAATAGAGAACCAGGAGAGAACAAATGATGAGATACCAGAAGCACAGGGAAGCAGGGAATTTTGTCTGCTGTACATAATGATAACGCAAGATGTTTGCATGGAGTTGATTACGAATTAAGTAACATTAATCGACAAGAAGACATAAATTTGGAGTTAAAGAAAGTGAGAAAACAGTTGAGAAAAATGCCAAACTGGAAAGCACCAGGGCTAGATGGATTGCAGGGTTATTGGCTGAAAAACTTTGTTGGATGTCACGAAAGATTAGTGGGACAGCTTCAAATCTGTTTAGATAGTGCCTGAATGCCTGAATGGCTTACCGTTGGCAGAACAGTCCTAATTCAGAAAGATAATGAGAAAGGAAACGTAGTTAATAATTACAGACCCATCACGTGCCTCCCAATACTGTGGAAACTGTTTACTGGCATTTTAGCTGAAGAAATGTATAACCATCCAGAGAAAGAACAGCTTTTGCCAATGGAACAGAAAGGATGTCGAAGAAAATCTTGAGAAACGAAAGACCAGTTACTTATAGACCGCATGATAGTAAGAAAACTGCAAAAGAAGACAAACAGGGCTGGGAATAGCTTGGATTGACTATAAAGCATACGGTATGGTGCCGCATCCTTGGATTAAGAAGTGTTTGACCATATTCGGAGCTGCAAAGAACATTAAAGGAGTTTTGAACGAAAGTAGAGAGAAATGATGTACTGATTTAACATGTGGGGGAACCAATTTAGGCAGAGTGAAAATGAGAAGGGGAATATTTCAAGGAGACAGCTTGTCACCATTGTTGTTTGTACTGGCTCTAATACCCTTGACAATGGTTCTGCAAAACGTTAAAGCAGGTTATGATCTAGCTGGAGGAAAGGCTGTAGTCAGCCATTTATTGTTTATAGATGATTTAAAGCTATATGGCAAAAGCGAGAGGCAAGTGGACAGTCTGGTAAATACGGTTCGGGTAGTCAGCCAAGATATAGATATGGAGTTCGGTATAAACAAGCGCGCTGTCCTTATCATGAAGCGAGAAAAATTCCACTACTTTGAAGGAATTAAGTTACTGGATGGACAGAGTATTAAAGGCCTTGACGAAGGGGATGGATATAAATATCTCGGGATGTTAGAAGTAGATGAGGTTAAGCATACTGAGGTGAAAGAAATCGTCACAAAGGAATACATCAGAAGAGTTAGAAAAATACTAAGATCGAAGTTAAACGGAGGAAACACCATAAATGCCATAAACTTGCAGGCTGTTGCAGTGACTAGGTATGGGGCCGGGATAATAAAGTGGACAAAAGAACTAAGAAATATCGACAGAAGGATAAGAAAACTGATGAACATGAATAGAGCTCTGCATCCCATAGCCGATGTTGACAGATTTTATATGAAGAGAGCTGAAGGAGGAAGGGGTATGATAAGTGTTGAAGACTGTGTAGATATGGAAACGAATAGCCTGTACAACTATGTAGAGAACAGCAACGAAAGATTATTAATGGCAGTCAAAGACGAGAAGATACTCGGGGAAGGCGCTGCAAAGAAAGAGATATATGATAAGCGAAAGAGACAATATAAGAAGGCATTACACAGTCAATTTGAGGAAACAACTGAAGAAATTAAAGACAAGGATAGCTAGAATTGGTTGACAAAAGGGACACTGAAGAAAGAGATACAGGGGATGTTGATGGCAGCTCAAGATTAAGCGCTAAGGACAAACTATATTAAGAAAAGAATTGACAAACAGGATGTATCACCAATGTGCAGATTATGTGGAGAGCGAGAAGGAACAATCAGCCATATAGCTGCTGAGTGCTCAAAATTAGCACAGAAGCAATACAGATTGTAGAGTCATGATAGAGTCGCACTGATGATCCATTGGTTATTGTGTAAGAGAATTGCCCTCCAACAGCAAGAGAAGTGGTATGAGCATGTTCCTGAACGTGTATTAGATAAAGATGGCGTTAAGATATTGTGGGATTTCTCCATTCAAACAGACGATGAGATAGAATGCAATAAACCAGACAGTAGTACACGACAAAATGAAACGAGAATGCATTATAATAGATGTTGCATGCCCGTTCGATAGGTAGAGTGGACAAGAAAGAAGTTGAAAAGATTGAGAAACACCAAGATTTGAAACGGGAATTGATGATGATTTGGAAATGTATGATTAGGAAAGATATGTATTATTCCTATTCTCATTGTAGCACTGGGAACACTTAGTGGAAACTTTAAATTTTGGGTATCAAAGATCGAAGTGTACGACAATATTGACTTGATGCAGAAAGCTTGCATTTCAGGAACAGCAAAGATTATTAGAAGAGTGTTGGATGGTTTTGGCTTGATGTCCGAACCTTTTGAACCACCAATACGAACTGATAGGTGTGAAGAAAAGACGATAATAGTAATAATAATAGCAATAATAATAATAATGATTCCAAACTCTCCACTTCCTATAAAGTGCCCCAACGGCCTGCGTCAAATAAAGCTTCTGACAAACAAGTCTATCTCCTGGCCTTCTCGTGGCGGAACCGTTTTAACCAATAGGAGAACGGCGAAAGGCGGGTTTCTGGCGCTTAAAAACCAATAGCTTCGGGTAGGTGGGGTTCGTCAGTTTTGATCAACAGCCCACCTAAGAGAAGGCGAACTCTGATTTCAAAACCAGGGTAGCTGGGGCTCTTTAACCTTGGTTGGTAGCCCACCTAGGCGAAAGACAACTCTGATTTCAAAACCAGGGTAGGTGGGAGGTAACTCACCTAATGGTGGTTCCATGGAGATAGCAAACATATACCCCGACACCTTGAAATTCCAGGCTGGCATCTGGCGGGGTAATAGTTTACCATATCATTCTCATTAAAATGATGCAAAGAAAAAATAGGAACTAAGATAACGACGTGAATGGGACTGGATCTGTAAGTGAAGGTCTCTCGTCCAGCAGGTGTTCTGTGGAACAGCAGCACATGCCCGGTCGTAATCATGCAACTTCTGTCATTACAAGAATGAAATGGACAAAGGAGGTGAACGTAGCTGTTATGGAATGTTTCTATTTAAATAAACCATTCACAGAAGAAAGAAAATCTATTCGTGGTTACAGGCAAAGAATGCATAGAATATGGAAAGAGAGAGAATTACGTTCAGTATCAGAGCAGAGATTGTGTGACCAGGAAAGAGTGATTAGGAAAAACGAGTGGTTAACGGCAATTGAATAAGAAGAAGAGTGATACAGGAAGAAGGTAGAGGTGAAGAGAACTTGGAAATGAATACGGCCACAGTGGGAACAGAAGAAGAAAATGGCAATAACAGTAGGGATTGCACAGACAGTACTGGTAGCGGACTTAGCATAGAAAATATAGAGGAAGAGAATGATGTGAACGTGCAGGGTGCCAACACCGAAAATATAGTATTGAATGATTTTGAAAATGGATCAAACGAAGAGAAGGAAATGTTGAGAAAGACAGTGGAGTGAACGAATAATCCAGACAGAGAAGTTGATTATGATTTTAGGAAAGTGAATAAAATAAGACTAGTGGAAGTTACAAGAAAGGTTAACAAGGTATTGAAATATATTGCAACTAGCAATATTACAGAAGCTAATAGGTTACTGAAAGCTGTTAGTATGTTAGAGGGCGGAGTGGATAGGAATAAAGAAGAAAAATACAACAAAAAGAAATACGGAGCCATGGTGGAAGAGAAGGATTGTTTATGATATTAAGCAAATACAGAAAGACTTAGCGAAGAAGAGAATTAAGAAGGGTAGCAAACTACAAAGTATTATAAAGGAAGTATAACTTAAAAACAAAAGGATTGACAGTTGTTATTGAGGAGTTGAAGCAACGGGTAGTTGTAAAAATGGCGAAGGTGAAAGGATACGAGCACTAAAGAATAAAACAGTATAGATAAAATAGATTTTTCAGTGGGGATCAGAAGAAGTTTAACCAAGATATAATGGGGAATCCAGGCAAGAAAAGATCATACCTAACGACGAAGAAAGAAAAAGGTTCTGGGGAGGAATTTGGGAAGAAGTGAAAGAACACAACAATCAAGCAGAATGGTTGAAAGAAATGAAGGAAAATGTAACATACTCTTCGCAAGACGATATGCAGATAACTAAGGAGAAAGTTGAGATGCAATGCAGGAAGATGCCTAATTGGAAAACTCCAGGACTTGAAGGAGTGCAAGGCTTTTGGATTAAATATTTGACATCATGCCACCAAAGAATAGCGGATCAGATGGAAAAAAATCTTAAATGGTAAAGACGAACTTCCTGAGTGGATGATCTCTTGCAGAACTGTTTTATGTGTGAAGGATCCAACAAAGGGTAACGTTGCAGACAACTTTAGACCTGTAACTTGTTTGCCTTTAATGTGGAAGCTCGTCACTGGGGTTATAGCAGAACGTATATACGGGCTCTTGGAGGGCGACATAGTTTTGCCAAATGAGCAGAAAGGATGCAGAAGAAAGAGCAGGGGGATTGAAGACCAATTATTCATAGATAAGATAGTTCTGAAAGATTGCAGGAGGAGAAGTACCAACCTGGCTATGGCCTGGATAGATTATAGAAAAACCTATGATATGATACCACACTCGTGGATTACTGAATGTTTAGAAATGTTTGGGATTGCTAAGAACGTAGAACGGTTCATAAGTCATAGCATGTCTCAATGGAAAACGGAATTGACATCATGTGGAGAGAGGCTGGGACATGTTAAAATCAGGAGAGGTATATTTCAGGGGGATAGTTTGTCCCCGTTATTGTTTGTACTATGTGCAATACCACTGAGTCTAGTATTACGGAAAGTGAAAGCGGGATACGAGTTCAAAGGTAAACAACAAAGGACCAATCACTTGTTATTTATGGATGATCTAAAATTAGATGGTAAGAGTGAAGTTCAAATTGATTCCTTGGTCAAGACTATACAACTCGTTAGTACAGATATCGGAATGGAATTTGGTATCAAGAAATATGGAGTGTTGATCCTGAAAAGAGGAAATTAGGGTAGAAAAGAGGGTATTGTTTTGCCAAATGGGGAAACGATGAAAATTATTGAAGATAAGGGATATAAATATTTGGGGATCTTAGAGATGGACGAAATTAAGGAAGAGGCAATGAAGAACAGGTTCAAGAAAGAATACTTGAGTAGATTGAGATTGATTTTAAAGTCAAAGCTGAATGGAAAAAATAATTTTCAAGCGATCAACAGTTGGGCGTTAACATTGCTCAGATACAGAGCACAAATTTTTTATGGAGTAATGAGGAGTTACGAAGATTGGATAGAAAGTCGAGGAAGTTGTTAAGAGTGCATGGTACCTTTCATCCCAGGAGTGATGTAGATAGGTTATATCTACCAAGAGGGAAAGGAGGAAGGGGGATAATGAGTTGTAAAAGTTGTGTATGAGCAGAAGAGAATGGTATAGGGTGGTATGTTAAGAATACCGCAGAACCACTGTTAGTACTAGTTAGGCAAGGAGGGATAATCCACAGGGAAGAATGTATGACAAAAGAAGAGTACAAGAGAAGTAAGACAGAGGAAAGAAAGCAAAAGTGGAGCAATAAGATGTATGGCCAATACTGTAGGGAGACAAGTGATGACATTGTGAAGGAGAAGAAGTGTTTGTGGTTGAAAAAGAGTGATTTAAAGGCAGAAACAGAATCTGTTATCTGTGCTGCGCAAGAATAGGCATTAAGAACTGACTACATCAAGTTCGACATAGATAAGACTGCTGGATCACCCCTATGCCGAATGTGTGGTGAAAAAGGAGTGCGGGACAGTTTGATTAGTGGATGCAAAAAGCTTGCTCAAAGGGAATATAAAAGACATAATAACGTGGCAAGAATATTCCATTGTACATTATGTGGGAAATATGGCTTGGAGCGAACAGCTCATTGGTATGATCATGCTCCGAATTAAGTGATGGAATCTTATGAGATAAAGGTGCTATGGGATTTCATGAAACAGTGTGATCATCACATGTAATGTCGAAAGCCAGATATAGTTGTTGTGGAGAAAGAAGAAACGAAATGTTTAATAGTTGACATTGCCATCCCCGGTGATAAAAATGTTGGAGTGAAAGTAGAGGAGAGTATTCAGAAGTATGACGAGCTAAAATGGAAAATTGAAGAGTTGTGCTCAATGAAGAGGGTAGATGTAATACCGGTAGTTATCGGAGCACTCGGTACTGTGAGCAAGAAGCTGGAAAAATGGATAGATAGGTTAGGAATAAAAGTTAAGATAGAACATCTCCAGAAGGCTTCGATTCTGGGAACAGCGAGGATATTAAAAAATACTCTAGAAAGTTGAATGGACCAACGTCACCCTAGACTACTGGCTGCAGACGACTGACACTGAGGATTACCAGCAGAACATCAAGTAGTGCAAATTGAGTAATAATAATAATAAACCTGCAGTGGGAGAGGACAGACCCTGGTCTCAGCCTCTCAATGGGGATGGCGTCCCTTCGGTCCACTAGCCCCAGGTCGTAGGTGGCAACTGTGAGCAAACTGGTATGCCCCCAACTATGGGTTAAATAGCTTTAATTCTGTAATGAAAAAAATAAGAAGCAAAAATAATTCACGCCGCATCACTCGTCGCGCGGATAAACAAGGAGTGCGTCCACTAGGGAGAGACCAGCCTGGTGTCGAAAAGTCGACTACTGGAATATCCCCTCCTCACGATGATCCTGTGGTACACCAAGACAGGGACAACCCCGAATTTGGCCCACTGGACTCACCATCCAACCAAAATATAAATAAAACAAAACCAAAACGACTAAAATGGTCAAAAGAGGAGTATAAAGAAGTCATGTCTGCCTATTATAAGGCACAAATAAACCCAACACAGCCAATTACGAAAGAATCATACAGACTTTGGAAACTAAACAACCCAGATGTAAGACCGGACTATGATGCTACATTACTATCCAACAATAGGCACTATATTGTTAAAAATAATAAACTTACACTAGATGAACTAAACAAGTTACAAACAGAAGCGCAAAACCAGCTGCAAACAGAAACCCTTCACGATCCAACCTTACCGAGTGAAGAACCGGAAAACAATTCTCAAGTTAATCAACCAGATATTAGCGATGCTATCCCAACACAATGTGAAAACAATGTTGAACAGCAAGAAAAAATGGGCTTCTCCGCAAGACACTCCGAAATTGACACAAGTCAGGTTCCACCAACTGAAACCTTATTAGGAGATGGAGAAAACAATACCTGTAGGGGCCAATGTGACTCTGAAAACAATACAAATGATGAAATAGTCGAAATAGCTGAGGAGATTATGAAAAGGTTCCACATTGTAAAAGATACTAACATCAATGAGAGGGAGTCCCTTCCCAAGATTGCAAATAGTAAGAAAAACAGATCCATTATTGAAAAAAGAAATAAAGTACTTGAACGGATCTCGCCAACAAAAGAGAACGCAACATGCAAAATTACGGATGCAAAATCATCTACTATACGCCACCGCGTATACCATCACGTCAGAGTGCGGTATTAAAATTAAGAAAAGAGGAGCAAATACAAACGTCCACAAAAAACCCGCGTGGATTGAAAAGATCAATATAGAGGTCAAAACAATGCGGAAGGACATTTCGTTTCTCGTCGAGTGCAGTAAATCGAATGTGAAGAAGATCAACAAGGTAAGAAGAATCAACTGCAAATATAACTTCAAGCCAAATGAAAGTTTGGACACCAAAATTGAGACCCTTAAACAAAAAATCCAGTTGAAAGCAGTGCGGATCAGAAGGTTCACCAAACGAACAAATTTCTAAAAGCAAAATAAGACTTTCCAGGAAAATACCAAAAAATTCTATAGGGAACTAAGAAAAAAATCAGATTAAAGTCGAGGAAAATCCTTCTAGAGAAGAAATAGAAGAGTTCTGGAGCAATATCTGGAGTAACCCCAAGGAGTTCCGTACAAATGCAGAATGGGTAAAGGAATGTGAGCAGGCAAATGAGAATGTTCAAACCCAGAAATGGAAGGAGATCCATGAAGAGGACGTGATAACTGCACTGAAGAAATCACATAAGTGGAGATCCCCGGGTATTGATAAATTACCAAACTTCTGGCTAAACGCACTATCTAGCACACACAAAGACATAGCATTTTTGCTCACAGATATTGTAAAGAACCCTGGAAACGCTCCGGCATAATTAAAGGAGGGGATTACATATCTCTTTCCAAAATCTGATGAGACCCAACATCTAAAGAACTACAGACCAATAACTTGACTTTCTACCACTTATAAAACATTGACATCGATCTTAACCGACTGTACGTACACCTTTCTTGAAAACAACAATTTATTACCAACAGAACAGAAAGGATGTAGGCGAGGCTCATGTGGATGCAAAGATCAACTCCTTATCGACAAAATGGTCCTCGAACATTGCAAGTCTAAAATCAAAAACTTAAGCGTCGCTTGGACAGATTATAAAAAGGCTTTTGACAGTATCCCACACAACTGGATAATCAAAGCAATGGAAATGTATAAGGTAGCACCAGAAATTACCAACTTCGTTAAAATTAGTATGAAAACATGGAAGACAACTCTTATCCTTAATCACGGTAATGGATCTATACATCTAACAGCATTAGCATCAACCGAGGAATATTCCAAGGAGATTCATTCTCTCCACTCCTCTTCTGTATTGCCCTGTTTCCCTTATCGAAACTTTTGAATGAATCGAATCGGGGATATAATATATTTGATCAAGTCATCACCCACCTGTTTTACATGGATGACCTCAAACTATTCGCTAAAAATGACAGTGATCTCGAAGACCTTCTCACCATCGTGAAAGACTTCAGCGACGACATAGGCATGGAGTTTGGACTTTACAAATGCGCAAAAGCCAGCTTTAAACGTGGCAAGTTCTGTAAGGCGAGTAACATCAATCTGGATACAAACACTAAGATCAGAAACCTCGAACATGATGAGGTCCACAAATACCTTGGTATCAACAAAGGTGATGATATCAAACACACGGCGATGAAAGAAAAAAATCGTAAAGAATGTTACAGGAGAGTTCGACTAATTCTTCAGTCGGAACTGAATTCTTCTAACAGAGTAAAAGCAATTAACAGCATTGCAGCTCCTGTTGTCTCTTACAGTTTTGGAATCATAAATTGGAGCAAAACAGATGTGGCGAGAATAGATGCTAAAATACGCAAACTGTTAACTAAATTTTGTATGCACCACCCCAAATCAGATGTTGACAGATTGTATCTACCTCGCACTGATAGTGGACGCGGACTCAACCAACTCGAGATGGCTTATGAAACTACGCTGATCGGCCTTGGTAGATATCTTGAAACAACAACAGATCCCATGCTACAAGCCGTGTTGAAGTATGAGAAGTCTAAGAAAAATTCCATAATAACCTTGAGTAGAAAACTGAAACATCGGTATGATGTGCAACCAACAGCAGTAGATCAACTTAAACCAACAGCTGCTCCCAAAACGCTGAAAAAACGGGCAAAAAAGGTTGGTCTAAATGCTCTTAAGGAAACATGGAGAAATAAACCACTGCACGGCAAATACCTACAAAGACTAGAAGGAGCTGATGTTGACAGTAAATCCACACATCGTTGGCTTCAAGGGTCATGTCCCAAAGCGGAAACCGAGGGTCTCTTGATCTCAGCCCAAGATCAGAGCCTCCCGACAAATGTCTATAGATCTAAGATAGTTAACGACGGTACAGACCCTCTTTGCCGCATCTGCAAAAAGTCAGATGATTCAGTAGATCATCTCATAGCTGACTGTCCTATATTAGCATCTAAAGAATATAAGGCTCGCCATGATCGTTTAGGCCAATATATCCACTGGAATGTGTGCAAACATTACAACATCAAAGTCCCTGAGAAATGGTACGAACAACATCCTGTAGAGGTCACCAATGGAAAAGATGTGACAATTCTTTGGGACTTCACAGTTCACACAGACCGTACAACTACGGCCAATAAACCAGACATTGTTATCAAAGACTTCAAAGCAAGGACATGTCAAATTATTGACATGGCAGTTCCCTGTGATAGCAACATTTCGACTAAAGAATATGATAAACTTCAGAAATATAAAGATCTGGAAATTGAGATCACCAGGATGTGGCATCTAAACGCAACAACGATGCCAGTCATCATGGGTGCACTAGGAATGATCCGAAAGGGAACTGGTAGGAGTGTTGAGAGAATTCCGGGAAATAGCAAGCTTCAAGAACTGCAGAAGATTACTCTCATTGGTACTGCACATATACTTAGAAAAACATTATCTATAAGAACATGAAAATTGGTCCAACTGGAGAATAGACTTCTAGAACCCTCTCACTCTTGGACCCCGGTGGGGACCCGGTGTTTGGACAAGTATACATACAGTCAAATATGTGAACAACAACAACAATAATAATAATAATAATAATAATAATAATAATAATAATAATAATAATGTTCCAAAGACTGTTAATGCCGGAGTGGTTGAGGAAGATGAGCATCCGATACCTATAAAATACTCCATATGGTATGCGGAAGATACAGCCTCTGACAGTCAAGTCCAACTCCTGACCTTCACGTGGTGGAACTGTTTGGAACTAACAGGAGAAGGGGCGAAAGGCGAGAATCTGGCTCCTTCTAATAACCAGTGCTCCGGGTAGGTTGGGCCCGTTAGCTTTGTCCAGCAATCAACCTAGGAGAAGGAAAACTCTGATCACAAACCAGGGCAGATGAGGCTCTTTAGTCTTGGAAGACAGCTCGTCTAGTGGAGGCTACACGAACAATTGTACCTGCAACTCAAGGTGTTAATCGTGCCGAGGAGTGGATGGCCGCTGCATTATGAGGTCGTAAACGATACCTGATGGGAAGTGGCGATACCTATCAGAATTAGCCTTATCCAGAGAGCCGGGCAACTTTGGATGGACAAAAAACCCGTGCGTTTTAACAATCACATATGGCAGAAATAGATCAAAATAATCAATTTCAACCAAACCAAATGCATGATGCTGCTGACGTAAATGTGGCTTTACATAGTAGAGCTGAGGATAAAGTAGATCATGAGCACAACAGAACTTATCATACAGGGAGCACAGAGTAGACAGATGATGAGAAAAGAAGAGTCGTACAATTTGATAGAGAAGAAAGACTAAAGGGAAAAGGTTTCATGAAAAGACTTAAGGCGAGATGGGACCGAGAATTTCCAGACAAGAATAGAACAGCGCAAAACTTGGTAGACAATGCCAGAAGATTTCTAAAAGAGGAATGTGCGAACGATAGATCAGAGCAGCTGGTAGTTGAAGTCGCCAAAAATATGCAATGGACAGCAGACATGAAAGTCAATTTACTTCTAATAGACCAAGAAGAAAGGCAGAAAGGGAGAGGGTTCATGAAAAGAATCAAAGAAAGGTGGGACACTAAATATCCAGAACTTACAACTGTAAGCATGCAAAAGCTCAGAGATAATGCCTCGAGGTTCAAAAAAGAAAAAGAGATCCTAAACTTGATACTTGTGAGAAGAAGGCAGATGATAGAACAAACTGAAGAACCACCAGCAATAGAAGAAGGAATTCATGAACAAAACGATATCCATGATCAACAAGAGAATGAAGAAATAAGTGATTTAGAAACTGAGCGTAAGACTGAAATAGAAACAATAAGAGATGAGGACAAAGATCTTGAGATGAAGATGATTAAGCAGTTGCAAAAGCTACAGCCGAGCAGTATGGAAGCAATGCAACCAAGGGAAAAACTCGAGAAACTCAGAATGACAAAAGAGATCGAGGAAAGTGCTGAAAGAATTTTAGGAATATACTTGAAAGATATGGACGAAATTCCAGAGATAACAGACATGGTCTATGCGATAGGAAAAGCAATAGCAGAGAAAATGGGAATAACAAAGAAAGATAGACCACAAAAGAAGAAACCTGGTAATGGGAACAGGAGAGAACGTAAGTTGAAAGGCGAAATGAAGCAACTGCGGCAGAAGATTGCACGAATAAGCAACGAGATACATAGAAGAAAAGAGAAAAGAAAAGCAACAAGAAAGGAGAAAAAATACCTTGCGGAGTTGAAAGAGCAAATGGGAGGAGTAACAACAAAAAATGCAGCACTTGCTACTCACAAAGAAACATGGATTGACCAACTACGATACAAGAAAATCAAGTTAGAAAAGATGATGGAGAGAGGAAAGAGGATCATGGATAATGCTATGTTTGAAAAGGATCAAAGAAACTTCTACAAAAGGATCAAAAACAGTACCAAATATGAAGGGAAACCACCAGAAATGAATAAATTTATTGCATTCTGGGGAGGAATATGGGCGAAGGAGGAAGTTACGCCAATGTTAACGTGGATGGATGAGGTAAAAGAGGAGCTGAAGGCCAGCATTGATACGGTTAAAGAGTTCACTATTGAAAAAGAAAAGTTGCATAAGATTGCAAAGAAACGAAAAAATTGGACGTCACCAGGTATTGATGGAATTCAGAACTTCTGGTGGAAAAAGTTTAAATCAACACAGAAAGCTTTGAAGAGAGCATTTGATAAAATAAAAGTAGATAACAATGTGATACCACAATGGTGACCAGCAGGACGTACAGTATTGATACCAAAAACAAAAGAATTAAGTGATGAGAAGAATTATAGACCTATCACATGTCTGAACACTTCATATAAGTTACTAACGGGACTGATAGGTAAGTATATGAGAGACCATGCCATGGAGAACAAAATCTGGGATGAAGGACAATTAGGTGGAGTTGAAGGCGTGTTAGGAACAGTTGACCAGTTACTCATAGATGTGTGCATAATGGAAGAGGTGAAAAGCTACCACAGAAACATCGCCGTTGCCTACTATGACTATAAGAAAGCGTATGATAAAGTACATCATGACTGGATGCTGAGAGTATTTAATTGGATAGGAATACCTAAGAATGTCACCTCGTTATTGAAAGCGTTGACGATTAAATGGAAAACAAGGCTTGAGATATGGAACGATGGACAAAAACAAATGAGTAGATGGATTCAAATCCTGTGTGGCTTCCTTCAAGGAGACAGTTATTCCCCAGTGGGATTCTGTCTTACAGAAGTTCCAGTTTGCAAACTACTCAAAGCTTCGAAAGGGTACAAGATGGGAAGACCTGGTAAAAGAAACGTAAAACGTACTCATAGCCTATTTATAGATGACCTCAAAGTATACCAGGAAAGCCACAAGATGCTACAAGTAGTAAATGAGACCATAGTCCAGGCCAGTCATGATACAGGAGCATGTTATGGGGTTTCAAAATGTGCTGAAATTATTTTTGAAAGAGGACAGATGATAAAAGGTGAAGGTTTAGAAGTCCTACAAGAAAGAATGAAGACTATCGACCCAGACGAAAATGAAACCTACAAGTTTCTAGGTGTAGAACAAGTCGATGGGATTAAGAATAAAGAAGTGTTTGAAAGAATCAAAACCGAAATGATAAGGAGGCTCAATCTCTTGACTAAAACAGAACTGAATGATAGGAATTTGATAAAGGCAATAAACAGCAAAGTGATACCAGTTGCAGCGTATCCAATGAATGTATGCCGATTCAACAAAGATGAGTAACAACAATTAGATCAGATCATAAAAAGAGAACTAAGGCGAAACAACATGTTGGGAAGACAATCCAGTGATGAGAGATTGTACCTAAAACGAGAAGAAGGAGGAAGAGGACTTAAGTCATTACGAGATGTGTATAAAGAGACAAAGCTGAGAGTGGCTTGTTATATGGAAAAGTCGGCAAGTAAATGGATACAAGCAGCTTGGGAAAGAGAAAAAGAGAAGGAATATACATCGGTTAAGAAAAAAGCACAAGAAGTAATGCAAGAGATTGGCTCAAGGATTGACTTTGAAGAAGGAAAAGTGACACTGGAAGAGGAAAGACTAGACAAATCTTGGAAGGACACTTGGAAAAGTGTGAAAAAGGTCATCAAAAAAGGAACAGAGATACAAAGAAAGGAACATTACAGACAGAAGGAGTTACAAAGTGAGGTCTACAGGAAGCAACATGAGTCGTGCAATATGTGGCTGAAACAAAGCCTTGATCCGAGAAAAACAGCTGCAATAGTTAACATGTTGGAGAAAATGATAGAAACTAGAGTGTGGAAAGTATCAAGGGGATTGCCTTGCGTTAATGTAAAATGTAGAGTTTGTGGTGAGCAAAAAGAAACCAAGTGGTATGCAGAAAGGTGGGAAAGAGGACACGTTTTGGAGAGCAGTACTGCAAAGTTGATGTGGGACTTTGAATTTCATTTAAGGAAGACGACAACATCCAGACGACCAGATTTGACGTTAGAGGACAAACAAAAGAAAATAATTTGGATTTGTGATATGGCATGCCCACAAGAAGATGGCATGCCCACAAGAAGATAACATCGAAACCAAGACGAATGAGAAACAAACAAAGTACCAGCAGTTAGCATTCGAAATGAGAGAAAGACGTATCGGATTCAAAGTGATCGCGATTCCAATTGTGATAGGGTGTCTTGGAGGAGGTATCAATAAATCAATCAAGGAAGTGCGAAGAATATTCGAAAATGACGAATTAGCGAAACAAATTGTAGGAACGATGCAAAAGACGGTACTGATGGATAGCGAAACGATACTGAGAAAGATACTTTCAGGCTTAGTTCAGTATGTAGAAAACTGACAGGGTGGATTATAGTGGGATTAGCCCAGTTCGAATTACAAGCTATAAACCAAATATTCCCAAACAATCAAATCTGACTATCTTCTGTCCTACTTATGTGTTTGTTGTGTTAAAAGAACTGTTGTAAAGGGACAGAAAAATTTTGTGTCCTTGTTATTAGGCTATTTATCAATAACGATTTGTAGCTATCATATTTCATAATAATAATAAAGGAAACTCTGACATAAAACCAGAAGTAGGTAGGCAGGACATTGATTTGGAGCCAGTGACCTCCATAAAACGAGCAGGCTTTGATGAGAAGACCTAGGGAGTGGCGTCCCTGCCTTGCCAGCCGGGTAGACAGGTAGCCGAAAGCCTCAGCTTGCCTTAATTGGCTGGCAGCTGCAAGTACACCACCTTCAGTTGTTGGCAAACCTGTCCTGTCAGCCCAAGGACTAGAAGAAAATCTGTACAACAGGCTGATGCCCATGACCTTAGTTGGTTGAGGATGAACCAGCTCTAAATGCTGAAACAGATCTGCACTAGTCTAAGAATAAAACAATATTCAGACTTAACCCTTGCAGTGGCACGCCTAAACTGACCTTAACTGGTTGGAAGTGCAAGAGCGTACTGTTAAGGTCAAACTGGATATACGCATAGGGGAGTACTTTCAGGGACTTTAAAGGGTTGTACATCCCTTACTCCTTCCTGACTGGATAAGTTGGGCGAGTAAGGGCTGGCCCGGTGGGTGTTTCTTAAAATCCATATTAATGGTAAAATTTCCTTTCCCCACAAGTTCCCTGAAATGTGCAATGTCTGTTGCGGCCTTACCTGGCGGGATGCTGGGAGCCCGTAGCAGGCTGAGACCCCTTCCACTGTCCTTAGTTGGGTGATGTGCGAGTTGTAATAATACGGAGCAGGCTGAGACCCCTTCCACTGTCCTTAGTTGGGTGGTGTGCGAGTTGTAATAATAATAATAAGTGGGATAGATCCAGTTGTAGTGCGTCTACTACGGGAAGAGTAAAACGCTCCCGCCCTCCACGAGTTTGGGACCAGTGAAGATAGATTCAGAGGAGAGGGAACATGGCAGAGGCTTCACGACACGAATGAGAAATAGATGCAGGCAGAAATCCAGAACGAAAATGGAAACAACAGCGCAAAACTTGCGTGACAACGGCAATCGTTTCAAAAAGAGAGCATGGTAGCTTGAAAGATGGGGGAGGGCAAGAAATGATGGAAGAAATGAGAGTAGTGAAGCAAGACGTGAACCAGCTGAGAGCATATAGAACCCGTTGACCTGGACAACAGAGATGAAAGTGAGACTGGTGGAGATTCATACGGAGGAAAGGAGAAAGGAAGGGGGTTTATGCGCAGAGTTAAGAATAGGTGGAACGCTGAATTCAACGAATACCGAAATGTAAGCGAGTAGACGTTACGGGATAATGCAACCAGATTCAAACAGGAAAAAGAGATTGCTAATCTAGCACTTGTCAGAAAGAGGCAAGAAAGTTAACCCGATATTAGACAAGTACAATTAGAACAGGAAGAGGTAGCCGGAGATAATGAAAGTCTACAAATTGAGACGATGGTCCGAGATAATGCACAAGACGAGACTGAAAGTGGAAGCGCACAGAAAGAGATAGAAATCCTGGAAAGCGATAATGAACTTGATAAATTGTACAAGATGGAGTTACAACAACTAATCGCAACAACGATGGAGACCATTGAAACGAGAGGGAAGTTACTGAAGTTGAGAATGATGGCAGCAATTTAGAAGAGAGCAAACAATATTTTAAACGTAGAACTGAATGAAACGAACATCATGAGGATCACAGATACAGTATATGTTACGGATAAGACAGTTGGGGAAATGACTGGAGTTCAGAAGAAGGAGGTCGAGTGATACATAGCGGGAATAGGAGAGAGTGAAAGCTAAGATGACAGATAAAGCAGCTAAGGCAATTAGTTGCAAGAACAGCGAATGAGTTACAATGAAGGAAGATAAGTAGTAAACCAACAAAGAAAGAAAGAAGATTTTTGAAAGAGGTTGGGGATAAGATAGAAGGAAGGAGAATCAGAAGCATCAATTTAAGAGCTACAAAAGAGAGCTGGTTGGGTGAATTAAGACAAAAGAAAGTAAAACTTAGTAAACTGTTCGAGAGCAAAGAGGATAAACAATAATGCCATGTTTGCGGGCGGATGAAGGAGGATTCAACAGGAAGGATAAAGGGACAAAAGTCTGTCAGAGAGAAATTCCACCAATGGAGACGTTTGTTGAGTTTTGGGGAGGAATCTGGGAAGATGAGAAGACTTCATAGCGGCCATAGATGAAAGTGGTGGAACAGAAGCTGAAGGAAAAAGTACAAGATGTAAAGGAGTTAGTTATAATAAGAGAAGACCTGGCAAAGGTGGTGAAAAGAAGAAATAACTGGTCAGCACCAGGTACCGACGGTATCTAGGAAAAGATTTAATGGAGCGTGGGACGCACTATGTTGAGCGAATGCAGATGGTCAGATGGGGAAAAAAATGACACAGTACGAAGATGGCTTACGTTTGGTAGATCTGTATTGTCGCCGAAGACTGAAGATCTGAGTTCGGGAGGTGATTTTCACCCACTCACATGTTTAAACACATCGTACACGATTTACACCGGAATGATGGGGCGGTACATGAAGGCTAGCTGTTAATTGACAAGTGTATGATGGACGAGGAAAGAGAACATCGTCGTAATCTTGCAGTAGCCTTTTATGATTATACCAAGGCTTATGACAAGGTACACCATGAATGAATGTTGAGAGTAAACCGGTAGATGAAGTTCCCTACAGATGTTATGTGATGAAGAGACTGATGCAGAACTGGAAGACGAGACTGGAGGTTAATATTGGTGGGAGGGAGATGACGAGCAGATGGACACAAATATTGTGTGGATTTCTACAAGGGGATAGCTATTCACCAGTTGGGCTCTGCTTCTCGGAAGTGCCAATTTGTATACTCCTCAGTGAGACGAGAGGATATAGGATGGGATCGCCTGGACAACGTATAGTAAAGAGAACACACAGCTTATTTATTGGTGATTTGAAAGCGTACCAGAAAAGCCATGAACTACTGAGCGCCGCAAGTAAAATGATATTCAAAGCTAGCTATGATACAGGGGCATGTTGCGGAGTCAAGAAGTGTGCAGGGATTGTATTCGAACATGCTAAGATGGTAAAAGGAGATGGCATGGAAGTACTGCATTGAAAGCGCTGGACCCGGAAAAAAGTGAGTACTACAAATTCCTAGGAGTAAAACAGGCTGAAAACATCAAGAAGGAAAAAGTAGTGGAAAGAGTTGTACCTGAGATGGAAAAGCGAGTAAAGATGTTGACTGAAGTAGAACTGTATGACAGGAACATGATAAGAGCAATCAATTGTAGAGTAATACCAGTAGCATGGCACCCCATGAATGCATGCAAATTCTTGTAAGCAGATTTAAGGGAACTAGATATGGTCTTGAAGAAGGGACTAAGGATCATGAACATGCTTGGTAGGCAATCCAGCGATGAGAGACTGTATATGGAAGGGCAGATGGGAGGACAAGGATCAAAGAGCCGAAAAGAAGTATACCAGTAAAAAAAGTCAGAATTGCAACCTAAAAAGTGGAATCAGTATTGTGCAGATTGTGTGGACACTATGATGAAACTGCACAACATCTCTTGGCAGGATGCGCAGTATTAGCAGGAACATAATATGTGAGGAGACACAACAACGCATTGATGGTGCTAGCGGTACAATGGGGGAAGCAATATGGGATTATAGAGGAAGGAACACTGTGTACCAACAGCAATGGGTAAAAGGAGAGGTAATGGAGAATGACAAGTTTAAGTAGGTGTGGGATTGTGAATACAAACTGAGGAAATATAATAAAGCTAGGAGGCCAGACTTTACACTGGAGGACAGGGTAGGGACACGTATTTGGTTGGTGGGCATGGCTTGCCCTTAGGAACAAAATATTGAAGGAAAACATCGGGAAAAGTTGAACAAGTACCAATAGTTAGCGTTTGAAACGAGAAAGAAGCATCTGGGATTCCATACAGAGATAATACCACTCCTTGTGGTAATACGGCCGATGTCTTGGAGGTGGTATCAATAAATTACAACAACAAATAGATAAGCTGATATGACATGAGAAGGAAGCTGAATGGGTGGTGACAAACATATGGAAGACAACATTAATGGAAAGAAAGACACTGTTATGCAAAATGCTGAGCAAAGTGGTCCAAGAGGATTGATATTTTAGAATCCATGGTGTTGAAACATGCAACCCTAACAAATTTTGATAGGAGCCACTATGTACATCTAGTAGCCAGTAGTAGGTGGTACTGGCCAGAGTTGGCTATCAAACCATGATAATAATATTAAAAATAATAATAAAAAATTAGATTCCATTTAAAAGGTACTTTGTACTCTAACAAGTAGGATGACATGATTCACTTTGAAGATGTTTAAAAAGAAGGTATAATCATGCACTACTGAAAGTAAACTCATAAAATCATATACTGTAATATTTTAATCCTTTATGGGACATGGCTTGAGGGCTAAAGCCTATCTCATTCACTGGGAAGTAGTCATTATTTACCATACTAGGTATATATACAGCAGTACATACACCTAATCAGTGCAAGTTACAGTATATATGTTTCAGTTTTGTCAAACTCATGTTTGATATTTAGTGATACTTTAATTCTTTTCTCTCAAGGCTTGTAAGCTAAATATTTCAGGAAAGTTTAACATAGTTGTATTCACTGCTATATTGCTGTATGTTTCTGATTCCTACATACAAGTAATTGTATACTGAGATGAATTGAGAAGAGGGCATGAGAGATGCAGTTCCATATTTTTATAGTCAGGTAACATTTATGGAGTCAGGTTCATTAGGGAAGGAAAATGAAAACAACAGTTTAACTAGGCAAGTTCATAATATTTAACAAGGTAGTATTCAAATTCATAGATCAACCAATTTTCAAATCTTACACTTTCTTCAGTTTATGTTGAACTTGAGTGGACTGCAGTGACATGAAATTAAGACTTGATATTGTTACAAGTTTGAATGAGTAAAAATAATCACTTTTTAAGATATATTTTTGACTTCCTAATGTGTTGCTATCAGGAAAGGAAATGTGAAGTGTGCCTTAGAACACCTCACCTGTCTTCTAAAAGCTTATGGCAGGTCATACGGCTGTTTGGTCAAAGCTACATACATCCCTGGTATACTGTAGCAACAAATGGTTACATTATCCAAGGTACTCAGGATATACCTTGCAGTGGATGCAGGCAGCATTGTTGTCAAATTTTCTTATGGGGGAGTAATGACTGACTGGTATGTGACTGCAAGTTGGCAACAGCTAACCATAAGGGCTAATAGGTCAGTTAATCATAACTACTGCACTATGACTTGGGTCAGTTTGTGGGAATAACTCAAAAGTGAAGACCTATTCATACTAATATGTAATCACAACTGTATCAATTAAGTATACACTTAAATTTTTAATGAATCACTGTAGGTAAGTGGGCTACATAGCACCATGGCTGCTGATAGGTGAAATAACTAAGTTGCTTAAAAAAATTGGTACAATTATGAAATGGTTCTGGGCTTTTTCTAATTAGTTCATACCATTACTGTATGTATCTGTTTGATTTATAAATTCCAGATGAAGGCATGTGATGAAAAGAATAAGTAACTAGAATAAGTAACTTTCTTTAAAGAGAGCTTCAGTGTAAACAACCTGAAAATATTCAGACTTTATATTAAAAACATTTATTCATTTAAACTCTGTCTCCTTAAACACCACCTCTTAACCCATAATGGGGCAAGGGCACTTTTAAGTATTATATTCTGGCTAATGCCAGATGATTTAATTCATCATACTGGTGAGCCCTAGGTGTTAAAGAGTAAAATACAAAAACTGTTGCTCACCATACTGTACTTTACTGAAGGGATGTGCAGAGGAGGAAATTGGCCTTGGGTGACTAATAAGGGCCACTAAATTGTGATGTTGTGACAAAATTTTTAGATATGAGTTGAAAAACATAGAAATTGCCATGCAAGGCTATTACAAGTTTATCTTGTGAATTTTTTCATAACTGTTATTCATGTTGACAATGGGGAAAGGGGGGTGCTGTAAGAAAAGTTTCCCCTGAGCACCAAACAATAGTGATTACTGTGCAACTGAGTACAGTGTAACGTAGTTCAGTAATATGGTTGTTTTTATTTCACTTGGCAATAGTGTGGTCATTAGTGGCTCCCGTACACATTGTAATCATAATTTACTGAACGCTGTACAAAAATACCTTACAGCGATAATTATGTAAAGAGTTACACGATTATTTTGGCTTAGCTAATTTACAACCCAAATGAATCACAACATGGGGAGAAAAAAGGATATGAATGGCCTTACGCGGACCGCTACTCTGACGTTTTCTGCCATTTTTGTCTGCAAGGGCGACCAAATTAATCTCTCTACAATGAGAGTTTCATCAACAATTAGCCGTTCAGCAGAACTTCACATAAAACAAGCCAGATGATTTATTATATCTTCAATGCGTGTTCCAAACGGCAATCAAGAGGGAAGCCCATTAATATAGCGTTGTTTGCAAATTTTCGTTTGTTGCGTTTGCCACCAGCTGACTGTCGTTCAACTCAAGCTTCGGATGTCGTGCTGACTTGGCTGTAACTCTTGTTGCATGACAACTATAGTAGTTAGCGTAAACAAAGCCACACTTTTCCCATTCATTGCAGTAATGGACATAAATGCCCGTTAATTGCACGCTATATCCAGTAAAAATAATGAAATACAATCAAATGTCGTTTCACAGTTCCTTGTTGAACTTTGTGCGGAAAGTGAAGAACAATAAACGTATAAAATAACAATAAACGTTTCCTTACGGGGGGAGTGCTTCATCACGCTATCAAGTTCGTAGAATTTAAACCGATCGTAGAGAAGGCCAGAACTGAAGTAGGTAACCGTGTCGGTAAAGTCGTTTATGTCCCGAATGTCGAAACGTAAATTTGAGTTGGAACGTGGTTCTGTGTCAAAGAAGATTGCTTACGGCAGCTGGAAAGATGGATTGAAACGTTCAATGCAAGATCCGACTTTGGTCTTAAAAAGCGAGAATCTTACTGTGACAATACGAGACAAGTTTCCTAAGGTGAATATAGTATATAGTTCAATATCGAGTGATACGTTGCAATCAATACATCAAACTATGGGGATCTACAGAAGTTTCTCAAAAACAGACCTTCATTGTTTTGACGACTGACGGTATGACGAACCAAATGATTTCAAACGTCCCGCCATGTTGGGCATGGTAGTTGCAAAACGTTTAAAATAAGACTATAAATAATAATGCAGTTTCAGTGGCATATTTATTTGCTAAATTAACTTTCGAAAGAAGCCACTGGTTTTATATTATGGATCGACCAACGTATTATGGTGGTTATGATCTACTCATTTTTGGGAAAAAATCAAAGGGGGAGGGGCAAATTACGCTTGCCTCAATCAACCCACGCCCATGGTTAAAGCCACGCGAAATTTTGCTAATACTTCCTTCGATTTCTTCTGGCTTAGGACCTGTTCCTATGAAATCAAACTTGAATGTTATGATGAAAGGCTCAACCGCAAAGGGCTTCATGAATATATGAATGTTGGGGTATGTCATCCCCAAGAAACTTTTACCTTATTCAGTCAGCAGAAGTTTGATTTCATTCAGCTAATTTAATCCTTTCACAACAAATCCAGTTTTTTGACAAGTTTGATTCATTCTGAAAGCAGCTTAAACCTTGAATTCTTTAATTGATTTGGGAATGGTTTTAGGTACTGATCTGTTTGATTTTGAACGGATGTTGTTGCATTCCTCCCCAACAAAGGCTGGTTCCCCTTATACATCTGCTAAATACAACTACCAGAATGTCTTTCAAAATCTTGTTTGTAATGTTAATTGGGAAAATTTTCTTTCCATTCACTTTGGGAATTCAATGTTTGCATGAAAATGAAAACACCACAAAGTCTTCTGGTAGTTGTATTCAGCTTATATAATAAGGGGAACTGACTATTAAGTCATCTCAACCATTCCCTCCTCAAGTTCTTGTTGGAAACAAACATTCAGAGATTGATATGAGAAAATCACTGGCTCAACTCAACTGGTGGCAGGAATAATAATTCTTTACCTGACTTATTCACATATGACTCCAGTTATACATGTAATTAAGTTTAATAGGCTTAGGGTCGTAAGATTATAGTTAGGGACAGGATTTAAGAATTGATCTGATTCCTGTCTATAGCTTCAAATAGGTAATCAATTTAGTGTACTATAGCTACAACGTGTTGTAACCAAGAAGGTGATATAGAACTTGGAAAATTTGTTTCATACATATGTGTTTGACCATTGTGCATAATCTTCACTTGCATGCATCTGTACAGTTGAATTGGGAAAAAAATTTAAAGCAAAGATTATTGATCAGCAACTATTATTCAAGTTTCAATTATGATTTGTCATTGAATTGTACCTGTCTGACAGGTACTTCAGTATCTGGCATTTGGCAAATCAGGGCTGCAAAAGGTACCTGTGACAAATTTTCAAGGGCCAGCCCTTCCTTGTGATTTTGCACAGTTGAAGCATAAATAATACCTTAGATATCATTTAATCGTAGCATGTATCAAACTAAGAAAGTAGCAAAAACGATTCAAGAGACATTATCATTTCAAAATTCCCTGGGGTAGAATACTAACTACACCTGCCAAAACTGATGCTTCTGAAACATTTGCATGCAGATGTTTTTGATTAGTATTATTTTCTAGAAGATAGCAATAGCCACTGTTATCTGCAAATTAAAATAAACTTAATATATTCTTAATTTAGCTTAACTTTAGCAGATTAACTGTGCACATATTTTCTTCCCCCTGAGACTACCTCCCCTCATGATATAATATTTGATATGAAATAAACAAACAGTGATACTTGATCAGATTTAATGTAAATTAAGCAACACATATGTGGTTTGTGCCTAAAAAGCATTTGCTATAAGTTTTTATATGGCTTAAAATTTAAAATTAACTCTTGAGTTGTATCCTGTGTGTTAAGTTAAACTTGGTTTAAAAATAAAGTTTAAAATTTAGAGTTATCTGAGCAGCAAAAACCAAATATGGAAATCTTAAAAACAGCAAGCTTGTGTTCATCACATTTAAAAATATCATGATCATGATTTTCTTTTAAGTCATCCTCATGAATTGTAAACCAGACTACCAGTCACATTGAATCAGCATATTCACTACATCCATTTTGCCAATTAAATTAGCCATTACCTCCACTGTAGTAAAGTACAGACCAAATTATTGCTCATTATAAATTATTTTGTTTTAATCCTAAAAGTTTTTCATTCATGGAAATGATGGCACTAAGCTGGGTGCATGGGGGTAAAAGTCCCCTGAGGAAAACATTTGCCACCATTTTGTCCCCCAAGCCATAATAAACTGCAACATTTGTTGGCATTCCCCAGCTTCTCTTAATACCCAGAGAATGCATTTTGAAAACTTTGGGATGTTTTCACAGTATTACCATAATGTATTTTAATGAATCATGGCTGCTTGATATTCCATTGTCCAAATACATGTATGAATATACCATTATCCCAATATTCTATTGTTACAATACTCTTATGAAATCCGATAGTGCGTCATTTGGCCCCTTCCAAGCTGGGCAGTCAGATACGAACACTAATTTATGGAAGTATAAAAATGATGTAAGGCATCATATCTGGTGATACTGTTAGTGTTCAAACGTACTTCTCATGGACAACAGTGTTTCCTGGGTTACAGTGAGACTTAAAATGACCCAAGGGGCAGCCTGGGGTTACTGCTGAGCTGATTCCTTTGTCAGGCAAAGACGTAAGTTTACGGGTTGCAACATATTAGGCATCATGTTGCGCAGACAAGTTTCGAAGACATTTCCCTGTTTTAAGCGCACGAGGAGAAATGTCTCGGGGTATTGTTTAACTTGAGTGAATAGTTTCTGTTAATAATCCCCCAAAGGAGGGAGCTAAGTCAAGGTTTTGTTCAAAATGAAATTACGCTTTTTTGATTGGCTGTCGTTGAAGTTCGTCGCTTACACCTGTTGCATACTTCTATTCACACAAAGGACGTGTAGGGACACAATTCTGTCCTTAGGACTTTCCGATGTTGTAGGGACATAGTTCTGCCCTAAGACGTACGTAGCCTCACGAGGAGATTTGTCTCATAAGTCCATCGATCGTTCATGTCCCTGCGACGTGTCTCGACTACTTAATGCCTCATGTGTCCTAACCTTAAGCAGTTACTTTGTCCTTCTCCTACAAAACTTCAGTGTGGTTAAATAATTTGTCGTTGCCTGGGTCCCCACATCACTCTCAGTCTTCTAAAATATTGCGGACCTGTAGGTATTAGATTCGACGTAATCCAAGGCGGACTCGACCTCCATGAAAACTAGCCGGTCGCTCAGGTCGGCGTAATACTGTGAGGTGGGTGCTGAAACTTCAGACCAATCAATTACACAAACAAAGCGAAGAAGTGAGTTGTTTTTGTTTGCTTGAACTGCCGGCTTTTCTCTAGTGACGTAGATTTGTAATGGTAGTAATGTTCAATGCAAAATTCCTTGTTAAAATATAAACTGGCTGTAAACATTATTCTTAGTTGAGTGCGAAGAATCTTAGGTTCGTCAAAGGTGCCCAATATGCTAACACGGGCCGGAACCCCTCGATAATTGAAAAAACATTTAGTTATTCTGATTGGAGGTTAAATCAGGTGTTACCAACATCACAGAGCCCATGAATACGTCAGTTGTAATCTGAGTTCCCAATAATTTGTTTCCAGCGCTAACAACCAATGAGAATACAAATATGACCATTTTGTTCCATTTTGAAGTAATACTTCACCATGCGCAAAATCACGACTTGAAGTAAGTAAATCATGAAGTATTTTCACGGAATATTGACGATTAAGTGAAGAAATTGTATGGATAGTCCTGTTTCTGGATTTTTCCTTGATTTAATTTGCTCAAAAGTTTAGTATCTTTTTTTAAATACCTCCAAATAATAAAATTTTAAAAGAAGTTAAAACCATCTGTATTGCAGTTAATGCTAAGTTGAAGCATGACTGGATTTCCTGTACCATGACAATTGGTACAACAAGATCTAAACATTGAGCGAGCGATATTTGCCAGGAGAGGAAAGGTTACAAATGTATCCCCTTGATGAACCTGTTACAGTGATGCACAACATTTATAAGGTCATTTTACATGTAGAATTACAAACATACCTGTAGTTTGGCTGTCGTATTCAGTAATCATATTCATTAATTGAACTAGCACCCGTAGGAAAATGAACAGCACAGTTTCGAGTTGTTCGAGTCTTCGAGAGTCCTCTTGCTTGCATTAACCCACTATACCATGAACGTTGTAACATTTCATTATTAAATACTAGCTAGTCCGGCTGCTATTCTTCATATATATCTAGAACCAGATTAATCATAGCACCACATACTGTATAATGTATTAGGATTCGCACTTAACAATAATTCAGCGTTAAAATCCGGGAGTTTTCCATCAACTGAATATCTCTATGACATCTGTGTCAATCAGTCATTTATACATAATACTCTTTTGCCCCCTTAAGTTATACAGTTTATCATTTGATAGTTTTTGAGCTTTTTTTCCCTCTGATTGTTTAGGCAAGACATCATTTTCTAATAATTCCTAAATGTGATATTCAGGACCTCCAGTCTTTAACAAGCGATCATATTCAGCTGTTGGAACACATGGAAAGAGATGCCTTTTCTATAATTAGCAGGTATAAGCCAGTGAACTCAATTTCCATATCTGGAATGCTAACTGGCCAATGAAAAGTGAAGCCAAGATGGCCGCCCACGGATGCCAATTTTGGACGTCAGTTTCAGTCCCCTACGCAGGCTTGTACGTCAGTTTCAGTCTCCTATGCGACTTTTTACTCTTTTCTGAAGAGTTTTCTTTCAAAATACACACAAAATATTTCTTTAAAAGGCAGAAACAAGTTGAAGAATTTCAAATATATTTCTACAAAGTCAAACCGAATTACAGGTTATATATTCTCACGAAAATAAATTACCAAACTAACGAGAAACCTAATAAAACGGCCCCGAAAAATTACTTTAGGAAACCACTAAGTGCTCGTCGTCTTTTTACCGTTAGTTTACCACCTTCAGACAATTTAGTGCATTTGGTAAGCCACATGGCAACAACGAATCTTTTTAAATACTTGATAATGTAAAACTACTCCAGTAATGTTTCGTCTGAGGACTTTTTCCATGGTTGACAATGTTTTCGAAGCCGAACCAAACACAAACTGAAGATTAAAGTCGTGCAAAGGACTGGAACTGACGTACGAGACCGCGAAGAGGACTGAAACTGACGTCCAAAATTCTCTCCATGGGCGGCCATCTTGGCTTTACTTTTTGCCAGTACAAATGACTGGGAGTTAGCATTCCAGATATGGAAATTGAGTTCACTGGTATAAGCTCACTCTATATCAGGCTTGGTGTGAGGTCTCTTTAGAAAACTGGAACGACCACTGCATCATTATTGATATACAACAACTGCATTCTAACCTAGTCTAGCTATGGCGCCGATTTTGGATTACGTTCTAATTTACTTGTGGCTTGGCCTGTTACATTATACCAGTAAAGTTGATAGCAGTGAATCTTAGCATATTCTGTCAGAGCTGATCTGTTATTTGATCGCATCATCTCCTGCATATGGGGCGCTGGCGGCACTATGGTTGCATGTGCTCGTGTTTATCACAACTATGGCTAGGGTTCGACTCGGCTGCTTGCAATTATCTGTCAAAAGTTATCTTGGTCCCATGTGAAGAGAGTTTTATCCAGTTTAACTCTACCTAACATCTTAGGTTTTCTATGCTATATTTTCAATGCAGTTTAACATCATTGGCGCACATGGATAATGCTGATTGTATACAGTTTATATATCAGCACTGGTACATTCCGCAGCGGCAATATGCGGTTATCGAATGTTACTAATTTTCTGACAAGACCTGACATGAGCCTGATACACCAACAGTGTTTCCTTGTGATACGCCGCTGTGTATTAAAATGGTATGGTCGATCACATTGGCATATGTCTATAGATTTTAATTTTGAAATGTTCTCATGTACGTTTTCGACAACAAGAGATCAGTTTATAAGCTTTGTAGATGCTTTTACTGTTCTTTTTATTCCTTGATTTATTTTTATTACTACGTTTTTATTTCTAGATTCAATTACCCTTACGAAAATCCCACATTTCACTCATAAGATCTCTTGTGATCACAATGAAAAGATTAAATATGTTTCACGCGTGAAAGTTTTTTTCATGTGGTTTTTCAAATTTTATATTTTTCACATATTCAAGTTTCACGTATAGTTTAATTTCACATGTTTTACACATGAGGTTAGCATGTGATTTACATGTGAAACATTTGTTAACATGTGAAATTTTCATAAGGGTACTTTTAAATTCGATGTTGTAACGATCTTGGCAACGTAATCATTGTTATAGAAAATAAAGAAAATCCTGAAAACTACTGACATTTTGAGAGCCCGAGAGTTGAGTAAACAACAAGACGTGGAAATGATTG
The DNA here is from genome assembly GCA_030142905.1 of Heliopora coerulea. Classification (NCBI taxonomy): domain Eukaryota; kingdom Metazoa; phylum Cnidaria; class Anthozoa; order Scleralcyonacea; family Helioporidae; genus Heliopora; species Heliopora coerulea. The sequence continues at coordinate 2,097,483 of JASJOG010000013.1, forward strand.
CGATAATACGTCTACTTTATTACAAAGTTTGATTTTATGACAAAGTTCGACTTTATTACAATGTTCGACGATTCATGTATTGTGAACTCACGTATTATTGTTTATTCAGATTTTGGATTATCAAGATGTCAGTTCTTTTTCGGGATTTAGTTTATTCTCTTTATTTTTAAACGGTCTGCTGGCACAAGATTTTGATCCTTATTACATCGTTGAGACTTAGTGAATTAGATCGCTATATGTTTTTACGACAAGGATATTGCCTATTTTTCATTTGGATAGTTTTTAATTACTGTAACAAAGTCAATGACCTCATTGTGACCTTTCGGTTCAGCTAACCAGTGATCTGTACAGTATCATGCTTCTGGTCCAGCTAAGACTTGTCTTACACGAATCGGCATAAGAATAGGGTCACGCGAAAGCGAAAGACTGTACATGGTAAGAGTTTCTGTCGATATATCAACTATTCATCGTGACGTGGAAATTTTTAGCTCTAACCTCAGAAAAATGATTTCTGAGCCCCAGACGAAGATCGAACCTGCAACCTTCTGTTGACCGGTTATCGGAAGGTTGCGAGTTCGATCCCTTTCTGGGGCTCAGAAATCAATTTTCTGAGGTTAGGGCTTGACGAACGTTCATCGATGTTCGAAGATCTTTTTATGTTGTTATGTCCATATCCAGTGGCGTCGTTAGATATTTCAAAATGGGGGACGCACCACTTGTGCGGAAAAAATTAGGGGAGGGCACTAAGATTCGGATGCGATTGACAAAACATAGAAACCACAGTGGATCATATTTGCAATACAAAGTTCATCTATTTATTTACGCTATAAAAGCTCGTTTACCCTTGGGATTTTGTGCCTATGGACTGACAGCTTGGAGAATGTGTTAAAGTGACGAGAGCATTAACAAGAAACTGGGACAAATCAAATACGAAAGTGATCTAATTAGATACGAAGTGTTCGTAACCGATCATTTCTATTGGACTTATCGAATAGTAAAGGTCTCCCAGTATTGGGTCTCCCAGCCTAAGAGGAAATGAGTATTTTGCTGTACTAGTCCGGAACAGGGTCATGCTGCACGGATACAACGTAGATACTAAACAAAAAAAGTGAGAAGTAATCACGTTGGCGTCATTTTTGTTCTGAAATGTCGTCTTTATTGAAGAAAAGAAAAGTGACGTATAATGAATTACATTTTGGTAAAAAAGTAGAACCGACTGAGTGACTTACAACTTGTTTATGTTGGTTCTGCAGCCATCAGCTAATACATGTGGTACATCACAAGTCAACTGTTCTGGCAGATTAATGTAGCGCGACGTTGTAATACGCAGGCTATGGATACAGAATTAGAGACTCATTTATTTTCTCTCTTTATTTTTGGGTTTGGCTGTCAGTATATTACAGTCTTTCCTCTTCGTATTTAGATCAAGAATGACACGAGTAGAAAACCCACGCTATCAATACCGTCATAACAATAAAAGAACGCTTCCTTTAATTTCAATATAGCCATGGCAGTGGGATGTCATCTGATCATTTTATCATTGGTTACCATGCTATTCCTAGTATGAGGTAAATATCTGGAAGACCTTCGTCATGTTTTATTATCATAGACATAGTCCTATAGTGTATTTTTACGCTTGCAGTCATTTAAACGGCATATGTTTGTAGTTTTTCTGCTGAACCTTATGCTCAAGTAAAAAATCAACTAACCTTTGCAGCCTTCAATATTCTCAGACCTGGCAATTGTATGATCCAATCGCTGTATCTTACCAACATGCGCCTGACGCTGCACAAAACTGTAGCAGCCTTTAGCTTTTTTCCGTGATTAGTTGTGAGCAATATGTTGAACTTTTGGAATTGAGAGTACGTGTAGTTGATAATTCATCCCTAAAACAATTTTTAAATCTACATTTTACTCATTCCTTTCGTACTCTACCAAATCCCTAAAATTTGAAATAGTGACGTTCAGCCAGCTTATATGCTACAAACTATATGTTAACATCCAGCTTTTTGAAAAAGTTCACACGTGTACACCAATTTTCATCATGCATGACTATAGCCTTCAATAACATCCGTAAGTTCCAGTAAAATTGCGAGAAAGGAAAATAATGCAGAGCTAGCTAGCTGTACCAGCTTGGAAAGTATGTCCAATAATGTCCTTGACATATGCATTGCCAATTGCTTCCTACCTGGCCACAAACGCTGGCTGGCTGCTTAGCTATATTTTTCGTTACATATTCTACGATGTTCAAATTAGGGAGTTTTAGATTGACCAAGGCAACGCGATTAACCAGGCTAAGAAAATATTTTTTGCAAACGTTGCGCTCATGACGTACAACATAAAACAAGAACGTCTTGAAGGCATTTAAATAGACTTCTTTTCGACCACTTTTACGTTACGATGGTCATCTAAAACTCCCTCTTTGGCAATGACAACTGACGTAAAATTAATATTAACACTTTTAACGCTTGATTTTCTTTTCTTTTGTACTTTGTTTTCTTTTCGTTTTGTTCTCTCGTTTCTTCATTTGTTCATTTATTCTATGTATTCTATAAATTGGATACAGGGCCTTAAAAGGCACATAAATTTAATACCAACGTTTCTAGGTTTAACTCAGTCTTCAGGTGGTGCTTCGCTACAATTTCTGTTTTCTTTTGTGCAACGAAACGCCCCTTAAGATGGACTTGAACTCTGAAACGTCGGAGTTAAATTCCTGCGGAAAAAATCTGTAAGGCCTGTGGTGATCTAAAAACGAATTATACAATATTCATAAATAATGAAGCTTAGAGACAGTGCCTATATACCAGTATTATTTCTATCACTAGTACTATTGATTGCTACGATCACGACTACGACTGTTACTGTTATTATTGTTGCTATAACTGTTGGTTTTACTACTACTGCTATTACCACTGGTGCTATTACTGCTGTTGCTATTACTATCATTATTGTCACTGTCATTGTTGTCGTTATCACTATTGCCATTGTTATCGTTATCGTCATCGTTAAGTTATTGTCATTGTCATTGTCATTGTTACTCTTATTATCAAGCCTTCATCAAACGAATGCAACCTCATTCAACATTGTTGAATTCAACTGTGGTGGATGGTATTGGACTACGTGGCCAAACGAATGCAATATGTTTTGCTGTACAGACTCGAATTCCGGGGATTAGAGATCTGGGTTGAATAATGATCCCGGAAATTCAGGCGTAACCATTGAGATCATAAGTAGAATTATAACATAGATAAAATACAATGCCGCTTCTGATTGGCTGCCATGCGTGCTCCATATGTGAATAAAGCAAGGGAAAAACCGCGGGAAAACGTTTCAAAAAAAAAATATATGCTTAAGAAAATTATCATTAAACTGTCAATAAAAGCGAGCTATTAGCTAACTGGTGAAGGAAAACATCGACAACTTGGAGAGGATAACGGATTTTGACATTCGTGCTGGACTTTGGTGTGGAAGAAGTGTTTCAGCCTATAGTACACAAGCAAAACAGCGAATCTACTTGACCAACGAAACGTTTCGCCTTTTTCTCCAAAGGCAAAATGCATACAATTTTAGCAAAAAAACACTCGATGAAAACAAAAAGAACAATAAACTGGTCCGTGACAACATTTTAATGAAGGTAGACGACATAGCATGCTTATACTTAGTAAACACATGCAGTTCAGTCAACAAACTGTAAACAGAAAACACAACCCGGAAGCACATCACATCAATTTAAAGCCATAATAGATGAAAAACTACATAGAAAAAGCATAAAATCAAACTAACTACCTAATACTTTCTCTCAAACTGTCTGTTCTATTTTCTTTCTTCAATAACCTCAGGTTGATCCATAAAAAACACTCGCTTCGTGAGTAATTGTTAAGGAAAAAATCGAACCCGAGGCCTTGAGGATCATCCGATGTTGAAGCGGCCAATCAAAAAGTTTCGAATTTTTGGCCGACGTAAGGAGAAAAAAATTTTTAAAAAGCAAAATAAAGCTTGCCCCCCAACCAAATCCAACATGACAGTGTTCAATTTTCCTAAATGATGTTGTAGTAATTTGGGGCCAATTCCACTTCTAGTAAAGAAATGGATCATGATTTGGCGTGTTCCATTGAGTTATGGATGCACTTGGTAGGTTGGGAGAGCACTCAAAAATCTAGAGTCGCTCTGCTATCCCCTCGGGCAACTCTTACGCTTTTTTCGTGCTCTCCCAACCCAACCGTACATCCATAACTCAATGGAACACGCCAAATCATGATCCATTTCTTTAGTAGAGGTGGCATTGGCCCCAAATTACTACAAAATCATTTAGGAAAATTGAACGCTGTCATGTTGGATGTGGTTGGGGGGCAATTTTGTGTAGCCCGGATGACGAGTTAAAAAAGCTTTGTGTTTCGCATCATCTAAAGAACTGAAAATGTAAATCTGCAATGCATTTATCCTCGAGTTACGGTACAAATTTATTGGGCACTTTTCATATAAATAGATTGGCTGGTTAATATGGAAGAGTTTGACAAGGAGCAGGCTAATTTTAAGTATCAAGTTTTACCAGTCAAGACGAAAAGTTTGTCGTTGTCATGTATTTTCCACATTGGCAGACCTCATTTCCCACATTCAACCTTTTTGTTCGGAAAAATTTATGACTTTTTCACAGTCAATTTTGAACGCCTGGATGAGAAAGTTTTATGTGTATAACCATGACTTTCTAATATTTAGTTCGCATTTAACTAGCATGGTTAAGTTATGCCAGTCTCTACGGCGCTATGTGTTGTTTGTTGACAAAATGTGCCTTTTTGAAGTTTCATTTCTAAATTTATAACCTTCTGCTTTTATATAAATTGTTTTAAAAAGCCCATTTTATCATGTCTTTAGGTTCTCTTTTTTTTGAGCATACAGTTATAGCTTCTTAGCAAATGAACGAGTAGAAAACCACAAGGAATAGAAATTTTCAAGCAACAAACTACAGCAAGCTCCACTCAGTTAATTTTAGTGAAGAATACTAAATAAACAGTGGTACCAACAAAAGAACGTAAATGAACCTAAAATAGAAGCAAAAATTAAGCTAAAGGATTAAATTGCATCAAAGACATACCACTTGTCAACAATATTTAACAAAATTTTGCAGCGATAATATGTTGAGTTTAAAACCGTCCCTTTTAAAATCAGCTTAGGTTATGAAACAAAGAAAGTACTAGATAAAAAAAAATTAAAAGGCCGTATATAAGTCACTCTGTCGAACGGGAAACAATCATCTGGTTCGATGCACATCCTACAAACCATTGCATTTTCATCGATTTGACTGTCACGTAAGTGACCAAGTCAAAGACTGCAAGCCTGCAACACTTCAACCGTCGACAATCCTGAGTCAAACTCGAGACCCTTTTCTCCAATAAGATCTCTTTCTTGCAGGAAAAAGTCAGAATCAGTTAACATTTTCCGTAATATTACGGACCAGTTCGTCATTATTAATTTTGGCCATCTTAAGGTTCCTCGGAAACGACAAGGGCAGCACCATAATTCTTTAAAACTGTTTTGCGACACCGCTATCCAAAATGTTAGTAAGTTTTCTCATGTTGAAACTCCCTATTTGGAATTCTTTCAGAGTTTAAGTCGGCCACTTCTTGTGCTTTTGAAAGCGTCGTACCAACTTTTTCAAAATACAAAGAGTTTCCAAAGAGGCGTCTGCAATGGCATGGATGAATTACTCTTGTTCTTGCATTTAATGATTCCATTTGTCCTTTCTAAAGGCTGTTATTATTTGTTTGTTAGTTAAACGGATTTACCAGATTTATTTTGTTGTTTTGATTTCTCCTATCGACTAGAAAAACCAACAGCTAGTATTTAATACCCAAGAAGCAAACCATCAGCCAAAATTCCATAGGCAGTGAAGCCAGTTGGTTGAATGACTTATCAGTATTCGATTTTTTTCCTTTCTGATAAACAGCTCCAAATAAGGGAGCGAGTTTATGAATTCATCACTTCAAGGCAAGATTCATTTTAATTCGTTTTAGTTTCTGTTATTTCTGCCTGTATTTCATAAAGGTTGAACCTCCTGAAAAACCAGTTTAAAATCGTTTTCGTATTTGGTGATTCGTGAAGTAAAGCACTGAAATTCTTCATAAGACTGGAATAGTCCTTCCAGGTAAAATCCACCTGTAGTTCGCTCAATGCGAGATGAGAGGTTTCACCATTACAAATATCATGAAAAACAACAGGTTTCACCAAAAACTGAAAGCATTTTTCATTCGATTTTTCCTTCCTCAAGCTGAGTCGAGGACCTCGACTTACAAGCAAAGGTCTGGGACAGACGTTTCGCCCCCCTTTTACCAAGTATGGTTAAAATGGCAGCGTTCAAGTTTCATTAAAATTTTCAGGCCAATGCCACTTCTAGTTCTAGTTATGATCTGTATGGGCGGAACTACCCGTTGCCCTTGCCCGAGAGATGACTTGCTGCGCGTGCGCGAGTGCAACAGTGTTGAAGTATGCGGCCAAACGAGTGCAACTTTGTTGTTCACACGTGAAAACAAAAGAAATGTTGAACGACGTTGCATGAAATGTTTGATGAAAATCAAACTTAGTTCAACATCTTACAATATCATGCAACATGATGCAACATAGTGGCCAAAGAAGTTCAAAATGTTGCCTTCAACAATGTTGAACGATGTTGAATCGTTATGTTGCATTCGTTTGGGCAGGGCTTTATCTTCTTAATGATTGCAGTTATTTTTATTATTACTATTAACTGTTATTATTTCTAGACCTTTCCATTTGCACGTTATCAGCAAGGATTTTGACTCTCCTTGTTTAAAGACAAAGAAACACTGGAACTCTTTTACAACGGACTTCTTTCGTAAATCGTCCGGTAAGTACATGGTTTAGTCTTTTTAAACGCAAGTTGAACAAAAGACAAATAGTGTACAAGGGGAAGACATGAAAAATAATACGACAGTCATTTCGAAACAGAGTTTTTGTGTTCTTTTTTCGATTTATCTGTTTTTTAGTTTTTTTTTTATTTTCACTCAATCAATCTGGTTTTTTTTAGTCTACGCACACAATTGTTAAATATTAGCTAATATCCAGGAAGCTTTTCACTTCAATTTCAGCATAGCTTCAAATCAACATGTAATGCTTTCAGTAGCTGGTGCTCATATTCTCGAATGCTCACCGCAATCCTTGTTTTAAGAATTTATATTTTGTTATTGGGATTCCAACTAGGGAACATACTGGTAAAATTTTGACTCATCATTTCATTCAGACTGCTTAATGACTGTAAATAGATACTTCTTTGTTCCGTAATGACAATGATTTGTTTGACGGAATGAACGGCACCGTCTTCTAATCTCAGTCATACATTTAAAGTTGAGTTAAATCGACAGACTAAAGTTTCAAGGGGAGATAAGATAAATCTTTCAATTGCTAAAAGATGGATAATGAGTGATTATTGAAGATTTGACAGAATGTCACGTTGATCTGAAGTTCATCCAAAATCCAAGAGAAGTAAAATATAGCAAACTTGTACTAAACTGTTAAGGTTTTGTAATAAAGTGTGTCCTAATAAAATTGTCTCTAGTAAATTGTTCCTTCTTTGTCCAATTATTGTAACTCACTTAACTGATCACTAGCTCACTTAACTGATCTAATGTAATTTTAATTATTAGAATGGAAACATCATTGAAGAATAATCCCAGCGCTTACTAGAAATTGTAAATAAAATCATGAAAAATCATGATAGATTTTCCAAACAATTATTAATATGAACATTTGGGATGATGCTGTGTTTGGGCTGCGTTTACAGTTCCTGTCCAAAATCACGTGGTCTTTCCTCTCCACGTAATGTTATTCCAAATTAACTATATTTTCAAGGTTTTCAACTTCTTTGTCCATCTGATGTATGTATTCAAAATTGACTGGCCATGAAAGCGTAAGAATTTATAACTTGCTATTATCTGGAATTTATATGAAAATCCGGCATTCTAATGATTAAACTTTTTCTCAAATAGATGTTTTAGAAGAACTCAGAAGTGAAGGCAAGATAAAGGTGAGTTGTTTCACATGACTTTTAGACTTCCTTGAAACTGGTAATTGTTTCATTACTTATTATTTAGTTTACATTGTTCATTATACTCGTTTTAATGCATTACAAGCCGTAGTTGAGTTCAACGACTTTTTTCTTGACTTTGGATTGACCTAATTTGAAAAATCCCCAGCTCCTGACCTCACTGCTTGTTAATTTGCAGTTTTGCTATTAAGCAGAAAATGTTGTATTTTGACGAACGCCTTGTTCTTTTATCCTTTCAGATTGAAAAAGAACGATTTGAGGTGCTGCTCAAAAATGATTTAAGGTAGATTTTGGAGTAGTGCTCTTCAACTTCCCATTCGTGTTTTGCAGGAACATAGAACCAAAAGTTTCCGAAAGCATGAACTTGGTAAACGATCCTTAAAACAAAAAAAGCTAGAAATCCAACACGAGGGCCGGAAGATAACGCGAAATTGAATAGGCCTATGAGGAAAGGCTGGTCAAAATAGTTTTGTAACCTGTTGTCAGATTTGAAAACCATGATATCCGGTGTACGGTGTTTTGTTTTAAGGATCGTTTACCACTTAGTCTGAGATCTTATTTTACAATAAATTTACGAGTCGATGCTGCCAGGCGTCTTATGTCGGTGAAACATTCCGATTATTACATATTAGGATCTCTGCACACATGAGTATTTCCGCCTACGCGGGAAAACCACTTTCACATACCACACTCTCCAGCGTCTTAGCTCACAAGAAACAGACTGGTCATGATGTCGCGTATGAGGATTTCTCTACTTTGTCTTCCGGCTCTTGCCAATTCGATGTCCTCCAAGAGAGCTTACTCATGTCTAAATTAAAACCCTCACCCAACTCCAACATTTTGGAACTTTTCTATTTTTTTTTGTCTCTCCTCTCCTTATATTACCTTGATCTAGTCATCACCTCTGATACCTTCTTTTCTCCCTTCCGCTTTCTCGATCCGCTGCTCTCGTTAGCATTCCTTTGTCACCGCCCATCACCATCTATTTTTGCATTTAAGTCTCACCGAACTTGTAATTAATTTACTCTGCTCTGAAGATGTTACTGGTTGAGCAGTGAAACGTCAGTATTGAAGATTTCTTAAAGTATTATGTCTCCACTATGGTTTTATTTAAAGTTATTTGCTGGGCTATCATATTTATATCACGATTGTGTTAGTGATAGTTGCATAGAACGATAAAAGTTTCTGATCTGCGACAATGCGTTTGGATTTCAAATTATTCATTTTCTTTGTTTTGGATGAAAGATTCTATCGAAAGAAACCACCGTCCATGAGCAAAGAACGTCTGTTACTTGAGATATCTTAAGAAACGAAACGTTTTCGTGGTTCAACTCCTTTGCTTACTGTTCCAAACAAACCCCTAACCATAATGCAAGCTCTACTCAAATTTAATTCAACGTTACTACGGAACACATTATTTCGCTGTCCTGAGAGTGACATCAGGGGACAACTTCGCAATTCGATGATGTTAATCCTTTCCTTTACTCTATCCCCTAATTCCATTTCTAACCCTTTGCCCTAACCCGTATCCTAACCGTAGATAAGTTTTTAATCTGAAGTTCAATGCAGATTTTTGACAAAATGTCAGTGAATCTGAGGCCAGTGAAATAATTTTTCCGCGTTCCTACATCTACTGCGACAAACCCCTTCCCATTCTTTTTTTCGATGTCGTCACCTCAGCTGCATACAACATAGCCTTCCCAAACGTTATTCATTCATTTGGGAAAGACTCTGTAGAAATTCAATTTTCATGTCTGATTTTTGATATTTAGTGATTTATGGGCATGCTTTTTGTACTTCTGGTCACTTAAGTTAGAAGATGCAGAAAACGTGGTTCACACTTTCCATTAATGCTCCTCAATTCATGCTCTTTTAAGTCAGTTGTTTGGCTTACATTGACATGGCTGGCCCTTTGGAGATATTCGTTTAGTTAGATTTCTACGAAGAAATCTTTTGCCAACAAGCCTAGAATGAACAGGTCGATGACGATTGCGGGTAACAACCGCTCATTTTACAAACAAATGACGTTCCTTCCGTTGAAATCTTAATATGGAATTACGTTGTTATTTCTTGTGACTATTCTACAATGGTAAATATAGTAACAGAATATAGTAGTAGTAGTAGTAGAAGAAGAGATAGTAATGCATATAGTAAGCTTAACTATTGGTTGGCAAAGGTTCGTGTGATTATGCAACGATGTTATCGCTAGTTTTTTACCTCGAGCTTGAATTTAGTTACTTTGCTTTCAGTAAGAGACTTAGGCATTTCCAAAGCGCGTGTTTTTTTTTTTGTTTTTTTTTGGAGGGGGGTTGGGTTTTTTTGGTGTTTTTTTGGTTTTTTTGAGAGGAAAAACGTTGGAGAGAAAACGGACTTTTTTAGGCTGCTTAGCGCCATTTTTTTCCTACCTGTATTTTGGTCGGAGGTGTGTCGGTATTTTAACCAATCAAAAATGACAAGCTTTGTTTATTTCACACAAAAAGGGACCGTTATCTCATTAACATTTCGCCCCAATTTTAGCAAAATAAACTCGATCTACTTCAAGCGGAACAAGTCGAGTTCTCACCGTCTCTCGCGACTTCGTATCTCAATTTCTCGCTTGGCGAGATATGAAGTCGGCTTGTAGCAAGTCCATTAGAAACCCTCAGTTCTTTAATAGAAACATAGGCGAATCTACTCTCAGATTAAAATAAGTTCGTGGTCAATGGACTCTTGCATAATCTGTAGGCAAATGTATAAATGAAAAACATCATTAAAATCATGAAGATAACTGTTTCTGCAACTCTTTACCAAGATTTCAGATTACGTTCGTGACGTTTTTCTTGTATTAATTAATCCTTTAATCCTTGTTTGTTTTCTACTTGTTTTTATTTTATTCTATCGTTTGTTTCTTTAACTCGAAAATCCGATATATCGGATACTGGGCGTTAAAGGGTTTATTATTATCTGGAGACTCCAGAATGGAGAAAAAAAAGTTCGACTTCTCAAGAATCTTTCCTAAACAAATGGGCAGGCTGTTGACAACGGAAAGAAATTCAACCTCAAGAACGAAGGACAAATCGAGATATTCAATAGTATAAGCGAATTAGTTGTGATATTATGAGAAATCTTTCCCCAACTCTGCAGCTGTTTGATTTTACCTTTAATTTTGTTCAGATGCCACTGGTGCAAAGCAACCCAAAGGAACATCCCTTCTCTGAAGTGTCATATAAAGAGCTGCACTAAAAGTAAATTGGTGGTCGACAAAACCAAGTGATCATCTTCGAAATTTATTCAGGAGTCAACCGTTCCGTAAATATTTCATGTTCATAACGTATATATTTGTTGCTAGCCTTTGCGTTATTTATTTCATCATACTGTTGAGTAGCAATAAATATATAAGGTGTTTAAAGGTCGTAATTTTGCTGTTGGGTTTAACCGCTGTTACAAAATGCATTTAATCAACGATGTAATTGTGGTAGCTTGGTATATATCTATATGATTTTATGCGCGTTCTCAAGCTGTTTTTACTCAGAAAACCTTTCTGAGTCCCTGACGGGAATCGAACCCGTAACCTTCTGATCGCCGGTAAGATGCTCTAACCATTGAGCTACATTCACTCAGATGGTGAGCGAAGGTTACATTTATGTACATTACGAACAAGTACATAAATGTAACTTTCGCTCACCATCTGAGTTAATGTAGCTCAATGGTTAGAGTATCTCACCGGCGATCAGGTTACGGGTTCGATTCCCGTCAGGGACTCAGAAAGTTTTTCTGAGTAAAACAGCTTGAGAACGCACATAAAATCAAAATGCATTTGTTGTCCTCATTGCTGCTCCGTTCCGAAATATTTAAAAACGCCCAGCTAGTTTCGATGATAGATGAAGCCAGTGGCATAGCCAAGGGGAGTGGGTGGGTGGGTTGGGGGGAGTCATAAGACAGTATCACAATCTGGCCAGCTTTGATTTGCGAGTATCAAACCGCTCTTAGCGTTTACCTGAAACGTTTCCAAAATTACCATTCTCTTTCAGTAGCGAAACATTCTTGGTGGGGTTTGATAGTGTTATTGTCCATTGCATTTATCCGTCAACGTTCCCAGGAGACGCATGCGCCTAATTCTGTTATACTAGTCCAAGACAGGATACTTTTAAACTACACGAACATTTTATGCCAAATATTTTCGTATTGTTTGTCGATTAATTTGCCAAATACGAAGTACCGAAATTTATCTCCATTTTAAGTTTAATCCAGGGGAACGCAAATTAAACCCTACTTTTTGAAATACAATAAAATACCCGGGGCTGGAACCCTCAAAATCGACCTTAGTTTAAAACAATAACCGGAGTGAAGCGAAAAATGTGAAGTCATTATCGATTCGAGTCTTCTTGTAAATGAGAAAATTCTGTAAATAGAAGTGAAATACACAAACGAAGGGTTTTAAAAGACATGGTCGGTAGCCTAACTGTCCATTACTATGACGCTCGAATAACTCTCTTATGTGATAAACCAGGATAGAAGAAGACAGTACATCTTTTGGAGAGTTGAAAATTTCCAGTGGCAAAAGTTGCTTGACATTGAATTCCTCTCCCCAAGAAAAATTCCTGGCTACGTGCCTGGATGAAGCTAACGTCGGAAAAGGTTTAATACCCCGCAGAAAACACAGATTTGCAAGGGACCCCTTCCCTATCTCTATTGTGGCTCACGGATGCTGTGTGACAGCATTTGTAAGCATATGCGGGCATTCGCAGACATTCCAAACATTCCTGTGGTGTTCACAATCGCCAGACTGCTTTACAGGTAAAAAGGTAACCTGGCTGCTTTATTGTTGCTGCGAGCGTCTATTAACTACGATGATTTTTAATGCAACACATTGGTTTAATACATTTTGTTAGATATTGCTTACAAGTGGCATGTTGCACTTAATAATGATTTTTCGTAGAACATACGTTGCGTTATAATCGTTAAAAAATGCGACGCATTTTTTTAATATTAACAGAGTCGAACATCTATCACACTACTTGTCTGGCGATAATTTGCTTCTGACATATTCAAATCAGTCAAGTTGTCAGTGATCTTTCGCATGATTTACGAAAAGTTTTCTTTCTGCTGCTCGTAACGGCCCCCGACCCGACCCTGCATACTCTGGTAACTGCAATGTCACAGATTCAGCCCTACGAAAGAGCCCTACGAAGTACTCTCTGGACATGTGTAAATAAAACCTTGCTTGAAGACGTGTGAACTGTATTATTATGACAAAATCTCTCTTATGAAACAAGGCAGCTAATAAAAACTTCGATCACTACACACATTTTAATAATTACTGACAAAAGTCCTTGTTCAAAACGTGGAAGTTAAGAAAGAAGTTATAACGTAAACGTGCATGGTTACTAACAGTTTAAAAACAAAAAATTAACAATTCTGTTTTAATGTGTCAGCAGCCGGGTAGTTCTAGGCGTTTAGGTGATATCAAGTCCCGGGTTGAAGCCCTTCCTTTGGCCCCAGCTTCTCATATCATTATTGTCTCTACATTTTTTTGGTTCTAGACTTTTCTTGATGTATTTTATATTTAATTAATTTTTTTTTATTTTGTTTACAATTTCCATTGTTCATCTTTCCAACAGTTCGGATATCTGTTAAGAAACCTTGGAGTGCATTATACGAAAGAAAAAACCCCATTCTCACTGTTTGTTTAGACATTGTGCGGCTAAATTAGAATGTCGAGATATTTGTTAAAGATGGGACTTTGGTCTTCCGCTTAAAATCTTCTATGATGTGTTTTACTTGAGCAGTTTTCCGATTATATTTATTTATTTTGTAGCTCCTTTTCATAATTTTGATCATAATTAGACTTAAGCACTTTGAATTGGGCTTTGTATCAAAAGTCATACGACAGTTTATCTGATTATTTGAGATTTTAATGTACAAGTTGAAACTTATTTATAATTTCGATTCGTATTCACTCTTTGCAGTTTGTTCTGGGTAGGTGTTGCAATTACAAAAAAATTTTCCAAAGAGTTCTGCATTCATGAGGAACTGTAAGTATCAGTATACTGTAAACTTTGATCGTGAAATGTTTTCTGTCTAAGACGTGAAAGTTAATGTGTGTTGGCAGAGTGCTGTGAACTAAAGTTCTTTAACTGATTGAAATGTACATGTCAGGATTCCATGGTAACTGTATTTGGCACATGTAATAGAGTAGCCATTATTTTATGATGGTCGCCTATCACATTCAAAAGCCCGGTCTTCTTAGTCCTTTTCGTCCGCTTTTCCAAAACATCGTTGCGTGTAACAGCTTTCTATCGTGCAACTGCAACGTGATCGATTCAGCCGTTGCAACATAAGTTACCAGGCAGGTTTTATGGTGTAACATCGCCTATAACCGACAGTGCTACTAAAAGTCGGTTCACACTGGAAACGAGCAAGAAATGGTCGTTTATTTTGTCGCTCGCTAAACTCACTCTTGACGCGAACGTTCTTGAGTGTTCAATGAGTTCAAACAACACTTTTCATTTTCTCACATCGCTCACGACCTGTGTGGACCATACTCAACCCTTTAACACCCAATAGCGCATGTATAGAATACCTTTATAATAATAAGTGCTCATATGGAGTACAACCGTGTGCGCCTGGTACCCAACCCTCGCGTGGCAGACATACAAACTGACATGCAAACCGATTGCTGATCCCCTACTGTGCATGAGTGGACAGGGTAACTAAATTACTTATGTAAATCAAGTTGTAATTGTTAACTGCAATCGTCGAGAAGTTTAACTGGAACAGTTTGAAAAGCTTCTTTCTACTTTCATGAAAGATAAGCATGGCACTTTTATTCCCGATCCCAATCTCAATTTTGTTTCGATGTGGATTAATGTGGGTAAGTGATCCGGAATAGAGCCTGCAAACACCCTTTCCATGGAGTATAAAATTAGTAAGGGGGGAGGGCGGATAGTGACTTGCATATCCGTTTTGTATTAAAAAATTTGGTAATGATTCGAAGTGTTCTTTTTATAAATGGATTATTTCCTTGATAAGGAAAATTAAGGATAAAACTGCTCCGATATTTTAGTTCAGCAGAGACTAAGTGGGACCTGGAATGCCAAGCGTTTGAATTTGCTGAACAGTTTCGATTGAAATAGTTCACGAAGAATTCTTTCTTCCATAACGCAAAACTAAAAACAGTGAAATCTTGAAAGGTGTTTTCATTTTGCTGGAAGCGGTACTCTAGCAAAAAATATTCAAAATTTAGCGATTTCAATTTCGAAATCTTTATTAAGCTGAACAAACTAAGGTGACCTCGGTTCATGGTTAAAGATCGAATTGCTCCTGCAAGGGAAAACCATCATATGACACCTGTCCGATTCAGTGGACAAAATATTCATATAAGAGATGTTTCAATGCTCCCAGGAAAGTTCGCAGTTTGTGCTCTTCAAAACCTCAGGAACTTGTACCAGTGCGCTATCACCACCTGTTTGTCAGCGGTCATTGTCGTGAGACTTTTTATGACTTTCATGGGCATTATGTATTTTCAAGAATTTTTTTGGGCATCATAAAATACATACTGTACAAAGACGGAAATTTTGAAGATGCCGGACCTCAAAGAAAATACCAGTTCCTTTTAAAGGAAATCGAAATGGGAAAGCGAAAGGTGATATTAATTTTAGTTATTCTAAATGTTTATGTTGCTGTAGTCCTTTCAAGCAAAACCATGTGAGACTTCAGAAAATATACATAGGTTCACGTTTCGAAAATAAGTGGAGAAGAAATTGTATTCCGTTTTCAAAGATTTCCTATATAAACCATGACGTAAAAACATTGGCACAGCTTGGTTACACTACTAGAATTATATTTCGGTCATTTCGCATGAGACATTTTGTGTCGAGTATGTGTGTCATATAAGCTAAAGCAAAAAATATTCTTTCTCAAAAGAATGCCATTCTCGTGATGGAAAAGAAACGATTCTCAAATACTAAAGAACGTGGAAACCATCTTATTTTCCATGTCGCACGTTGATATATGTGCTTCTCTTTGTGATGGGCTGATTACATGGAGATTTTCAGCCCGGTTAACCGGGCCTTCGGATAAAATACTTGAAAAACGGAGCTCGCAATTACTCGAAGAAAGTTTCAGCCCGGTTTGAGCTAACCGAGCTGAAAAAATGGAATCGCACGAAAAAATTTCAGTTCGGGCTGAAAAGATGATTGACAGGCGTGGGAAGATGCAAATTGCCAAAACAACAAAGGCTACCGACAAATTCCTGGCTGGGTTTACTTCCGATTTCAGTTTCAGCCCAGGCTGAAATATTTCATGTAATTGGGACTTTTATCAACCCGGTCTGCCGGACTGAATTTCAATCTGGGCGGAAATTTTCCCATGAAATCAGGCCCTGAATTAGGTATTTCAAGAACGGAGCGACTTATCTGCACATGCACAATCAATGGCGGTAGTAATACTTTTCATAACATTTTCAACGATGACAAGCTCAGTTTTTATTTTAAAATTCACTTTAAATTAACTTTCGTTAGTACCTAACATCAGTTTTAGATTTTAATTATATATTTCTGATTAAAGGTGAACCATACGATAAACTTCGGGATTGTAACTTTTGATTGTCAAGGCAATTAAAGTTTTCGAGTCCAGATGTAGCAATAGTTGACGATTATATATGGTGAGATAATATATAAGCATATTCGTTTAATTCAACAGTTACTTAAGTGACTAAGTATTAAAATGAGGCTTTCAAAAGAAAATCAGTTTACTATCGAGGTTTCTTCGTCGTCATTCATCGAAGGAGGCTTGCATGAAGCTTCTCCTGTACCGCAGATGTAATCTTGTGGACAGCAAGTCTCACCTTCAAAACAACAAACTGCATTAGGAAGGGGACAGCAGGCGTTGCAGCCTGACAAGGATTTACAATAAGTATTGTGCTGGGGGCATTTTTCGTTTTCAGAACAGACAATCTTCTTTAGTTTCGTTATGGAGGCAGAACTATCGAGAAAATCAGTCCGCTCGTTTTGCTTGACGCATTTTCCTTCTGATAAATTGCACATGTAACCATGGGGGCAGCAGTGTTTTCCGTCTGAGCAGCAAATAGCGTCACGAAGTGGACAACAGCCATATCTACCAGATGATAATTTACAGCAAGTATTCCTGTTTGGGCATTCCTCTTTCCCACCGTCACATTTTATGGCTTTTGATCTCTTGAATACTTCGATCGTGGCCAGGACACGTGTTAAATTCGATTTCTTGTTGCATTTTCTTTGCGATACATCACAGGTATAACCACGAGGACAGCAGTGTTCACCGTCAGAGCAGCACTCTGCTTGTCTGTAGGGACAACAACCGTAAGGACCAGATTTTGACTCGCAACGCGTTCCGTCCGAACAGTCCTGTACCCACTTCTCGATCATAGTCTTCGTTCTCTTTGAAACAATATTGGAATGAGAGTAGTTCGACGTCTGATGTTTAGAGCACGAACCTTCTGAGATATTACAGGTGTAACCATGGGGACAGCAGTGTTTTTTGTCTGAACAGCAAACGGCGTTCTTATGACGGCAGCATCCATAACCACCCGTTTCCAATTTGCAGCACGTGTCGCCATCGCCACACTGCTCTTTCTTACCAGGACAAATTACACTTTTTGACCATATGACCAGTTTCTTAGTTTGATGTAGCTGAGAGAGCTGAGATTGTCGTACATAGCCCTGCGTTTGTCCAGGCTTGTTGGCATTTGTTACGAAAACTATTAGGCAAAACAGCAGTAACGCCACAATGGAAAAGACTTTCATCTAACAGAAAATAAAATACACGACTGTTAATCCAATGAAACGTGCGCGCACTTCAGAGTTACATAAAGTGAACATCAAAGTTTCATATTTGTTCTACGTCTTTGAAAGTATCTTCAAACAAATTATTGGTTATTGGGGCAATACGACAGCTTATTTCCATTTGGATTTCTCAGGTGCCAATCCGCGTACGTTTGTTGTAATTTAGGAATTGAGGTAACTTAAAAACTAGAAACATGGTCTGCAGTTTACATTGTGTTACTTGCAACAAGCTTAACCCATACGGATGGCCGTAGGGAAAGTCAGACTATAGAAGATGGACAGACCACCGAAGGACATGCGGAGACATGCAGTGATACGCACAGGTTGTAGGAGCTTTCTCCAGTCGCGCGATAACATTCGAGAAGCTTTATGTAATCAAAGACCGAGCCTTGATTAATGCTACATTTCCATCTGTGCTGATACGGATACCGACACAATCACGATATAAATTTCTCCTCAGATTACTTTTGTTTCTATACATGCGGCGTTCCATTACGATTTTTCTGTCTTTTAAAGAGAATTCGTGTCTGCAAGTCGAATCCGGATCCTTACACATGGAAACACTCCTGTTATTTCTAGTCATCGCGATTTTCGCCGGGTTCGTATCTGTATCCGTACAAATGGAAATATAGTTTCTCAAACTCATTAATGATTCATAAAGCAGAAAAAAAAAAGAAATACATAATCAGTATTTAGAAACCGGAGGAAGATTGCAGCTGAATTTTGCCAACTTTCGGCTGGATTTTTGCCTGAAATACTGGTTCGTTTGAGAAGCAATTTCAAACACTCGTTAAGTGTTCTTCCTCCGATTTCTAAATACCTCGAAACTCATTAAAAAAGCTCGGCTTCGCCTCATTTTTAAACTCGTTTCCCTGTATTTAGAAATCGGAGAAAGAACACCAACTCAAGTTTGAAATATTACTTAACTCCTTCCCGGCGGGATAGGCCTTCCATTAATTCGGCTAATCGCCAGACGATTTTAGTTGGCATAGAGAGAACTCCCGTACAATTAAAAACAACACAGATGGAAACAGTGGCGTATTTAGAGGGGTACATGGTGCCATGCTTCTTCCCCTCGCATACCGGACTACATTAGAAATTTAGATATGTATTAGATTGACACACTTATTATAATACTGATTAGAAGATGTCTTCCCTCTTGAATGAGCAACAAATGTTAAACCAGACCAAAGTCGTGCCAATTGATTGGCCTTTCAGTCTTTGTGACCTGCTGTTTCCTCATCGTGGTCGGGCGATGCCCCTCCCCCTCCCCCGGAAAATCTTGGCTACGGCACTGGCTGGACAAGTAGAAGTCTTTTATTAACCTTTCGGGTTACTGCTTCTTCCTCAGAATGCTTCAGAAAACTGTACTGAAGTGGAATTCCTTATATACACAATCAACTAATCAATATTTAGATGTAAAATTAATAAAATTACATGAAGTGGCCCAAGTTAAATTCCATTGGGAATAAAAGTACTCAATTTATATACCCAAAACTCCTCTCACTCTGTGAGACTAAAAAATATATATGTCCTACCAATGATATTAACTGGCAAATCATTAATATATCTTATGACCTACAATAAGCAAACAAATATGATCCCTCCAGACATGCCAACATGACTCATGTTGATGCCACTTCCGTTGCGAATCACGGTAGTTTTATGACTGTTTAACCGTCTCAGGAAGGAGCTTACGGCGCTACCTACATGATGCTTATTACATTTCTTATAGGTTAAAATATGAACAACTTCCAATAGATCAAAATCAAATTTTAAATTATAATTTGCTCATTCTGAATTTAAGCATACCCATCTTATATTTCTGATTTTAAGTGTGAGGGAAAAACGACCTGCATTTTGGAATTGAAGTTTACAGAATTATTAGCGGAAATACTTCGTAAGTATATTTGGAATTTGAAAATATTGTATAGTTGCAGCCAGGCATTATGTCAAAAAATCTTCACCAAAAATGTTTGACACTGGATTATAATGTAAAATCGACGTTTCCACTAAAATGCTATTGTCTTCAACAGGAAATGGCTTCCTGATATAACGAAGTAAATGGTATGTAAATGGTTTACCGAGAGTATGAAATCGATGGTTATATTACACTTCTGGATAGAAAAGCCATACGAAACAAAGAGGACCCCATAACAATTGAAATATATTATAATTAATAAATGACTTTTCGAGGAATTAACGATTAATTTTCCACGCGGCCAGAGAAATTTAATCGCTAATTTATTAGCGATTAACAAACAACTCTTGAGGGTTATTTTCAAGGGGTCCTTATTTTGCCAAATTTGCGGGTATGTATGCAAATCTTTGATGTCCATGCTCAGTGTAGATATACTTAGTATTGTAGTGTGACCACACTGTCCGTCACATCAGCTTGGAAGGTTCTAAAAAATCTTGGACACGTGTTGACATTTTGATGTTGATGTATTTTAAATATTTGACCTCAAAAGAAAGCATTTTCGTAACTTGGTGAGCA
Source organism: Heliopora coerulea (assembly GCA_030142905.1). NCBI lineage: Eukaryota > Metazoa > Cnidaria > Anthozoa > Scleralcyonacea > Helioporidae > Heliopora > Heliopora coerulea. The sequence continues at coordinate 2,117,842 of JASJOG010000013.1, forward strand.
AGGTGGCTTATTATTAGCGTTTTCTCCCTCTGTACATGAAGACTTAAGCTCTATATCTTGAAAATGAAAGCACTTCCCATCATTCAGCCTCATAAAAGTAACTTTGCTTAAAAGCAGATTTTATTGATCTCCCGGAAAACATTACAGCTTCTAACCAGTACGAATGGCCACAAGACCTGCATCGCTAGCATTAATTTCAGAATCGTCTTGTACGGTACCGAAGGAATTTACGTTTCCTATTTTATTATTTTTTCATACCATTACACCAAACCAGACACGTTTTTACTGCCTAACTACACCAAACTCACTTAAGATCCGTTGAAAGATCCAGAACTCCTGTTTAATATCACCGAACCAGCTTTTTTCTGCCTAAAAGTTCTTGTGGTACCGTCCAAATGAACCCTTCCTTTCGTTTTGCAGATTCACTTCAAAACATTCCGAACATAATGAGGATTATAGAGGGATTGTGGGTTGCAATCAGTGTTGTTAACGAACTTGATAATTCAGGATGTCGTAAGTGAAGTTTGTTGTTGCACCACGTGACTCCTTGACTCTGTTTCCTTTATTAACTGCTTGAACAAGCTACATATTCACTTTGGATTGACCTACCTTTATGTCGCAGTTATGTCTAAGCGTACATTTGTGATAGTACAGACGTTTTCTGTGGCAATCGCGGCTAAATTCAAGTAGTGAAACTGCTTGAGCAAACTACATATTCACTATGAATTGACTTACCTTTATGTCACAATTATTTAAGCATAGGATGTTGATAGTACAGACGTTTTCAGTGCCAATCGCGGTTAAATTGAAGTGCTAACTAACTCACATACACTTGTGGAAAAATAATGCTTGAGTGGTCTTTGCCTTATATACCAAACAAACTTTTGATTGGGCGGTCAAGGCCATCATCGAATGTTTTGTCGGACAAGTAAATGATATTTTGAGATGTATGACTAGACAGACACTTGGGTACATATCGTGAGAGATATTATTATGAGAGGTGATAGTCATAACATTTGATATCTCTAAGTTTATTTTTTTAAAAAGTCCATGTTTACTGACATTTTTAAATTTTTCTGAACTTGCTATTGCATTACAGTTTCATTTCCGAGAGGTTCTTCAAAAATGTTTTCATTCAGATGGGGCATGGGTGGAGAATGAATGAGGCGTATTATCCTAAATGTAGCTGCAGGGCAGATATAGACTCCTCATGTTGTTTCAAAATCAAAATTAATGAATTCGTCTCACTAATAGCTGTGAACTGACACATTTTCTCGTAGAACAAACATTTTTATATCAAAGATATAAGAATAGAATACGGCGTCGACAGTGATAAATAAGGTGAAAAGTTAAAAGGTTGATAATTGCCGCGACTGATCACGGCAGTTATCAACCTTTTAACTTTTTACCATTTTTATATCAAAGTCGTCTTGTTGGTCGAAAACTCAATCCATTATCCAAATTGTAGGAGAAGCTTAAGGACGTTCAGTTACAGTCCTGTTAGGCTGTGTGTTTATCCGGACCTCCCTCGATCTATACTTTTTGATGGAGATATTTGATTAGCTTTAGGCTAAACTACCTTATATCATCTAAGTAATAATCTATTCATTGCCTAAAGATCTCTCTATATAAACAAGTGAAAAGCATGGAGTACGGTTTCAATTAAATCACATGTCCTCGAAAAGGCTACCCGGTTGCACGAACTTAGACTTGTCTTGAAAATGTTAAATTGAAAATGTTAAATTGAAAATGTTAAAATTATGCTGGCTGGCTGAGGATTTGTGATAGAGTTTCATGAGGAAAGGTGATTTTGACTTGAATGGTTGTTTACTCGTTTGTGATACGAGGGCCTATATAAAGGAGGGCCTACGTAGTCTCTAACTGGAACCAAAACGTTCTATTCAGACGTTCTTACGGACAAAATGACATTCCAAACAACGCCTTCATCTAGGAGAGCGAAAGACTCGGTTCATAGACACGAGATTGGTCCACCTCCATTGACATCACAATCAATCTCTGTTAACTTAAGGGCTGGTTAAGCATTCAAATATATCCGTCATTCAAACATACTGCACTGTAAATGGTGATTTGAACAAATGTTGGATCACTTAGCTGCTTTTCAACATTACGAGTGCAGCTGACAGTGTTGGTCAATGTTGTGCAACGAATAAGATTACCCACAAAACTGGTTAAAAGGAGACATGGCTTTCTGAACTGACAGATGAGGGAAAAGAGAAGGAGCGAAACAACCGTAAAGGCAGGACATCTTGAGACAGAATAACCTTTGAACAGGATGTAGTGTTAGTCTTCGACTTTAAATTTGCTGGTACATGCTGAACTATAATAAACATCCTGTCTCCCTTGCAAGCGTGTCTGCTCCCAATAGTAAACACGGAATTTGATATACGAATCGTCGCTTGTAGTGCGAATTGTCGTTAAAAATTTGTCATTTTTAAAATCGCTTTTACCCTGGTTAATAAACACAAATAATGAAAGTGAAAGCATGTTATGAAAATCGTGGGGCTAGTTTTGTTTCAATTGACACCGGCGCAAATTCGTGGTGTCTCGTGGGACAACGAGTCTTACAAGTCGAACATGCAAATTCAGACAATGTTGTCTGTATTTTGTGATCGAAGTAGGGCGGATTAATTGCTCTTATTTTCTACTTTAATAATGAGAAAAATATATTTTTTCGAGCTTTTATCGATGGTTAGTGATAAAAAGCAACTTTAGCGGCTTTATTTGACCATTCGTGTCATGCTTAAGAGTCAAGAAGGCAAAAATTGTTTGAACCAAGGTTTGGACTTGCTTGTTGGTGATTAAATCATTTAATGGCGAAGCTTGTGTTCCTGGTGCGGAAGAATCTTGAAGATCGAATGGTAAGTATACTGTCAGAATTTGTGCACATAGTTAAAGGCAAGAAGGGTTCAATTTTCGTAAAGTTTACCAGACTTATAATTCATAATGTCGTTGGCTTTTATACCCATGCACAATCATGGTTATTGAAATCTCTGAATGCTCCTGAGCCGGTTGTATTAGGCCCGGGAAGCTTGTACGACAGATAAGCACAAGCGAGATAACGACGCGCTATTCTTGCTTTAAACAACCGAACCCAAATTTTATCCACTGAAGAATACAGTCCAGTGAATACACCTGATTCAATCCAGGTAGTCACAAGCAAAACGAAAAGGGTAAAACTGAGAACAAATTACATGATAGATGGGGAGTGATTTAACTTTCGATTTTTGTCAAAAATACCTGATCTATACTGCAAAGGGAGAAAATGGAAAGATATTTGGTTAGCAGGAAGAGTTTACATGTTATGGTTTCTACTCAGTTATGTTAACAAGTTCGGATTTGTGGTACATCGTTAACTTCACATAAGCAGCAGAAATCGAGTAGCTGCTACTTATTTAAATTTGACGACGTATACCTGCTGCACTTCTACTCCTCTGTTGCTGGAATTTGAGTGGACAGTTGGTCGGTAATGTCTGAATCACAGAAAATAAGGCTTTTTGTTTGGATCACCACAACTTTCAGCAAATGAAAATGTTCGTATTTCAACTTTCGAATGCTTTATTAAAGAATTTAATCAAGGGCAACGACATATTTGTGATTGTTATCCCTTTTGTTCTCTGCTATCTTTTGTTTTTTGGTTTGTTCATTCATTGGTTCTATTGTTGTAATTTGTTGTCGTATTACAACGCTATGCATTAAAGCTGACTTTAAATTTAGAAAAAACCAAATGTATGCTTATTGGCAGCAATCTTAAGCTCGGAGATGTTAGATCAATATCAGTATCTATTTCCGATTATGAACTTGCTATTGTAACTAATTTTAAATATCTAGGAGTGTTTTTATCTAATGATTTTGCATGGACATATATAGATTAATATCTAAAGTTAATCAAAGATTAGGTCTATTAAGAAGAATTAAGCGTCCACTACCATTTAAAACACGCTTATTATTTTATAACAGTTTAGTTCTCCAACTGTTTGATTATGCAGGTAATGTATGAGGTGACAAAAATAATCCCACACTCGTGAATAGCGTTCAGGTACTACAGAAAAAAGCTGTTAAGATTATTTTAGATAAACCAGTATATTCATCCTCCTCAGAAGCTCTTGCTACAATAAATTGGATTACGTTAAAGCAAAGACGATTTTATCATAGATGTGCATATGTTTACAAATATGTTCATGACCACACTAATCATTCTATGGATTTGGTAACATGGAGACGTTCATAACTACAATACTCGAAATAAAGATTAGTTAAGATTGCCCAATACCCTAAGAAACTGGGGTAAACAGAGAACATGCTATCATGCAATTAATGATTGGAACACATTAGACCAAGATATTAGAAGTTCTTTAAATTTTGTAACTTTTGAATATAAACTTTTGAAATCTTTATATCATATATATGTTATAATTTTATTGTATTTTTATCTTTATTCCTTTTGTATTTAATTTAATTTCTAATTGTAATTTTATTTAGTTCTGGTCCTTTTGGAAAATCATGTGCTATGAAAAAGTTTCTTGATTAATTATTATTACTATTATTGTTATTATTATTATTGAGAGCTAAAATGTGGAATTCTGCGTAGAGAGATCTGAACGAAGAATAAAAAACTTCAAAGGTATTGCTTAGCCAAAAAAGAGAGAACAAAGTACTGACGTAGCGAGCAGCCCCATATAATCCTATCTTTCTTGACGCCAGAAACTGTGAGTCATTTGTTAAATAATCTCCTTCACATTGTCCTCGCCACTCGGTTATAATTATGTGTTTTTCAAAGAATCATCTTTAGAAAATTTTGCTTCATCTGGTTGGCAGTGTAATTTAAGTTTTTCCTTAAATTAAAGTCAACTACCATTTGGAAGCAACTGGTTTTTTAATTGGAAACAACATTTTTGTATTCGGAGTCATAAGGTTTTGACTGCAACGCCGCAGTCTGATGTACAATTAGTCATACCTACATTGAAGCGAACCGAAGTCAAATTAAAATATATTGAAGGTAATACACTGCTAGTCTGATCGTTAGATCGCGTGCTAGTACATTTTCTCAACGTCCATCTCGTGCAAATGGACAAAATGAAGTATACTTGTGCGTGAATCATCCACCATTGTCGGAGGGCAATCTTCTGACGTTTCTTCCTGTGCAAGTCACTCATCACTAACGTTTATATCCTCACCATTATCTGGAACTTTCTTATTCTTCTGTGTCACTCGGATAATACAAAGGATATTGGCTTTAGCGCATTTTCTTTTTTGCTAGGATAGGAGGGAAAACCCGGGTGTACCTTCATCAGTAGCTGAAGGGGGAAGTAGTCTGTAATGTCCGGGTTCTAGCGCATTTTTGTGACACATTTACTTCCGGTTTCTCATCACCTGTCAATCATTCTCAAATTCCAGGAAATCACTTCCGGTTTCCTAGAACCCACTGATGACGTCATAATTTTAGTCACGTGATTGATGACGTCATCATTTTGAGTCTGTGTGACCACACCCATTTCCCAAATCTGGTTCAAACCGGATTCTCAAATTTACCTAAATTATTTACATTCTCGAAATTGGTCAAATTCATCACATTCTCGAAATTGGTCAATTCTCTTACAATTTCGAAATTGGTCAAATTCATCACATTTTCGAAATTTATCAAAATCGTTGGAATTATTTTATGGTTTAAAACCAAATATATTTTCATAAGTGTCTATCATTTCATGCATGTAATGACCATATGCAAGTGTTTCAATTTTATTTCCAAGTATTATTCGTTTATCATCTTTAGATGATAATGCAATTTTTTCAACACTTTCAGTGTATAATTCATGATTTCGATGCCTTATTAAATTCATTTTTCTTATTTGTTCTTCTTCGGTTAATAAGCAATCTTTATAATTTTGAAATGATATATCTTTTTCAATAACATTTTTCTTAACACCTTTACATTTTTTAGTTGACTTTTCACTTCCAAACATTTTGTAAGAATATAATTTTGCTCGTAAACCAACAAATTCTTCTATTTGTTTTCCTCCACATTCATCTTTCATCATACCGATTACTTTTTTGTTTAGACCTGTTTTTATTCCACTTTTATGTTCTTTTGGGTAATTACTTGTATCAAACATTTTTTCAACATCTGGAGAAATATCTTTATAAAAATCTTCAGTTTTAATTTCATACATTAAACTATCAGTATCTGTAAATAACAATTTCGCATTTTCATTGTATTTTTTCTTAATATAATTATAGTGAAAATCATACATTAAAGTCTTTGATAAATCTAATATACTCATTCCTAAATATATTGGTTTATCTAGTTTAATTTTACTCTTATGCATATGAACCGCAATTAGATTTTCAGAAAATATTGTTCTTTTACTAAAATTACTTTTTGAAAATAATTTTAATGCTTTTTCTTCTCTATTTACCAATTGTATATCAACCCTGTTTCTCACATTTTCCATAGTTTTTCCAAATACAGAATTATTCATTAATTTGAAAAAGTCTTTTTCAAAATCATTTTTCGCATTTGTTCTCAAATTTGTATTTAAATCAATATATTTTTTCATGAAATTTTCTTCATAAAATTTAACACCCTTGTGAATTCGAGTAATTTTTAATCCTAATTTTTCATATAATTTCAAGTTTTCATAATGTAAAACATATTTTTCTTTATTATTCAAATTTGGAATTAATTTTTCTACTTGATTAATTTTTATTCTTTCTGGTGCTAACGGATATTCATTATGAAGATCATGTAAATCTTTAGGATATTCTAAATCAACTTCTAATATGCAAGAAATGTTTTTCCAATTTTTTAATTCTTTTTTGGTCATCCATTTAAAATTTCTAACGGGTAATTTTTTGCTCATTGCCCAACCATAAAGATTATTTGCATCAAGATAAGGTAAAAATAAACTGTCTTTATTTTTCTCGTATTTTCCTTCCATATATTTATTATTTGCTTTTGCGTGTCTTTTTGTAATCATAGAAATACCACCTCTAATTCCATTTTCAACCATAAGATACATTTGAGGATCAGATAATAATTCCAATTCAATTTTTGTCATTTTTAACATTGCATCCCACGCTAAACCCGGTGAAGTATAATACCAAGCTGGGTCTAATTTATAATTTGCTTTGCAAACTTTTCTAAAATTTTCAAAGACATCAGCTAATAAAATTACATCGGTTTTCAAATATAAATCATGATATTTTTTCATATTTTTAATTTTAAATTTTTCCCAAACATTTTGCGCATGTGAGTAATCTTCACTTATATTTTCATCATTTAATTTTGAGTAAAATTCTTTGATGTCAGGTAGTTTTTTGTGTTTTAATTTTTTGGTATTATCAAACCAATCATATGGAAATACACCTTTTCTAGTTAATAATTCTCTTTTTTCACTGTCATTACAAAATATTTTCAATATATTTAATTCATTTTTATCTAAATTTTTAACTAAATTTGCTAAACTAGTTTGCATAAATTTAAAACTATCAATAAATCTAATTTGTCTTTTTACATTAATTAATTCTTTAATTTTATACTTTGGGTTTTCACTGGTTTCACTGGTTGATGGTAATTCTTCACATTCAATAATATTATCTCTACATTTACTTTGAAGTTGTTTTTCTGTTATTATTTTTTCAGATTCAAATTTATCAACAATAATATCTTTTGTAAATGAAATATATTTTTCCTCAGTGTTGGGTATACAATTAATTTCACCTTCTGAAACACCTAAATTTTTAATAAATAAATGACTATCATAATTTTGTAAATTATGAAATATAACTGGGATAAATTTTGGATTTTTCATTTTAGAATTACAACTAATACAAGCAGCTCCTTGATATTTTCCAGTATAATGACAGTGGTCTTTAACTTTGTCGATTTTCACTTGTTTTTCTGTGTCTGTGTTTTCTGAATATTTCTCATCGTCAAAATATTTTTTAAATTCTTCTGCAGTAATTTTACCATTCATAAATAATTCATCCATTTTTTCAAATTCTTCAGTTTTTGATTCAGTTTTTGATTTAAGAATTCCAAATTTAATTCCACAAGCATAACAATTTTCAGCTTTTTCAAAATCTATTTTATCCTCTTTTCTTAATATTATATTTTTTGGGAATTTAAATTTTTCATGTATTTCTTTAATATCATTTTCTAAACTTTTTACAAATTTTAATGAAACCGAAGTGTTGTCTTTATCGTCACCTATTGAATATTTTACTAATTTTGGTCTAAATAAATTATCATCAAAACATTTTATTAAATAACAATATCCAGATGGTTCATGTTTTTGAAATTGTTTTGTGTTGTCTCCAATATTTTTATCTATATTTTTTAAATTGCATTCAAAATCTGCATAAATTACAAATGGAATATCATGCATTCTTTCATAATTTTTAAACTTTAATTTTTCTCCTTTATTTGGATAAACAGTTTTTCCACATTCATACCTCGAGCAATATTCTAAATGATTTTTAAGGGTTTCTTCACTTCTAAAATGTTGTAAACAATAATTACAAACAAGTATTTTTTCTTTTCTTTTATTGACTTGACTTGAAAATAATCTACTCATATTTTTAATTAAACAATAATGTTTGTCTCCATTTTCATTCGTTATTAACAATATATTTACATGATTGTTAAGATTGGGTGAGTTTAATTTACTTACTCTCAAAGGAAAAATTTCATGATTTTTATTTCCAAATCTTTTTTCTTCGTTGTATCCAAATAAATTAATTGCAATGTTATTATTTTTTTCAAATTTATCAACATCAGAAAATCCACATGGAAAATTAATATCTTTCACATTAAAACTTTCAGCTTTCTTTTTTAGAATTTTTGTAATTCTCTCAGGATATTTTAAATTGGGAGTAGTTTTCAAAAGTTCGTTTATTGTAACACACCATAATAAACATTTTTGATCCTTATTTTGTGGGTTGATAATTGCTTTTTTATTTTTTAAAAGCTCTGGTAAAGGAATATAAGATGAAGCTAGTAATCGTTTAATTTCATTAATATTGAGAATTACTTTCAAACATTTGTGAAATCTCCATAAACTCGAATTTTTTAAAAATTCTTCAAAACTCAGAATAATTTTTTGCGTCATTTTTTCATATATTTCATCAAAATTACTTCCATCAAAAATTTCTTCGTAGTAACTATGAAAATGAGCATTATCTGTAGTTTCTTCTCCTGTTGCAGGATTTGTTTTTTTCATTAAAAACACGAGTTATTTGTTGTTTTGTGCTTGGATATTTTTTGAATTTTTTAATTACCAATGGTTTTATTTTTTTCAAGAGACTCAAAGGATCATATAAAGTTAATTCACTCTTTTTCAGATCAATTTCATATCTTTTTGTTACATTCAAAGCTTCTTTATCCAATTTAAAACTTAATGAAGTTGTTGTAACAAAACGACCTTGAATTTTGTTAAATATATCTAAAACATGTTCTTTCAAATAATTATATCAATTTGTTATTTTTTTAACTCCTTTATTCATATTATTTCTGTATTTATCAAATAAATTAAGCACTTCTTCTCTAGATTTGTTTAATAAATCATTTGTTTTTTCTTTTGACCTTTCAACCAAACTTTTAATTTTTGAAAAATTTTTTTTTGGTAATAATAAAGGTACATCAATTTTTGGATTATCTGAATCCAATAAATTTTGTGAAACTTCTTTTGAAAGTTCTTTTGGTATTTCCATTCTTTATTTATATATTTTATTTTTTTTTTATTTTTTTTTAAATGTAAGGAAAATGAAAAAATGAAAAAAATGAAAAAAAAAGAATAAAAATCAATTTTAATTTTTATTCTTAACCGCTGACCAATATGAGTAAACGCAAATAAATTTTAATTTTTATTCTTAACCACTGACTAATTTTTCAACAGTCATAAAAAACCAAAAATAATTGATCATTAAATTTCAAATCTTTTTTCTTATTAATTCTATACTTTATACTTCCTGCATTCATATTAAAATTTTTTGCAGTAGATATAATACTTTTAAATTTTAAAATTTCATCCGTTTCCTTGTTTTTAACTATTACTGAGATTGGATTTTTAATTTTTTCTCTACAATATTTTTCATATTTTTCATTAGGTTTGGAAATTTCCAAACCCAACATTTCTTCAAGTTGATTTTTTGTATATTTAGTAAAATTTTTTATATTTTTTCCTCTTGCAATAAGACGCAATTCTTTACATGTTTTTGGTTGGTTATTTGTTTTACAATTCATTTATTTATATAATAATTTTTTTTAAACAAAATTTTTTTAAAAGTGTTAAATAAAAATGTTTACAATATGTGCTATAGATATTGGTATTAAAAATTTTGCTTGGTGTATAGAAAGTTATCCACCAGACTGCTCAAGGGATATGTGTTATAAACAACATGGAAAATTAATAGAAATTATTAAGATCTTAGCGCAAATAAAATGGAAGAAATTTTGGAAAATGTTTCCAAAACATTATCAAATATAAATTTAACAAATGTGGATGCTATACTAATAGAAAGACAAAATAGAAAAAACATAAAAGCTATCCAAATAGCACAACATGTTTGGTCTTGGATAAAAATTAAGTTTCCGTGTAAAAATGTTATGTATTACAATGCAGTATATAAAACAAAAACTTTTACATCTGAAAAGTTAACAAAATATAAGGAAAGAAAAAATTTTACTGTGGGTCTTGCAAGATCAGTATTAACATTACGACAAGATTTAATAGGATTAGAAAAATTAAAATATGGAAAAGTAGATGATATGACAGATTGTTTTTGTATGTGTTTGTCATATATGTTTCGTGGTAAAAAATAAAAAAAAATGGAATTAGAAATATTTTGTTGGAAGTAAAAATCATTTGAATAAATTTTGAATAACTTGAATAAATTTTAAATAACTAGAATAAAATTTTGAGTAAAAAAAATTTACTTGTGTTTCATGTGTTTTTTTATTTGAATCTATTTAATTTTACTCATGAATAACTTGAATAAATTTTGAATAAATTTTAAATAACTAGAATAAAATTTTGAGTAAAAAAAAAATTTACTTGTGTTTCATTCGTTTCATGTGTTTTTTTATTTGAATCTATTTAATTTTACTTATGAATAACTTGAATAAGTTTTGAATAAATTTTAAATAACTAGAATAAAATTTTGAGTAAAAAAAATTTACTTGTGTTTCATTTGTTTCATGTGTTTTTTTATTTGAATCTATTTAATTTTACTCATGAATAACTTGAATAAATTTTGAATAAATTTCAAATAACTAGAATAAAATTTTGAGTAAAAAAAAATTTACTTGTGTTTCATTTGTTTCATGTGTTTTTTTATTTGAATCTATTTAATTTTACTCATGAATAACTTGAATAACTTTTGAATAAATTTTAAAATAACTTGAATAACTTAAATAATTTAAATAACTTAAATAACTTAAATAAAATTTTGTGGTAATTAAATTTATCTGACTTCTATTTAATTGAATAAAATTAATAAAAATATAAATTAATGAGTGAAACAAGTGAAATGCATGAAATCGCTAAAGATTAGTAAAAATTTTATGATCGTGAAGTGTGAAAAAAAACCCCAAGAAACCAACGAAACACACAAAACCAATGAAACCAGTGAAACTTATGAAGTGTAAAAGTGTAATACGGAAAATATATAATTTTTTAAAGTTGATTATGAAAGTCAACCAAAAATAGATCTTCCATTATTTAATTTATTTAATTTATTTATGTTTACTTATATTATTCAACGGTTAAGAATAAAAAATTAAAATTGATTTTTTTTACTCATATCGGTCAATGGTTAAGAATAAAAATTAAAATTTATTTGCGTTTACTCATATTGGTCAGCGGTTAAGAATAAAAATTAAAATTGATTTTTATTCTTTTTTTTTCATTTTTTTCATTTTTTCATTTTCCTTACATTTAAAAAAAAATAAAAAAAAAATAAAATATATAAATAAAGAATGGAAATACCAAAAGAACTTTCAAAAGAAGTTTCACAAAATTTATTGGATTCAGATAATCCAAAAATTGATGTACCTTTATTATTACCAAAAAAAAATTTTTCAAAAATTAAAAGTTTGGTTGAAAGGTCAAAAGAAAAAACAAATGATTTATTAAACAAATCTAGAGAAGAAGTGCTTAATTTATTTGATAAATACAGAAATAATATGAATAAAGGAGTTAAAAAAATAACAAATTGATATAATTATTTGAAAGAACATGTTTTAGATATATTTAACAAAATTCAAGGTCGTTTTGTTACAACAACTTCATTAAGTTTTAAATTGGATAAAGAAGCTTTGAATGTAACAAAAAGATATGAAATTGATCTGAAAAAGAGTGAATTAACTTTATATGATCCTTTGAGTCTCTTGAAAAAAATAAAACCATTGGTAATTAAAAAATTCAAAAAATATCCAAGCACAAAACAACAAATAACTCTTGTGTGTTTAATGAAAAAAACAAACCCCGCAACAGGAGAAGAAACCACAGATAATGCTCATTTTCATAGTTACTACGAAGAAATTTTTGATGGAAGTAATTTTGATGAAATATATGAAAAAATGATGCAAAAAATTATTTTAAGTTTTGAAGAATTTTTAAAAAATTCAAGTTTGTGGAAATTTCACAAAGGTTTAAAATTAATTATTAATATTAATGAAATTAAAAGATTACTTGCATCATCTTATATTCCTACTCCAAAATTTTTAAAAGATAAAAAAGCAATTATCAATCCACAAAATGACGATCAAAAATGTTTATTATGGTGTGTTGTAATAAGTGAAATTTTGAAAACCACTCCTAATTTAAAAGATCCTGGAAGAATTACAAAAATTCTAAAAAAGAAAGCTGAAAGTTTTAATGTGAAAGATATTAATTTTCCGTGTGGATTTTCTGATATTGATAAATTTGAAAAAAATAATAACATTGCAATTAATTTATTTGGATATACAACGAAGAAAAAAGATTTGGAAACAAAAATCATGAAATTTTTCTTTTGAGAGTAAGTAAATTTGGTTTGGATCGACAGGAAAATCCAGGATCACACGATAATCGTGTAAATATATTGTTAATAACTAATGAAAATGGTGATAAACATTATTGTTTAATTAAAAATATGAATAGATTATTTTCAAACCAAGTCAATAAAAGAAAAGAAAAAATACTTGTTTGTAATTATTGTTTACAACATTTTAGAACTGAAGAAACTCTAAAAAATCATTTGGAATATTGCTCGAAATACAAATGTGGAAGAACTGTTTACCCAGATAAAGGAGAACAATTAAAGTTTAAAAATTATGAAAGAATGCATGATATTCCATTTGTAATATACGCAGATTTTGAATGCAATTTAAAATGTGTGAATAAAAATATTGGTGACAACACAAAACAATTTCAAAAACATGAACCATCTGGATATTGTTATTTGATAAAATGTTTTGATGATAATTTATTTAGACCAAAATTATTAAAATATACCAAAAAACCTGGTGAAGATATTTCTTTAAAATTTGTAGAACGTTTAGAAAATAATATTAAAAAAATACATGAGCAATTTAAATTTCCAAAAAAGATAATATTAAGTGAAAAGGATAAAACAGATTTTAGAAGAGCTGAGAAATGTTATGCATGCGGGTGTGTATTTGGAAAAGCAGAAGAAAAACTTGAAACGTCTGAAAAAAATGAATGTGATGAATGTGATGAATGTGATGAATTTGAAAAGATGGATAAATTATTTATGGACGATAAAATTAGTGCAGAAGAATTTAAAAAATATTTTGAAGACAGAGAAAAAGGAAAAGAAAATGAAAAAGAAAACGAAGAAAAAGAAAAAGAAAAAGAACCGAAAAGAACCAATTTCACAGACAAAGTTAGAGATCATTGTCATTTTACTGGAAAATATCGAGGTGCTGCATGTGTTAGTTGTAATACACAAATGAAAAAACCAAAATTTATTCCAGTTATATTTCATAATTTACAAAATTATGATAGTCATTTGTTTATAAAAAATCTAGGTGTTTCGGAGAATGAAATTAATTGTATACCCAACACTGAGGAGAAATATATTTCATTTACAAAAGAAATTATTGTTGATAAGTTTGAATCTATAAAAATAATTACAGAAAAACAACTTCAAAGTAAATGTAAAGAAAATATTATTGAATGTGAAGAATTACCATCAACTTGTGAAACTGCAAAGTATAAAATCAAAGAAATTATTAATGTTAAAAAACAAATTAGATTTATTGACAGTTTTAAGTTTATGCAAAGTAGTTTATCAAATTTAGTTAATAATTTAGATAAAAATGAAATGAATATTTTGAAGAAATTTTATAAAAATGAAGAACAAAGAGAATTATTAACTAGAAAAGGTGTTTTTCCATATGATTGGTTTGATAATATTGAAAAATTAAAAGAAGAAAAACTACCTGATATTGGAGAATTTTATTCTAAATTAAATGATGAAAATATAAGTGAAAAAGATTATAAACATGCGAAAAATGTTTGGGAAAAATTTAATATTAAAAATATGAGAGAATATCATGATTTATATTTGAAAACTGATGTAATTTTATTAGCTGATGTTTTTGAAAATTTTAGAAAAGTTTGTAAAGAAAATTATAAATTAGATCCTGCTTGGTATTATACTTCACCTGGATTAGCGTGGAATGCAATGTTAAAAATTACAAAAGTTGAATTGGAATTATTATCTGATCCACAAATGTATCTTATGGTAGAAAATGGAATAAGAGGTGGAATTTCAACAATCACAAAAAGATATGCAAAAGCAAATAATAAATATATGGGATCAAAATATAATCCTGAAGAAGATAATGTTTATCTTGCTTATTTAGATGCTAATAATTTATATGGTTGGGCAATGAGCAAAAAACTTCCTGTGAGTCATTTCAAATGGATGGTAAACAAAGAATTGGAAAATTGGAAAAAATACAGTTGTATATTAGAAGTTGATTTGGAATATCCAGAAGATTTACATGATTTACACAATGAATATCCATTAGCACCAGAAAGATTAAAAGTTGACATGGTTGAAAAATTAATTCCAAATTTGAATAATAAAGAAAAATATGTTTTGCATTGTGAAAACTTGAAGTTATATGAAAAATTAGGATTAAAAATTAAACGAATTCATAAAGGTATTAAATTTCGTGAAGAAGATTTCATGAAAAAATATATTGATTTAAATACAAAACTGAGAACAAGCGCAAAAAATGATTTTGAAAAAGATTTTTTCAAGTTAATGAATAATTCTGTGTTTGGAAAAACAATGGAAAATGTTAGAAACAGAGTTGATATTCAATTGGTTAACAGAGAAGAAAAAGCATTAAAATTATTTTCAAAAACAAATTTCAACAAAAGAACAATATTTTCTGAAAATTTAATTGCGGTGCATATGCATAAGAAAAAAATTAAGTTAGATAAACCAATATATTTAGGAATGAGCATATTGGATTTATCAAAGACTTTAATGTATGATTTTCATTATAATTATATTAAGAAAAAGTATGGTAAAAATGCATCATTATTATTTACCGACACTGATAGTTTAATGTATGAGATTAAAACCGAAGATTTTTATAAAGATATTTCACCAGATGTTGAAAAGATGTTTGACACAAGTAATTATCCAAAAGAACATAAAAGTGGAATAAAAACTGGATTAAACAAAAAAGTAATTGGAATGATGAAAGATGAGTGTGGTGGAAAACAAATTGAAGAATTTGTGGGGTTGAGAGCAAAATTATATTCTTATAAAATGTGTGAAGATGAAAAAGAGTCAAAAAGATGTAAAGGTGTTAAGAAAAATGTTATTGAGAAAGATATAACGTTTCAAAATTATAAAGATTGTTTATTTACTGAAGAAGAACAAATAAGAAAAATGAATTTAATAAGACATCGAAATCATGAATTGTATACTGAGAGTGTTGAAAAAATTGCATTGTCATCAAAAGATGATAAAAGAATTTTGCTTGATAACAAAATAGATACACTTGCATTTGGTCATTACATCAATGAAATGATTGATGCTTAGCGAGTAAGACATCTTCACAAATCAAATAATTTTTCACACAAAAGTTTCACAAATCAAATAATTTTTTACACAAAAGTTTCACAAATGTGAAGCTAAAATGTGAAGTTTTTGAACCCTAGACACTTTGAAAGATTTGACCAAATCTCAACCAAATTTGAAACTTTGAAAAATTTCAAAATGTGGAAAACCGATTTTTGTCACATTTTGAAATTGTCAAAATATTCTGTTTCAAAAATTTTCATTTGTTTTCAAGTTGGAAATTGTCTCCGATTCTAGCACATTTTTGGTGTTGAGACAATTTGGAATTCTAGCACATTTTTGAGTTTTTGGGGATTTCCCCAAGTTGGTAAAAAACCGGTAAAAACCGGAAGTGTGACGTCACGGAATCTGTCAATCAAAAACCAGGTTGGGGAATGACCTGATGACGTCATAACTCAAAATTGGTGATGATGTCATCAATTTTCGAATGATTGACAGGTTTTGAGAAACCGGAAGTAATTTCTTGGAATTTGAGAATGATTGACAGGTGATGAGAAACCGGAAGTAAATGTGACAAAAAAATGCGCTAGAATCCGCACTTTACATACTACTCGGGGATTATGCATTTAGCGTGTGATAAGCACGTTTAGTAATGCACCATATTCATGAACGACAAATCCTTACGCGTGCACTTTTCGTACTCTACAAATTGTCGCAGACGATTGGATGACAATTTTAAAAAAATCCATTTAGTTTGACTACCCGTTGGGGATTCCATTCAAGTACAGGAATGTCCGGAAAGGAATATTAGTGGGTTTCAGTAGAGTACCGGGATAACCATTCTGCTTATTTCATGAAATTTAAATCTTTCGGATAATTTGAAAGTGTAATTTCTCAAGGATTTTTCTTGTGTCATCATTCTTAAAGAGGATGTTGTTTTCGGCCACCTTTATGTGGTACAATTATTCATGCGTAGTATTGTAAAAGATTTAATAATTCGAATCTACCTTTTGAAAATATTTTCAGTAATTTCAGTGAAATTCTAACATAATTAGGTGCGTCATTTTTACTGAGCCAACTTATAACTTGATTTACATATGATATTACTGCTTGGTGTGCCATTGCAGACGCCAGGTGGCCCTTCTCTGGGATTGCACTTCTCGGTAGTCGGTACTTTCCCGTTAGAAAATATATCAATGGGATAAGTGTATGATAAACGAAAAAACACAGTAATTCATCTGGTTTTGGTTGGATTGTTTCGAGGAGAAAAAGCATAAGATTTCAAAATTTCAAGCTATTGCACGTCAAGGTGTGCACTTTTAATTCTATCCTGCTTCTTTACATCTTGTAATATTAAATAAACTGTGGAACAATTGTGTATTCAGGTAATCCTATTTCGTGATTTATGGCAAGGTGCTGTTACCAAAACCGCTTTACTTTACGTTCCACCGTTGCCAAACCTTAGCGTGTGCGTAATTGTCTAATGGTCTGCGTTTTCCTTGCCGACAAACTCTCAAAATTTTGAATAATCAGTTGTTATCAAACCGTCTTCAATTTACCATCATGCTTAATCTAAGGTTTAAGTCAGCTTTAGAGTTAGGATTAGGGCTAACTAACATAGTCCTATTCCTAATAATCAACCGCTTATCTGTTACCCCCTGGGGACAGGTAACCAACACTTTGCTCCCGAATATTCCGAGAGTTATCAGTGAAATCGTGTAAAGATTCCCAACCATATATTTGTTGAGATAATAGTAAGAAAAATCTGTTAAGCTGACAGGTCTTAACACGGCAAAATAAAGTTTTCCGCACTTTTCTCATCTACATGTTAAGCCTGTTTTCCACTTGATAAATTGTTTGTACCTAAGACCACATTTTTTTCTTCATAGACTCTCTTTTCGGAGCAATGCGAAGTCAATTCAATTTATACGATATTTAAAACAGGCCTTGCAAGTCTACCCTCTTCCGCCAACCTCGTATGTTAACTAGCTTAGGGCACCTTAGAGGTCTGTATGGGCAGAATAAATCTTCTTCGTTTGGCTTTCTTCCTAAATTTTGCTAAACTACTTTCTAGATTTCTTAATTTCATGTTAGTTTTTTTAAATTCCCACCTGGTTTAATTTCCTAAGTCGTCTTTTTCCGAAGTGTCGTCCATGCTAAATCTTTTTCTTCCCAAATTCTTCTCCATCTAAATAATGTCTCAATTCCTAACCTTAACAATTTCCTTAATTTTTTCCTAAATTATTGCTTTCTAGAGATCTTCCTTTTCTTCCTAAATTTTCTCCTGACCTTGCTTCCCACCTAAACACCTTCCGTTTTGAATCCCTTCTTTCCTAAACCCTTACATCCTGAGCGCGTTTTTCCTACTATTATTTCTGGCCAAATCTCATCCTTTTTCAAGCCAGTCCAGTCTTTCCAAATCTCTTTACTATTTTCCTGAATCGGTAAATCCTTTTGTTAACTCCCTCCGTTCGTTCCATCCTTCCTTCCTTAATTTTCAAATTTTACTAAATCATTTTTTCAGTTGGATAAGCTCCTCACCCCTCACCTTCTGATTATGCTATTGCATGTATTAGCGTTTCGGGTTTCACCCGTGTATTTGGAAGAAATGGAAGAAATGTTAATTCTTTAAAGGTGTGTTCTTACAGATTGATTGGGCCGTACAACTTGGGATCATGCAGCTATCCCGAAAACTACTTTCATCATCAAAGACATGCACTATTCCATTGAACGATTAATATATCAATCGTTAAGGAAGCGTCTTTAAGGTATTATGCATATATTGAAATGCAATCAACCTGTCTTGTGAAGATGCCCTTCACCTGGGTTCAACATTGCATCGAAGCTAACTATACTCGAAACGCAACCAGCTGCAAATTATTCCCACCTGGATACTAAAAAGGCGTCAGTTTGATTTTTAGTTTTTCTTGCAGGTTAACTGATTTATTTGGTTTCTTCAAGTTTCTCATTAAGGACACGAGACTTATCCTCTTCTTTTAGGATATTTAAATTTTAATAACTTGTAAATACCTCGTTTGGTTTTTGAATGAAGCATCAAGTAAGCTGTTAACGAGCATAAAGAGACAAGACCGGGCGCCTTGCATTTAGTTCAATAGCTGAGATGTAATACACACTTTTAATGAACTGTATTTTGACGATTTCTTTAACAATGATCAAGGCGTATTGATTTGACATCTTCTGTGTAGTGGTCAACACTTAACAAGTTATAATGGTAGTTTTTTCTTTAGTTATCACTTTTAATTGATAAGTCACACTGTTTGTTTTCTTTCTCGAAATGGACAACGCTTATAATTGACTGGGCGACTGCATAGTTCTCCATGCATAGAGGTCTTGTTGATATTTGCATTTCTTTGATTTAGCATTTCTTTGATTTAGCATTTCTTTGGTTGGACTTTTGCATACCTCATAAGGTGGTAGTTAAACCTAAATAGCCCAAAACATTGTAATTACTCTAGTTTCACAACAATTTCATTAATTACCAGAAAACTTTGCAGGAAGCTCGTACTAGTTATTACACTATATTTGAACTATATTTGCTCAAACTTCAAGATTGCCATGGTAACAACTAATAAATACCTACGTTGTATAGGGTGTGCAACAAGTTGACAGATTTTCATTTCTTCATAATCCCTGGTCTGAACTGAAAATATTCACTGTTTCTATAGTAACAAAAGAACTATTGCAAATTTTGAAAAACTTTCTGCTTATTGCATAAACCACTATAAGACGCACCAGCAGCCCAAAAGTGATGGCAATCTATCAAATTCCCTTCAAACAAGACTTCCCACAAATTTGGGCTAGGATAATTCTTTCATTTTGAGAAAATCGAGCTTAAACATCGACAAATGTTTCCAGTTCATTTGCTTCTAAGCATATAAGATTGAGAAGGAACGTCAAGCTATGAATACAAATAGTTACAGTAAGACAAATGCATCTGAATTCGACTTGGACCTTCCTATATTTCAAAAAATTGGGGAACTTATACTAACTCTAATTCCGGGTCAAAACCAAAATGCCAAACATAGCCTAAGCGACAGACATTCCAGCATATTCTCAATCGTATGCCAATCGAAATTTTTTAAAAAATATTTTGAACTAGCTACGCTAAACTTCAGGTCTCTGTCGGTTCCTTTGCGACCGCCACCCGAGTAACAACAACGCTAAAATATGGCGTTGTTTCGACTTCTGGGTTCTTTGAAAATCCGTGGGCAGATCGACTATCACTCGGACTTTACATGATGAAACTCTGACCAAAGAAGTACTCATTCAAGCACTAAGAATTCGTTTAAACGAAACAGTCACCGTGGACAATTGGTAAGTTTACGATGACTAACTGGTGAAATGATTCGAAGGGTGTCTTAGGAAAGCCACTGTAACGCATAATCGTTCGACGCAATGTGGCAGAAGATTGCATGAAATTTTCTTGTATACTGCATAATTTTTCTAATCTCACTGATATTTAGGTGTAAGTGCGGGAATTGTAGCATGCAGGTTTTACAAAATGTCAACAAACGTGAATAAATCGACATTAGAGTCGAAGCCATGAACTGTGATTATGTAAACAAATAGAACAAATTATGGAATTTTCAACATTGATGGTCAAGGGCCAAAAGTGTGGAATTCTATGAAAAGTGATTTTAAATCTACACTGCCAATATTTGAAAAGAAACTAAAAAAAATTTTTAGATTATTATTAGTATACTTGGCCATGATTTCAAGATAAAAAACTGTCAGATGTATTTCATCAATATTTTAATCATACCATCTATCTGCTGCTGGATAAAATTAGGATATATGTACATAAGTGTTTGTGTATGTTAGTGTGTTACAGTCTAATAAATTTACCCTGATTTGTTTAATACATGTTTGCTGAGATATATTTGTTGATTTTTTTTAGTATCCCACTCATTCTCTGACAAGTATTAAACATAGTGAATTTCCTTTTTTATCAGCTGGCTTTGAGGCACTTTTAGTCCCTAATGGTTATTTCTGGGAGCTAATATACAAGTCTATACT
Source organism: Heliopora coerulea (assembly GCA_030142905.1). Classification (NCBI taxonomy): domain Eukaryota; kingdom Metazoa; phylum Cnidaria; class Anthozoa; order Scleralcyonacea; family Helioporidae; genus Heliopora; species Heliopora coerulea. Next base: position 2,138,947 of record JASJOG010000013.1, read on the forward strand.
ACAATTATGTAATTAGGAATACAAAAAAATATAAAGTTCTTCCAATCAAAGAAGTTGGCATCATACCGTAGTGTGTTACTCTACATACATCTAGAGATGTATTACTGTAATAATTGTTCATTGTCTTGTCCTTGGAAATCCTTATTGTGCCCAAACCACTTCACAACTAGCATTGTAAAGAATTACAGAAGTTGTAGTCTTCGTCCTATTTGACCATAGAATAATTGAATAAATTCCCTGTAATATGCATCTCCATGCAGATACCTTAACCTAATTGTGAAATTGTGATGCATGTTTTACCACTCAATGAATCAAAAGTTTTCTGACAGACTGGAGTAAGTTATACATACAGGTATGTTCTGAATCAGATTTATGATACTTTAACTCATCTATTTTCTATGCAAGGCAAAGTGATGAAGCTTCTAAGCAACTCTAAAGCTGGGATATGCTGTAGGACAAACACACTGTTGTGTAATGCCAACTTCTTTGATTACTCCATCACAGCTCATGGCTTGAATCCCTTGGCATTTTGTAAAAGCTGCATGCTACAATTCCCACAATTACACCAGAACATAAAGGAGTTATGCAGTACACAAGTAAAAATTTCCTACAATCCTCAGCCACAGAGCGTTGAGCGATAAGGCGCTACAGTGGCTTTCCTAAGGCCTACCCTTTGATATTCTCTTCCATTCATTTCACAAACGTCAGTCATCGTAAACTTACCAATTGCCCACTGTCGCTGTTTCGTTCAAATAAATTTGTTTTACTTGAATACACACTTGTTCGGTTTCACTTCCTTCGTTATACGTTAAAATCCAGTCTTGGTGACAAGTGTGACAAAGACGGATTGAATTTGTCTTGAACTCCCAGCACGGACGAACACAGGTGTTGGAACCGGGGTGGCGTACGGAGCAGCTGCCCCCAACCTTTTTGAAACGATAAAAAGTGTCCTTTTTAAGAATGAAAAGTGCCCTTATTAAAGAAAAAAGAAATGCCTTTTTATAATAAAGTGTAACGCATCAGTTTATGCCCTCTTGCTTGGGTTTACAGATTAAAAGATACATAAGAATATGAAAAAATAACATACATTGAACAACATCACTTTTGGTCTGATGTTTGTCTGACCAAAAAGCTAGTGCTTTTCCTGTTAAATTAGTATCCGAGAATCCCAAAGTGTCATCACAAACTAATCAAAACGATAGAATCAGTAAAGTCAACAACACTGGACAAGGATCTTCAAGCTAACGATTTTCAGTTTAACTAAAATGTAAACCTCGGTCAAAAGAACTGGTATGACAGATGTTATCTATTTTGAGGGTGCCCTTTACCCTATCCGTTCGCAAAGTGCCTCCGAAAGGTTTTGCCGCCGCCCCCGAAATTACATTTACTTCCTACGCCACTGCGGACAAAATTCGTGTCATAGTAGTTCTGAATGTTATCCTCCAAGTAGTAATTGAGATAAGTAAGTATCCCTGATTGAATTTAGGAAGAATTTCGACCATTTTCAAGCGATTGGAGATCAGTTTTATTGCTCAAATGTGCATACCTCCTATGTTTTTAACTTGCTTGTCTAATCGCGGGTCCTTGAGTTGACGTCATATCCGCTAAGTAGTTACCAGTTTTTTCCCCCGGTCAGATTTAAAATTAGCCTATTTTATGGCCAAAAATCAGCATGAAGATGAAATTTTGGCTGATTAGAATATTAAGCAATTTTGTTCAGCGATGTCGAAAGTATAGAAATATGTAATAATAATAATAAATGTTATGGGATAGGCACTTTAAAAAGCCGAGAGTGACCAGAGTAAGAGAAGAATCCGTGTAACATACTGGAGTGGTGCGATACATTTTCACGATTTGCTTTGCTAGTAGTGGTGTTAATGGAAAGCGTTGTTAGAGCCTCCGTTAGTTCTAGAGTTGGTGGTTATGTTCGAGTTCCATGAAAGTGGTTTAGTTGATAAATCTACTTTTTCCAAGTAAAACTATCGACTTGTATCGTGTAAGTAAACTGGCCTAACTTTGATATAACAGCGTTCTTCGTTCAGGCATCTTTACTCTTTCTGTAATCTACAAGAACAGAATTACCCACGAACCGTATCCTGTGAAAGGAAACACAATTTTCTTTCTTTGATCTGGATGCAGAGGAGCCAGTCGGGAGCTCAGTCTGCAGTTCATTAGCAATTCTGCCGGTGCGCATGCGGTTGCTGCGTGTTGAGTTGAGCGATAAAGTTATGAGAAGGTGTATATTTCAGCCTCACCGTTTGAAGATAATTTTTTTTTTGATAATATTTTGTAATTTTTGGAGGATCTTTGGCTTCTTATTAAAAGAGAATCATGATATTTCATCAATTAACTATGAACCGAACCATGATTTATAGAAGCATAGTTCTATAAACCCTGACGGAACGAACCTCTCTTAGCAGACCCTCCCGTAAACTGACGCCATTATCAGGTCCTACGGGTGTCCGCTTGCGCTATGGCTTACACGTTTCCGACTTTTTCCCGAGTGACATTACTGCATTAAACTATATGTATTTGTGCTTCGTATGATTTATTTATCCTTTGATGTTACGAGTAGCAACGAAACATTAAATCTATGAAATATTTGAAAACCCTTATTGTGTTTATGGCTTTGGTTCGCGTATTTTCCTTGGTGCTGATTTTTATCCTCATTACTTTTTTATTCTGTTGCGAAAATTTTCCTTAGTGTTTGATTTTGTCCCCAGCCTCTCTTTTACATGACCGAAGACTTTTTGTTTTTCATTGCGTCAAATTGCGTTGTGCATTGAGATTCATTGCGTCGTGCATTGAGTTTGATTACATTCATTCTTTATTATGTTTCTTGTTCACTGTTACACATCAACGGTCTGTATATGAGTGGGTTTGTCACTCAATCTAATTAGAGTGGTCTTTGTGTCAATAGATAAAAAACACATGTTTCAAGGTGAACAACAGAGGGTGCAAATTATATATAACAGCAGACCTGACAGTTTTGGCGTTCCATACAAATTCTCATTTTTCTTATTACTGTGAAAGTGTGGGCTAATGGGATTCCCTACAATATAGTCAGTGGTATAAAAAGCGAGAGTGTGTGTTTGTAAGCCCTACGATCAAGTGAAGAACGTGGATGGAAGACAAATATATCTAACATTCCTAGGTACGTGTTCTTGTTGTTGTGTAAATGTGGGGTTGGTCTCGGTGTTCCCCATTGCGTTTTTTAAGTTCGATTGGGTTGTGCGTCGAACCCGATATCGTTGTGTGTTCACTTTAATGGCCAATAATCGCACTGTGCATCGAGTTTAGTTTTGTTGTGCATATATTGTTTTTCTTTTTGTTTTGTGTATGGGCTACCGTGGAAACGGATCCCAGGCCTTGAAAACAACTTGACTATTTTTCGAAAATCTGTTCATCAATTTCACCTGAGGATTCGCAGTCAGACGAGTCGCACTCATTGCGCTCCCTTTTAGCTGACCATCGTTATGAAACGTGATATGGTTCGTTCTTTTGAAGTTAGAACACCCGAGAAGAGATTTTTCGTTTTGATGACTTAATATTTTAGAACCTGCTTAATACTGGCTTGTGACAATATTGAAGAAAAACATCTTCCAATCACTAGTATGTTGTGACCATCATACGCCGTTAGCATAGCACCATGATGTCGTCACTTAATCTGCGCTCGTTGCCTTTTCGGTGCAACTCTGTCGAACTCTTTCTTTGAGATGTTTGATTCCGGATATGGAGTCAAGCATGATCTCAATAGTTCTGAGATGTGTCACGTGACTGAACAAGATCGATTCTGTGAGAGTCGCCGCTTTAGCGCACGTTTAGATCGGACAAACTCTGCAAAGTGCATGTCCCAATTTCGTGAAGTACTTGTAAAATTCGCATAACCGAAGCACGACTTTGGCAGGTGCATTTTGCACACTTTCCCCATTTCCTGGTGCGTGTACACAAGTGTAATTGTTTTTGAGGGCTGCCATGTTTCTTATGATGTAGTTTTTGCTTTCGGGATAATCCTTTTAATTTTGAATCCATTGACTCTTCGAAAATAACGACATTGCCACTTTTCTTTCAACTAATGTTCTTGATTTGCTTCTATGAGGCTTCAATCTGTATTGCTGCATTGGTTTAACGCCTTCCCTATTGCGAAATTTGTTTCTTGGAGTTGGCGTTCCTTCAGGCTTTACGCATAATGCCACAACCTATCCTGTCATGAATGAGACCATCTTCTAGGCCCTCAAACTCGCATGTTGCAGCTTGTGTGTCCAAAACGGTTACGTACTGATCGATATTCTCTATTTTATTTTAGTACCTGGTGTTGAATTTGTGACGTTCAAATGTAATGTTTTTGTCCTCACAATTTTCCAAACAATATCTGCGAGTTCATTTGTTACTGAAACGAAACTTCACAATTAACCTACACTGCCGAAGTCAACTGAAAAATGTTGACTCGAGCGGGATTTGAACTCGCACCTTCGGGTTACTGTTTCTGGAGTCTCAATGATTAGGATCCAGGGCCATGGCAACCGGTGCGACAAGTGCGACATTTGTCGCACCAATAAATTTTTGGAAAGCAAATATTTCCGAAATTTTAAACTAAATACTAAACATTGAGTGATGTTTAGATACTACCGATGGGAACCGACCGATAGTTGACTCACTTTTTTGGAGGCCTAAAATCAGATTTAGCGGAGTTTTGGAGGACCTTGGAAAATGAGAAATGGAAAAATAGAAGGGTTTTGAGAGACCCTACAGCTGTAAATACCATAAAGTGAAACCATATGGTAATTTTTAATTTAAGACGGGGATTCCCCGCTCCAATGCATACCAAATATCCCTAACGATTTGAATAGATCAATGTCAAGAAAAAAACTATTTTTGGCAAGGCTAGTTGTCAGGGATATTTGGTATGTTATCTGTGTTAAACAGCCGGGGTCAGAAGGTCAGTGGCTCGGGTAATACCCATTTTAATTGATAAATATATCTCAGTTAAATAAGTTGCAGTTTCAATGATTTTTGTTGAACTTTCATGTAATCCATTGCTTCAGCGAGTGATATTTTTCCATAACACTTGGTTACCTTGACATTATTCCCACCATTGCGAAAGCGGATTTTAAGTTCTTTGTTCTTTTCATCATTTTCGATTGCGAGCATTTTTTCTATTCTGTTTAACAGATCTTCTTCTTTCTCTATTTTGAAACTGTATTTGATTTCTGGTTTTTCTTTGATCTCTTCATTACCTCGTTTATTAAGTACTTTATCACCATGGTTTTTGGCGTAATCATTTATGTGTTTCTTTTCTATCTTTTCTAATTTGTGTTTATTTTCGTACGGGCAATCTATGACTAGTGATATTTTAGGATTTTTGTCTTTATTTTTGTATACTATAGATTTGGTGTCAGATAAATGCTCTTTTAGTCTGGTTTCTATGGTCTTTATTGTAGATCCAATGTAAATGGTTCCGTCATCAAATAATATTTTATAAATCTTACCTTTTTGATATTCTGTGTGCCCTATTGAAATTACTTCATGTTTGTTCTTAGAATTGTACGTATATTTTGCATTCAAGTTTTCTGCATGTATGTATTCAAATATTGTTGTCCTACTTAATGCTGTATATAATTGTTTCTTGTTCATGGCCTTAGTATCAAAAATGTTATAGTGTTGGTCTGTCTCTGTTCCCTGATATTTGTATACTGTCATACAGAATGCTAGATTGAACTTCTTTCTGAATTCGTCCAAAGAGAACTTTTGGTCATTTTCCTTTATAGTTACACTGAGGGGTTTTGAACTCTATACATAGACCATTATAATGCTTATGAAGATTTTGAACTATTAGATCAGGTTGACCTTTCATATAACCCTTTTTAAACGATTTGATGCGTTTGTCTTTGGTGTCTTGATTCTCTCCAAGTCCAGCAGTCATTAATATTTCTGGATAAAATCGCCTAATGAATTGGAACCACTTTAGTATGTAGGTCATACTCATCTTCTATTTTGAAGGTGAATGTGTTAGGGTTATTGAACATTCTATAGTATCCATACTTTCTGATAGATGGTAGTACTTTAGAGAACACCCAATCCTGAAACATTTTAGCATATTCTGACTTTGATCGAAAAATAAGTGCGTAAAGACCAGGTTCCTGAATAAAAATAGTATCTGGGTGGGTTTTTAAAGGGTCATGATTTACGACCCTTAGGTTTTTGTACTCCATCTTGTATTTATTATCCACATGGTCTATAAGTGCTTGTTTAGTATTTGAATATCCTAGGGCTAATACTATATCTTTACCCTTGAACCAGATATTCTGCTTATTATCGACATAAGTGTCTATTGAAGCGTTAAGCTCCTTATTCTCGAACTTCTTGAATGTTAGTGACATATTATACACTGTTATATAATATATCCTTATATAATCTTTATTATAAAAATGAATAGATCGTTTTCTGATGGTTTTGACCACTCTCCCATTTTGGGATTTTACATTTTGCTGTACTTTTCTTCTCTCATCATCTTTTATGTTTTTAATAACATATATCTAAATTGTTCTGCGGTTTTATATGAACTGTTCTTTCGATTTTGACGTGTTTAGGCTCTGGTTTTGCCTCCTCTTTAATAGTCTCTAGTTTTTTGGTCTCTCTTTCATAATCTTTTCTTGTGTAGTACAGTGAACCAATTGCAAATGCTGTTCCTAAGAAGCCAAATAAAAACCCATAATTGATTCCTGAATTATCACCACTACCATTCTCCTGATTTCTTTCGGACTCTATTTTCGCACATATTTTTCTGTCTCTTGCAGCTTTAGAAATGGCAGCCAAACGCTTACCAGCCTCTACCCTTTTAGGATCTTTTTCCTTTTTTGTTGTTGTTATTTTAGGTGAGTCTTCATTTTTCTCTTCGGATATTTTGGGTGTTTCTTCACTCATCTATATAGTAATGTATATTTTATTATACAGATCATCTATGAAGTGTCTATTACAATACTATACGATCACCTATTAAGTGCCTATTAGATCTACTGTCAGTTACCCACCATCTTTATTATCATTTGCTTTACGTGGTTTTGGTTGATTCTCTGAATGTATTCTATTGAGATCCTCTAGTATACTGTCTATCTCTATAGTTGTTTTTTTACAACAGCGTACTAAATCTCTGACTCTTTTAAGCAGATTCCTTAATTTCGGATTCATTATATATTACATTATATATAATTTTTTTTGTTTTTCCTACTGTATAAGTATAACAATGAACCACCAATTATTAAATATAAATTATCACCAATGAAAATTAAACCTTTACCAGAGGCTTCTTCTACATCAGTCCACGGTATAACATCTCTTTTTTCTGCAGGAGTTAATTTTTCTGCTTTCTTTTGTTTATGTTTAGCATCGCGTACAGCATCTGATCCACTGCGTTTTAGTCCAAGAGATAAACCAGTAACTAATGTGATTATTGTTAATCCGATTGCTGTTGCTATTCCTGATCTTTTTAAAATTCTGTCTAATTCTATTTTTTTTCCAATTATCATAATGGTATCGTATATCGTCAACTATTTGATTTGATTCGTTTGGATCGGCTATAACTCCGTCGGTTGTCTTAAATCTTCTGACTGGACAGACTCTTACATCATTTTCATTATAAAAAGGCTCTCCATAATATTCGATTTCATAATTTGTTTTAACATCATACACACTGAATGTTTTTTAATAGAGAAATCTTGTTTTTCCATTAGATAATTAATAAATCTCGGATTAGTACATTCTTCTTTCTTCATTAATAGAACGTCTTTAATAAAGAAACCTATATTTCTGGCTTTATTTACACGTACTCCGAATAACTTTTTTTAATGGGTCTAAATGATTAACATCAATAGCCACTCTGCCTCGGTTTGATAACCAATCTAGATTATCAATTAAGTCGTTCTCATCTGATCCACCACCGAAATCTGTCTCCTCTTCTTCATTTTCCTCTTCTTGTCTCCTTGTATTATCTAGATTGTCTATCTTTATTGATTCCATATATTATTACCATATTTTTTATCATATTTTTTAGACATTCCATTAATAGAAGGGCATAAATCAGTGACAATATAATCTATTATTTTTAGATCACTCAGTAATATTGATTCATCATATGGCATACAACGCAAAAATGACTTTAATTGTGTCAGAATTTTTTGATATGATGTGTAAGCGAATCTACATATATCAGTCTTAGTTTTGATATTACTTTTTGATAAATATCCTTGGATTAAAATACCTGGACCACTAATACATCCTAAAATAATAGGATTCAAAGTGATACCACCAGCTATAGTACCAGATACTGTTAACCCTAAACTTACCATATTCAGAGACAGATTTACTTTCTTCAGTTTCTTGTACTTCCATTTATAACACGTGTATAGCTTATGGTAGTACACGTACCATTTCTTAAGTTTCATAATCTCTTCATCTGATAAATCCGCGCTGATGTGATTAAAATTGATACTGTTTTTCTTCATATATATTAGGCTATATTTAATAGTCAAAATCATCATGGTCAATATCAAACCAATTGCAAAGTACGTGATGATGTAGTAGAATGTCTTTTTCAGCTATCAATTTATCTTTGTATAAAGCAAAAAATGCTATATCACCATCCAGAGGGGCGAAACCATTTGGATTTAGGACACCTAATGTCATCTATGTTGAACCAATCGTACGTTTACTCTCAAAATTAGCAAGCTTCTTACCATTACAATATACTGAGCTGTTATTACCAGCTGGTGTTGTACAGTTATCCCAATGTACTGATAAGCATATCCATTTGTTTATCTCTCCAGCATTTGCCTTCGTCTTATAAGCAGCTATTGGATATTTACGTATAACATGGTTGCTACCAATAACAATGAAATCATTTTTATCACCCGACACGATTAAATCACAATTTGGACTGAAAGATATAAATTTATCAAATCCTCCATTATCGTTTCCAAAGAGACCATTCCTCGTACAAAGGTTACTCGCAAAAAAAGATTTTAATCTATATACGATGAAGATATTAACAATGTCCTTTGATCCACTAGCTGTATTTAAATTGATATCACTAACCATACGATTTGTTCCGTCAAACTTTATAAAATATCTATAATTAATTCTTTCAGATTTCGTACTAAATGTAGGTTGTAGGTGTAAATGTAGTTGTGGTGTTTTGAGCAACATCATTACCTTGAATTGCCTGATCTATTACCTTAGATACTTTCCTTGTTGTGGTGTCATAAATCAACTCACTATTATTTATCCTTCTATCAAACCTATATACAGAAGAACTATATTTTTTAAAATACTCCCATAGAAGAGTTTCAGATAGTTGTTTTCTGAAGTCAGTTATTGTTACAAACTTATCGTCTGTATCTTTCTTTCTAATAAGATGATCATCAAAAATAGGATCAGGATTTCCCCTAATGGCCCATAGACTCATATTTATATCATCCTTCATAGTTCCTCCATTTATAGATAGCTTATCAGTGTCCAGCTTTTCTATTTCTTCTTGTGTTTTATCAGTAAAACCGTAAAATAAAGACATTTGTATATATCATGACATATAATTTATTATTAAATACGTTGCTATTCCCGATATAGTCATTGTTGTTATTAATTCAGTAGTGTGGTCACCTGTCTTTTCTTTTATTTTGCTATTGTTTCCTTCGTCTCTTTTTGTGGAATGACTTCTTTCTCTTGTTTTAGAATATCATCTAGAGTTTCCAAATGATGTGTTGGCGCTTCTTGATGCACCTTTTTTGGTTGTTTATGTGTAGTTCCATAATCATTTACATTCTTATTTAATCCGAATTTCATGGTTTCATCTGATACTTTTAGCTTATTGTTATATCCAATAATTGGTTTTTCTAATATTATTAGATTATTTGGGATCAACCATAGAGTCGGACTAATGGCCATATTAAGAACCACATTAGTTGATGTAACTGCCTGATTCATATTGCTTATCCATGTTGATGTTTCATAGTTTATAATAGAATCTTCTACAATCTGTCTGAAAACTTTTTGTCTCTAATACTGATGCTCTGGACCCGTAAATACTCTGTTTTGTCCTAGCTTGAGCACCAAGTACACTATAAATGTATGACTCGATCGATTGATTAAATAGTTCGGTTCCTTGAGTTGTCAACCCATCTGAGTTCTTTGGAATAAATTTCTTGTAGTCATTTTGTAAATCACGGATAAAACCAACACCGGGTCCATGAAGTTTTGTAAATTTATTCGTATCCACAACGTCTTGTCCTAAAGGTTCATTCTTATAATCCGAAACTTCTTGCCATGTCCACTTAAGTGTATGATCTTTTAGAAAATTAGCCTTATATTTATTCATTATGTCCTGAATTCCATTTTCTGGCATTGTTTTAAATTCTCGCATTATTCTTCTAACTGTAAAGTATAAATGAAACCTCATAAGTGATGTAATTTGTTTAGGGACATCTGGTTTGAAAGTTAAGTGCTCTACAGATATACCTGATGCATAAGTTGATATCCATGTTCCTACTAAAGATTGAAAATAAGGCTCTTTAAGATTCCACTCAACGTTGTTTTTTGTTGTTATATTCAGTGGAGGAAGATTATACATGAAATAGTCTGTTATTTACATATACTTTGAATTGGTTTATTGGGTAACGTAATACATATTCAACAGGGGAATTATCCCAGTAGTACTCTTTCCCGTAAAAACCCACATGTTTTCTACCCTTTGGTAATTCCTGAACTGTCCCACCTATTTTCCATATTTTTGGGAAAGTACTATGTTTAACTTCAGAGTAAAGTGGAAGATTATGACCTTTGTTAGAATAAAGGAATTTAGTCATTGATTGATCATTAAGAAATGTGTTGCTTTTTATATCAGTGCTTAAAACATCCGAATTCTTGAAATATATAGCAGTTGACTCAACTGTTCCATCCTGATTAATGTCTACTTCGAAATCGAATTAACTAAGATCAGCATTCGGATACTTCTTAATGAAATCAGCCTTAATTTCTGCTCTTTTCTTTTTAGCATTTTCCATAGCCTTATCATAGTTCTTTCCATGGTAGTTTCTTAAAATTTGGTCCATATATAATATACTATATATTATACAATCAATGAAGAAAATTACTGTGTTTATAGAAGGCGATAGCAAAGAACTTAATCTCGATGAGTCATTAGTTTTAATTCAGGATTCATATATTTATGTAAAAATAGCATCCATATATTGGAATTACAACAATGTTTTTTCTGATTATAATGACACAGTTGTTTATGGTTCCACAACCGTAAAATTTGAGCCAGGATATTGGACTTTTGATTTAATTAAAAAGAAATTAGAAGGACTCAATGGAAATTTAACAATTACTGCAAACGAACACAATAATACTTGTACTGTAACAACTGATGCCAATCTACAGTTAAAGAGATTTGGTGAACTTCTTGGTTTTGACAATAACACAACAATCAATTCCGAGGCTTCGAAAACTAATAAAAATATTGAAATTAACAGCAAATTAAGATATATTCAAATTAACTGCGATGCTGTCAATCATACGAGTAATATTGATAATAATGGCAAACGTAGTGCAGCGATATTGACTCTTCCAATCACGACAAAAGACTCATTAAAAGATTCGGTCAGTCACTATACAGACATTGAGAGTAAAATACCAATAAATAAGGGTGTTTATAACAAATTATGCTTTGATGTAATAACAAACAATAATAAAACACATTTCGGGCCAACATTAATGGAACTATATATAATGTAACTTATATGGATAAAGACATAGAGTCAGAACAATGGTTGAGAGATATTTACTACAATCCTAAAACTGGTTACCAATCTGCAGAAAGATTATATCAAAAAGCATTAGAAGATGGTTCAAGTGTTAGTAGAGAGCAGGTGAAAGACTGGTTAAGTTCACAAGACACACACCAGATATAAACCAATTGTCAGAAAATACAAATTTAGACAAACTAAAGTTAACTATCTTGGTGAGCAGATACAGATGGATCTCGTTGACATGGGTTCACATAAAAACAAAAACAAAAACAAAGGTTATTACTGGATATTAACATCTATTGAAATTCTTAGCAGGTATGCATTTGCTGTTCCAGTTTATAGGAAATACACTAATAATATGACAAAAGCAGTCACAGAACTATTGAGGCAATTTAAACAGAGATTTGGTGATTATCCTAAATTAGCGCAATTTGATGATGGAAAAGAATTCTACAATGTTGGTGTTAAAACTCTGCTAGATAAACATGATATAAAATATTTCTCTACTAATAGTGACAAAAAGGCTGGTGTTGTGGAAAGATTCAAAAGGACACTTAAAACTACTATGTGGAAGTTCTTTTACAGTAAAGGGACATATAATTGGATTGACGTCTTAGATCAGTTAGTATATAATTACAACAACACTAAGCACAGCACCATATTAATGAAACCAAAGGATGTCAACAAAAAGAATGAAGACGAGGTTTGGACCACTCCATATGGTCATCTCTATGCTGAGTCACCATTACCTAAATTTAAGGTAGGAGACACTGTCCGAATATCAAAATATAAAAGCACTTTTACTAAAGGTTATGAAGCCAATTTCACTGAAGAACTGTTCAAAGTGGTCAAGGTTATACGTGGTGACCCAACAGTTTATGAAATAGAGGATCTAGAAGGTGAACCAATTATTGGGAAATTCTATGAAGAGGAGTTTTCAAGTGTTGATAAAAAGGATGTCTATAAAGTTGAAAAAATAATAAAAAGAAAAAAAGTAAAAGGCAAAAAGATGGTTCTTGTCAAATGGTCAGATTATGATAGTAAACATAATAGTTGGATTCCTGAGAGTGATATACAAAATATAGAGTAATATATACAAATGGCCGAAGGAGGTTTTGATGATTTTCATACGCAAGATTCAGGTGAAAAATACTCAGAATATGATAATATGGGTTCGGAAGAACTTTATGATCAAGATGAATTACTATTTAAACGTGAGTTCATGACTCTTAATGAAATTGCAAATGGTAATACCTCTAACCAACACGAATACACTGACATTATCAAAAGGAGAGAATACATAAAAAAGCTCAAAATGATAGAACTAAATCAACTAAAAAAACCGTTTACACTCCTTAGTAAAACAGAAAACCCATTCGATAACACCAGATAGATAAACGAAGACTTAAAATATCTTGATTCTGACATTGGTGTAGTTCGAAAGACTGGAGTAAGGATAACGAAACAGTTTCATAAACGACATGTTAACCCAAAGGGGTGAAATTCGAAAAAACAATAATATTGAAGAAAGAATCAAACTCACAAGATCATATATAGCGTTAACAGATGGAGATGGAAATCTCAGACCCATTTTCAATAATACTGAGGGTCATCAAATATTAAAAAACTTAAGATTTTCAAGAGGTGGACAAATAAAATTAGGTGGATTTACAACAACCTTAACATATAAAGACGTCGATGTAAGGGTTATCAATACGACCACAGGCAAATTCACCAAGTTAAATCAAGACACATCAGAAGGTAAGGAGTTCAATGAGTTAGTAAAAAAACTATTCATAAATACAAACGAAACAATCGAAAAAATATCCAGAGATACAAACAAACCAAAAGAAACCGTTTTACAAATCATAAACCATAAACCAATTTATCCAGAATTCACAGAGGAACAAATAAGTAAAATCATTGAAGAAAGAGCAAAAAAACATATTACCAGATAAACCAAATCATAAAGCAGGAACTCTCATAAACAGACAAATAAGAGATTTAGAATCACTGCCTCAATACGACAAAAATGATGGTGGTCGTGATCATACCAACGAATAACCAGGTGTACCGGAAAACGTCATAGAGACATAGATGAAATAGTTTCAGACTTAATAGTAAATATACGTACAAGACTAGAAGAAAGAGCCGATATAATCGAAGAATTGACCATCAGTGACCAAGAGTTAAGAGAGGTATCAATGTTTTTAAACCCAACCTGTACCGTAGACGATAAGATAAATTCACTAGAAATACAAAGTAATCATTACAGATCAAAAGAATCAACAGAATTCGACCCTAGAAGAAAACAATTATATAAAAATATAAGTGAGACTGCAAAATTAAAAGCCGATTATATAAGAATAACAGAAAAGCGTGAAGAACCAGAACATAATGAAGCCACCGAAATAATCGAAGAAACAGCAAATGATAACGAATCAATTAAAGATTTAACAAGACTAGAACGATTCAAAGAGTAGGCAAAAGAGAACTTAGTCGGTGTAAGCGCTTTGGTAATCTCCATCGCTGGCATTATAGCAACAATCATAGCGCCAGAAAAGCTATAGTCAAAGGTGCTAAAGCTACTGGAAAGTTTGCTAAGGCTGTCTATAATCTTGGTAAAAAACTGGGACCATTATTAGCGCCATTATTGAATATCATCGCCCAAGCAATTTCATGAGGTGCCAAAGGGTTGGCATTCTTAAGCAAGAACCTGTGGCTTCTAGCGTTAGCAGTGACATGGTTCATATATGATCAATACAAACAGCTAAGGAAAAAATAAAATGTACATTACTATATACCAATGAATAGAACAGAGATTCAATTGAAACCAGGATTTCGAAGGAGTCAAATGGCTTCAATAAAAGGTGATAGAACGAGGCATGTCGTGACCATGAACCCCAACAAAGCCTCACCAGGAGAGGAACTATATATTGATATCCCCAAAACTAAAACCGGATAGTTGTTTGGTTCCCGGTTCAATGCACCTACTTTTCGATTTGAAAATCAGTAACACTAAAACCCATTTTCTAAACAATCTCTCGAGGCTTCAGCTAAAACGATTTCATATTAGGCTAGCTGGTGAAACAGTGTACAATAATAATGGCGAAAGTATATATGGTGTCCACAAGGACCTTTATAAATCGAAAACCCAAAGAGCAAATATGATTGAATATGGTATCGCATCCGAGAACCTAAGAAAGCTTATTAGCAAAGACGACTCTGGTGCAACAAGTTGAGACTCTACAAAGGTTTCTGAAAAGTTATTGTTTGATATTTTTGGCACAAAGCAGAAAATCTGTTTAGATAGGATCATTAGTGACCCCGGTTTGTATGCACCATTTCAAATGAATAATAATTTTAGGTACATCATAAGGTTACCTCAATCAAGCGAAATTTTGGTAGCATAAACAGGTGAAGCATTTGGAAGCTTTAGTCTAGAAAACCTTGAGCTTGAATATGAATCTATTGAAAACCAAGCTATTGCCAACAGCGTATCGTTCGAATATGGTTCTGGTCGTTCTCTTTCTTATGAACATATAACTCTTATGAAAACAACTATCTGGCCTGCAGCATCCACTTTAATTAATGAAAATATTAATATTCCTCGCAAGTCTATGAAAGCCGTCGTTCTATTGTTCACTAATACAACAAGGAAAGATAGCGAAGAATTCCTCTACCCAAATATCACCGAAGTAAAACTAACCATCGAAGGAGTGCCAAACCAAGTATACTCGCAAGGAATCCCAAAGTCTCGGTTCTGCGACGAAGCGAAGAAACTACTCTGGTCAAAACGTGGGATGGACGAATTCATGACTCCTGAAAAGTTCTATAAAGATAAGTTCGCGGTTGTCATCGATCTAAGATCCAATGAAGAGTTGGATAAGACAGGACATGGTAAAAAGATTGTAAACACCCAAAACGGTATCCTACTGGAGATCAAAAAGACTGCCCACACAGGAAATATCTACTGTAATATCTTTATGTTATCTGATGGGCTCGTCAATTTCCAAAACAATAATTTGCAAAGCATTCAGTACTAATTATAATGTATTATATAGATGGAAACACCTTTTAACATGATCATATGTGGCATGACTAAATGTGGGAAAACATCTTATTTACTAAATATGCTGGAAACCCAATTCAGAAAACATTTTGATTATATCATTTTGATTTGCCCTACATTTTCATGGAATGAAACATACCAACAATGGAAATATATCAATGATTCTGATTTATTTGCCATAGAGTGTGATCAGGACAAAATAGACAAAATACTACATATTGTACAGGAAATCTTCAAAGGAACCAATAGTTTGATTATATTGGATGATTGTACAAGTAGTCAGGATGTCAAAAATAGAACCAGTGAGTTAGTTAAATTGGCTTTTTCAGCTAGACATTTTGGGCTGTCCACAATAGCCATTACTCAACAATTAAACAGTATATCAAAGCCTTATAGAGATAATGTAGCGAGAGTTGTCACTTTTTATAATCCAGATGAAGATGATATGAATGTCATTTTCCGTAGATACTTAGGTCATAGTTCAAAAAGTGAAAGAAAAAATATCATTGAAAAACTAAAGAACATTAAATACGCAACACTGGAAATCAATTTACGCCACCCATTTGACTATAAAATTATTAATCTGCAAAAATAGAATATATGCTAATATATAGATAATGCCTAGACGCACGAATACAAAACCTGAAACAATTGTTTAATTATTAGAATAAGTCACAACCACATATAATATTGTAGAAGAGGAAATCAATAATATATCCTCTGAAAAACCAGAAAAGGTTGAACCGCAAAACGATAGCAGTAATTTAGAAAAAAAAAGAGATTAACTTTTGAAATTGGCTGAAGATGGTAATTTCGATAAATCTGTTGCTTACATAAAGAAGCCTAGTCAAAAAGTCATCAAAAAACTATACACTGAATATGAACGTAAACGAATGCAAAAAGCTAATGAGTTCCTAACTGATCTATTAATAAGTAGATTTCCCAATACTTTAGGAGGTCTTGGTGGTATTGAGTCCCCTGAGGAATTAACAAAAGAATTGAATAAAGATGAATTGTTAAAGACAGTTTCACAAAAATGTTTCACAAATACTTTGAAAAACTGTTGTTTCGTTATAACGTAATAGTTCAACTTAACCAACAAACCAACCATTTCTTATTTAATGATTGCCTATATGAGAAAACAAATGCTGTAGCCATGAGCTCTCCGCTTGGTCCTCTGTTGTCTAATATGTTCTTAGCATTTCATGAACGCTGTTGGTATGCTAACTGCCCAGCCGGTTTTAAACCCCTATTTTTTCGCGTTATTCTAATGATTGTTTTGTTACTTTTCGCTCCCGTGATCACGTTCGTCCCTTTCTAGATTACCTCAACTCTCAACATACCAACATCACATTCACTAACCAGCTAAAAGTCAACTCCGCGCTTCCTTTCCTACAGGTTTTAATTAATTGGTCCGATGGTTTCTCCACTTCAGTTGATCGCAAGCCCACTTTTAGAGGTTTATTCACTGACTTTGACAGTTTCATTCCATCTTCCTTTAAGCGGGTTCTCGTCTATACTCTACTACATCGATACTTTACAATTTCTTCCTCCTGCTACCTTTCTCACGCTGAAGTCCTAAAGCTTAAAAACTTTTTACTTCATAATAGCTTCCCTGAAGCTTTTCTCGATCACTGTATCCGTGTTTTCTTACATCGTTTATTTAGGCCACCACCTCAGGACCCTAATTCCTCTGAAAGGAATGTGATTTACTTCACACTGCCTTTTACCGGATCTCATTCACTACAGATCAGAACCCAGGTTATGAAATTATGTTCCGCAGCCTTTCCACATGTCTCCCTACTTTGTCAAGAATATTTTTGCCCAGCATATTCTTAGTAGCAATGTTGAAACAAAAACGAACTATTTGATAATGGAAATAATTTTTAATGATAACTATATACACGTGTCGGGAACTTTTGCCCGCCCAATTTTGTAATCGTTAAGCTTTAAAAGTTCCCGACACGTGTATATAGTTATCATTTACTTTCATGATGTTACAGGTTATGTAACGAAACGTTAGTGATTAAAAATTATTTCCATTATTAACTGGTACGTTTTGTTTTTTTTGAACAATGCTACTAAGAATAATATGCTGGGAAATAATATTTTTGACATAACTAAGATTCCCGCCAGATGTCTCTACGTTTTATTTTTCGATCCGGACGACGGTTCTCCAGTTTCTTTCCTTTCGAAGACCGCATTCCCATGTTATTGAGATCGCGTCGCGATTACATTACATTTTGGATTCGCGTTATAAAACGTCGAAATTCCATCTAAGAAACTTTTGCTTTCTATTGAAACTTAATAGCTACTTGACTTTGCTCCCGGAACTAAGAACAAAAACACACAAATCTGTTTGACGCTTCGGTGGCAGCAGTCCATCTCCGCTACAAGGACGTTTTAACAAGCACTATGGCTACGCGTACGTGTTCTTAGAGTAGAATTTTTCGTTCAAAACAAAAGAATGTTAACACATGCGGTCGGAAGAGTGTTTTAAAGCGTGGTTACACAATGCAATTACACTGAGTAGACGAAACCTATCTCATTCGGAGAGCATCGGGGGGGACGATGGAAGCAAGGCAGCAGAGGGGGGGCGCTAGGATTCAAATGATGAGTGTTCATCATTCATTCACCACCATCGCATTGTTAAGTTTTTAGTAGCCATTTAGTGTTGAAGTCTAACTCGGCAATACAGAACTGAATAACTATAAATTACAGTTATTCACTTCAATATTGCTCTAGGTTTGGGCACAGTGGAAGGCATACAACCACGACTGATTGTCCTCAGTCAGGGGGCAGCAACAGGTGTCAGTACAAGGCATGTGGGCGTTCATCCAAGAACCACGGCTCCAACGGGGTTATTGAAACATACATCGAGAAACCGACGCACCAGACTTCGCACTTGTTTTTCCAGTCTTGGTATAGCTCGCGAAACATGAGAGCCATGATTGTAATACGCTGAATTTCATTGAGCAGATTTCAGAGGACATTCGTTCGTCACCCTAGGTTCGAAGAAAAATTTGAAGCCTAGGAGTGGTTTTCCATGAATACATCACAGTTCTTGAGATGCTCATGCTTAGAATGATTCTTGCCCTATTCGCGGCCAACGTTTGTATTTATGTTAAAATTTATACAAGAATTACTCGAAGGAGATTCCACATAAATTCGAGACAACTAAACAACGTCACCTTTGTTTCACTGCTTCAGAAACGTAACTATTCCTGAAGCTATTAGAGGCACGTTAATTCCAGGAGACGGGGAATACCAACTTCGTCGGCAACTCTGAGGAAAGTCAAATCTATTAACTTCCAAACGGTAGCAAGTAAATATTCCGCTGAGCAGTCTACATAAAGTAAATGTTAAAAGGCCTCACGCGCAAATGATCGAGTTTCTGTATTTCAGTAGGCTTACGGTTTCCGAACTGTATTCACAAATATCACTGACAAAAAACAAAAGAACAAGGTACAGACGTTTCAAGTGAAAGCCGTTCCTCGGAGACAGAGACCCCTGATTAAGGGCATTCGCTTGAAACATCAGTACCTTGTTCTTTTGTTTAGTGGCAGAGTACTACCTTGAAATGTCTTGTACGTGGACTCAGAATTGTCTCAGCGGAGCTCTATTTCTTTTATAGCACAGAGAAAACTAAAATTGGGGGGGAAAAAAAGAATTCACATTATACTAGCACATGTGCGAGCTACATTTACATGAACTGATCAGTGTCTATTATATGCTTAAAGTGTTTTTATTTAAAAAATAAAAGAACAAACTGAAAAAGTGAAAAACTCTATTGTACAAACACTTTCCAGCCGTAGCCGTGGTGCTTATTAAAACGCCCCAATAACTGAAGGTCTTCTATTGTCACCGAAGAGTCAAACAGTTATGCTTATTTCTGTTCTCACTTCCGACACCAAACTCAATCAGGTAAAGATTCTCTGTTTATACTGGACAAGCCTGCCAGTTAGCTAACCAGTTCTCCATACAGGTCCAGTAAGGGCCACTCCTCATGTGTCCAGTGTTACTGCAGGAGGAAACCGGACAAAATTCTTCTCATATCTCACTAAGGTAGCTTTAATCATACATCTGCACGGATGAAAAATTCTATGAGAACGATACTCAGCCCAAAATTCAACACTCAAGGGGTTCATCTGGAGATAAAGAGATTAGTTCCTGTCGTGTCTTACTGTGTTTCTTGGGGAAAATATCATAGAAGTTTCACTTAAATTTGGTTTGACAATTCGATTATCGTATTTCTTCAGGGATAAAGTCCTGTACGCATGGGAGAGCTTTTACAATTACTTCCAGGGATTTTCAAATATAAACAAAATATTTTATCAGTAATTTCAACATCCACGACAGACAACAACATTTGTTAATCAATTATTTATTGGTGGGCAGGAGGCAGAAACTTCAAGAAAACAGGGACGTGCTCAGTATTGTTCAACAAGCTGCCTGTCAGTAAACTTTTAACGACACGTAGAAGACTACACTCTACTCTGCTCGACACGTCTCAACATTTCCTAAACAACGAATGTTGAACTATGTTGGTAAATTAATGTTCAACAATCCATTATTGGCATAAGCATTGATACTTCATTTCCAACGGTTCGTATGACGTACGAAAACCGAAAGCAAACTGAAGCAGGGACAGCGGAACGATATTTTGAGTGGGGGGCTGACAGGGGACGATAGCAAGATCCCCTGGAAGAATTAAATGCAATATTTCTGAGACGGTCGTGAACACTTCTTATTTTACTGATTACTCAAAAATCACAGAACACTGGTTATATTAACAGGAACAACTAAAATACTATCAGCTGGTCACTCAAATATCGGATATGTTTATCGGATAATTAAAATCAGAAACTAAAATGCGAGTGTGGTTCTCGCTATGTAGGTAGAACAACTCAACGGTTAAGTGAAAGGATTAAGTAACATGTGCCAAGTGTTATACGAAAAAAGACCGTAGCATTAAGAAATCAACCGACAAGGCAATGTAACTCTGCTCAAACGATTAATATTGACTCGGCGGCAATCGGTCGACACTTGTTGTCAAACAGATGTGCCAATAACTATTCAGACTCCAAATTTAGCATCCTGGCAAAGTGTTGCTCAGCATTCTTTGTAAATATTATGGAATCCATGTATATTGGCGTTATTTTGATGTTTAATTCCTTCTACATGGGTTAACATCATTGCCTTTACATCAGGTATAAATATAAGCTGATAACTCATTTCTCAACAGTTAGCAGACGTTTGCACCTGAAGAGTGGTCTGCCGAAATGCATAGTGCTTCTTTTTAGTATTTACTTTCTCTCTGTGTGTTGGTTCCTTTAGTTCTTTTCAGAACTGTCTTGTACAACCATTCACCATGGTTAAGACGTTTTTCAAAGCGATACTAAAATATTTAATTTCTTTCCAAAAAAGTGGGGGGCCTGAAGCCCCCCAGCCCCCCGCCTCCGCGGCCCCTGTGAAGCATGAACAGTACCCTGTGAGAAGGAACATGACTTGTTGAGATTAAATTTTTGATGTGCGTGTTTCATATCACACAGTATTACACTGCTCCGCATAAAAGCTTCGATCTTAACTCCGATTATTCATAGATGTTGTGCAATATGAGGGACCGACTTTTATGGGATTTACAAGGCATGCTATGGTAAGTTTCATTCGGGTCGGCAGTGTTATCACAAAGTTTTGCACGTCAAAACTAGTTGCTAAACTGGCTCAGTTCCGTCTGTTGGTTGACAACGGTAATCTCGTGCATCAAACCCACAATTTAATTTAAGATATATTTAAAGATAGAGGATGCGCGGTCAGGTTTATACATGATATAGAGTCGTTCTCTGATCTGGAATTATTTTATTTTCGAGCTTTTGACTGTCTGGCTACAGTCTTCAACGGGAAGAATAAAAAGTAACAAGATGGTGTGTTCTATATATACAAGTGATGAGCGGGAATAACGTAATGGGTAAAGCGGTGGAATAACAATAAGAATGGTTCGGATACAAAGGTTATAGGGAACTATTTCCGTAGGAGGATCAAGTATTGTCCTGGGAGTGCGCGGGAGTTATTGTCGGCTTGGTTGGTTGAGGCAGTGTGCCAGGATTCTAGTGTTTTCCGAACTCTATAGTGTCCTTTGTCGATAATAGAGGCGTTCTTAAAGTCTATGTTGTGGTCGTGTTTCCAAGCGTGGTTTGCGACGTTTGACCCTCGTGCGAAATTCTTTGTTTCTCTCGTGTTCTTTTCTTCGTGTTAAGAATGATCTCCCGGTTTCCCCAATATAGCTCCAGTTGCAGTCAGCACAAGGTATTTTGTAAACCACATTCGTTTGCTCTTCAGTAGGTGGTCTGAATTTCGGGGAAGGGAATAGTCGTTGCAACGTTTTTAGAGGCTTGTTGATAACTCGGATGTCATGTGTGCGTAATGTCCTGGTAATATTTTCTGTGAGTCCTTTAATGTAGGGGAGGACAGCGTAACTTGTTTTTTCACGTGGTTCCACCATTTTGAAGAACATTCCAACTAATTCTTCAGGTTCTGGTGTCACCATGGTTGAGTTTTCAGACTTTTTAATGGCTTCTTGAATTAGTCTCTTCGGGTATCCGTTGCTCGTTAGTGCGTTTGTTACATAGTTTATTTCATTAGTAACTCCTTCTTCAGTTGTCGGCAGTGTGGTGGCTCGGTGGATTAGGGTGTTTATGGTAGACTGTTTGTGGGTCTTGGGGTGGTGGGAATTGAAGTCCAGGTATCGATCGGTGTAGGTAGGTTTCCTGTATACATCAATCTTGATTTGGTCATTTTGTCGTGTGACTAAAGTGCCGAGGAAGGGTAGTTGATTGTGCTTTTCATGTTCTACTGTAAAGTTGATGTCAAGGACAGTTGAGTTGAGGTTGTCATGGAAGGAGACCACAGCATTGGAATTGATGATGCAGAAACCATCATCTTCGTAGCGTTTCCAAACTTTCGGTTTGACATCGGCGATTAAAGTTGATTCGACATCAACTTTACAGTAGAACATGAAAGTTACGCTGTCCTCCCCTACATTAAAGGACTCACAGAAAATATCACCAGGACATTACGCACACATGACATCCGAGTTACCAACAAGCCTCTTAAAACTTTGCAACAACTATTCCCTCCCCCGAAATTCAGATCACCTACTGAAGAGCAAACGAATGTAGTTTACAAAATACCTTGTGCTGACTGCAACTGGAGCTATATTGGGGAAACCGGGAGATCGTTCTTAACACGAAGAAAAGAACACGAGAGAAACAAAGAATTTCGAACTTGGGTCAAACGTCGCAAACCACGCTTGGAAACACGACCACAACATAGACTTTAAGAACGCCTCTATTATCGACAAAGGACACTATAGAATTCGGAAAACACTAGAATCCTGGCACACTGCCTCAGCCAACCAAGCCGACAATAACTCCCGCGCACTCCCAGGACAATACTCGATTCTCCTACGGAAATAGTTCCCTATAACCTTTGTATCCGAACCATTCTTATTGTTATTCCACCGCTTTACCCATTACGTCATTCCCGCTCATCACTTGTATATATAGAACACACCATCTTATTACTCTTTATTCTTCCCGTTGAAGACTGTAGCCAGACAGTCGAAAGCTCGAAAATAAAATAATTCCAGGTCAGAGAACGACTCTTTAATTTAAGATGTTGAGCACCATAACAATTGGTCAGTAATGGCGTCAAAACGTTTTTTACTCTTCATGTTACCGGGAAGATGATCCTGAAATAAAATCGAAGCACTGCACGTCCTCTCGGATAAGCTTTGTTGTCCCCAGGATCTCCCCCGCTCTTAAAAAGGATTAAAAGAGCACACTGTTCCCAGTTTACTCCATAGCTCAACTGGTAGAGCAGCGGCGTAGAAACCCAGACTTGATTTCGAATCCTCCTCAATTCAACTTCGTTCATACTAGCTGACCCTACCAGTGGACGTTAATTATGAAATTTACTCTTCAAGGTGACTCACAACCCTGGCAGGTATCTTCAGAGATGACATTATTGCGGGAGACATCTGAAATGTAACTTTTGTTTAAAAAAAAAAAGAAATGCTTTATTTGATTCATATTTTTTGAAACTGTTGGCAGGAACTGGATTTTACCGAGTATTTTCGAGTTACTTAAAAGTGACATTTCTAACCATAAAAACTTTTTGTAGGACAATATGTATTGACGTGCACAATAACAAAGACTTAAGACTGTCCTTGTTCGCATTTCAAATAGCATTCTGAGGCCTCGTCCACACCTATCCATTTTCGTTTGAAAACGGAGATTTTTCTTTGCGGATTGTCATCCCGTCCAAACCTATCGGTCGAAAACCGTTACCGAAAACAGAACTTTTCAAAAACGCTTCCCAGAGTGGAAATTTTGGAAAACGTCGTTTTCCTATTCTCGTCAGGACAGGTGAAAACGGAACTTTTAAAAAACGCCAACGTCAAGGTATCGTATGCCGCTCGAGATTTAAGATGGCGGACGGACGTATCACTTTTGTGTCGCTTTTCCTTGGGCTTTTTTTAATCCTTTTAGCGTGTCTTGAAATCAATCTAGTTTTTCTGCACGTTCAAGCTGACTAGGTGACCAGGAGGCTCAACATTATCAAGTTACTTTGTGTCCCGATCTAGACAGCCTCTTTGAAACGTCCTGACAGCGGAAGAATACGCACAAAGACATGCAAGTGCTTGGAAGAATAATTTTTCAGCCCAAGTAGGCTGTTATTCTTTTCAAATCGTGAATCTGTGTTCGTGTGCACGGGCGAAAACGATTCGAAAACGCTATCATGTGGACGGAAATATTTTTGAAAACGGAGACAAAAAAACTGCATTTCCAAACGAAAATGGATACTTGTGTACAGAGTCTGATATTGTCAACAGCAGTTGGATGAACTCGACTGATTATTCTTGCCGTATCGCAGGCTATGATTTTTAAAATTCTATCTTCCTGTTTTTAATCCTCTTAATGCCTTTCAACGACTATCTTGACTGCATTCCTCATTCCTGATTATATTACTTCTCGGGTTTTCCCTCATATTGTCCTCTTGGGAGTCCTCAGGACCCCTTTTACCTGAAATTGAGGGTCCAAGAAAGAAAAGTGGCAATCCTGACGTTTTATTTTTTTCCGCCATATTGTTTCAGCGCAAGTTTCAAATCACTCCCCAGTCTTTTCTACGACCTTGAAATCCAAGATGCTGTCCAACGCGTTTCTCATCTCAACTCATTCACACAACCAAGGGCGATTTGATAGTTAGAAAGGAGTTTTGATTGTATTAATAAAGGATTCACGAGACAGGATTAGATTCAATTACTTTTCTTTTATTCTGTAACAAGGATTATTTCAGTCTGCTTAAATTATACGTTAACTACAAAGACAAACTTGTGCGTCCCAGAGGACCCGTTCACCTGCCACTTCTGCGTCCTTTTTATATTTTTCGACCAAAATGTCCGTCAGGGACGCAAATTTGCGCGTAAACGCACTGCATTTTCAAACGAAAACGCATACGTGCTTATAAGGCCTGATATAGTTAACAGCAGTCGTATAAACCCAATTGACTATTCTTGGCATATCACAGGCTACGAATTTTTAAAATTCTACCTTGCTGTTTCTAATCCTCTTAACTTCTTTCAACGGCTATTTTAGCTGCATTTCTCGATTGTTATTTTATTTCCATCTTATGAACATTCTGTGATATATTACTTCTATAATATTATCCATATTCTGATGTTACGTGACGCAGCGAGACCTCATTTCACTTAATGAAATTTATTTTTACCTCGTTATGGCTTTATTATGTGTTATCTGCTGAACACTTTATTTATTCTAAGGTTACTATTCCCACCTGGCTCCCCGCTTCCTTCGTTATAACGTTTTTGGTTGGGTTTATTGCTTATTCCTTTTTTTATGTTGCTTGTTTCCGTGTTCCTTTTTCAGGGACATTTTTGCTACTTTTGCAAATCATCATTTACTTTAATTGTTATGCTTCTTGTTAAACTGTAATTTATAAATCTCAACTTACGAAATATGAGATTAAATACGACCCGGCCTGCTTTTGACAAAAGACAAACACAAAGTGTACTTCTCCCTTTCTTCAAAACAGGAAGTTCTCTTAGGATATTGTAACAAGAACTTCGGAAAATACAGAAGAAATTTTAAGTAAACTTCACTAATTATGGACTCCCTCTCTCTCCCTCTTAAAATTTCCTTCCACAGTTTTCGCATGCTCAAGCTTGGCTAAAGTGCATTATGAAGGCAGGGATACATTGTTGCGAAAACCTCCTTTTAAAAATGTTTCCAACCTTTAACGAAACATAATTTGCAGAAGGAACAAAAATCTTCCTGAAAAATTTGGAAACAGCTTTCTTCTGCCAGAAACTTGGAAAGCATTTCCAGAAATTATACGTTTGACATTATATTGCGATCAACTAGACAACAACATCGCTAACAATTGTGGTGTGATATGTTTTAAGGTAGTATTTGACGTTCCAAAAATCAAATGGTTGTGTTCGCTCCTGTTTCCGGTCACAAGGCTCTCTGACATTTCTAGAGGATATAAATACTAGTCAAAGTTGGTCTGTTGTAGATGGTCAGTGATATTGTAAGTGCTACGGTAAATGAAGGTACATTCTGACGACGTCCAGTGATTTTCAAAGGTAAACTAAACGTTTTACAAATACTTTTAAAAACTGTTCTTTGGTTTTAACGTAATAATTCAACTTAAAGGTGTCGCGTTTACATTACATTTTCGATTCGGATTATTAAACATTGAAATTCTAAGAAACTTTCGCTTTCAATTGAAACTTAATAGCCAATCGACTTTGCTGTAGAAACTAAGAACAGAAATACACAAAACTGCTTGACATTTCGGTGACAGCAGTGGATCTTCACCATTAGGGTGTTTTAACGAGCACTACGGCTTCCTCTACAACGTGTTCTTACGTCATTCAAAACAAAAGAAATTTACAACTTGTGGCACCAAGAGTATTTTAAAGCAGGGTTACACGATGCAGGTAATAGATCAAACACGACTTTGAGTGTTTCATCAGGGATACCAAACTCGAGGAAATAATGAAAACCGAGGGCGGAGCACCGAGCTTTTTCTTGTTTCCCACTATTTGGATTCCACTGATGAAACACGATAAACGAGTGTTTGAATTATAGTTTCTCAAACGAGTATTCGCAATGATTTATTGCTCGTCCGTTTCACTGCTTTGTATATGTTAATTAAGAAGTTATCCAGATCACTAGCGATTTTCCTACAGGTTTTCTTTGTGGATCATAATGCATGCGTGTGATGTAGTATACTTACATGGATTGGCTACTGTAATTCACAAATCATTAATGAGTTTGAGAACTATATATGGAACCTGTCTCATTCAGAGAACGTCAGGAAACGATGGAAGCAAGCGAGCAGAAAGGGATTGTTAGGATGCAAATGGTTACCGCTTATCAATCATTCACCACCACAGCATTGTTAAGTTTCTAGTAGCCATTTAGTGTTAAAATCTAACGATCACTAACTTGGCAATACAGAGCTGAATAACTATATATTACAGTTATTCACTTCACTATTGTTCAAGGTTTGGGTGCAGGCGCGGCCATACAACCAGGACCGATTGTCCTCAGTCAGGGGGCGGCAAGATCTTTTTGTACGAGGCATGTCGGCGTTCATCCAAAAGAGGTTGAGAACCATTGACCCAACAGGATCAGTGAAAAGTACGTCGGGAAAACCTACGCACCAGACTACGCACTCGTTTTTCCAGTCTCGGAATAGCTTTCGAAATATTTTAATCATGAATGTGACGGCTCAATTCCACTCAGCTGATTTCAGAGGACTTTTGCTCCTCAGGTTAGGTTCGACGAAAACAACAAGCCTAGGTTCCGTTAAATCTTGACTCTGATCCTAAACAACGTCACGGTTTCTGCTTCCTAAAGGTGGACGTGCTCAGTCGATCTGCGTGTGAATGATTTGTTCGCCACGATTGTCACACGGTTCTTGTAAAACAAGTTTTAATTATCTTAGATAATTCAAATCTTATAGATTAAGATAATTAAAACTTGTTTTATAAGAACTGTGTAACAATCGTGGCGAACAAATCATTCACACACAGACTAAGGCTATGTTCACAGGATTTCAGTTGAAGTTGAACAGTGTTCACTATTGTGAACACTGTTCAACTGTGGCACTAATGCAGGCTATTTTTCTTGGTTATTTCTCTACTAAAAATATATCCTCACAAATACAGATTCTGAATAGAAAAACAAATGTGGTTTTTAAACAGAATCGAGTCGGAATAAGAAATGAATCTGACGGATCTACATTTATTAAGACCTTACAGTTGCGACAGACTACGTCTGTCCGTCAATCGGCCAGAGTCATTTTGTTGAGAAAAATATCTTCCATAGATACTAATGTAATATTAAAAAAGGCGAGTTAGTTTTGGATAAGAGCCTACTTCTTCAGATCGAAATCTAAAGTCCCGTGACGTTGGGGTAATACGCCCAGTTCAAATACTTGCCTATCGAAATGCTATGTTTCGAGTACAAACATTGAACTCCAGTTAAAAAAATAAACAAACTGTTATCACACATTTCGGTCCAGTGACTACGTACATAAGTGACCTCACAGACTACTTCGTTAACATATAAAATAAATATACGAATAATTGTATGCAACTATGTACTTGGGTGAAAGACAAGGATATCAACGCTACTCTAAGTGAGACGAACCCATACCGAGCAAATAGAAAAAAAAACTCTACTTGACCGCGGCTGCGATTCGAAAGTTGCGGGTTCGAATCCCATGCAGTTGTAGTCAAGTAGAGTTTTTCTCTACTTACCCAGTATGGGTTCGTTTCACTTCGAGTAGCGTTAAAATCTACAAATATTTCGAGAACAAACTCCGATGGCGACAAACCTCTTCAAATGACAAACTCAATTTTCATTTCAGTCCACCCCGGGATGTTTGAGGGGGAATGTGGATGATTCTATTCCACCTCTGATGAACGTCACTCGCAACTTTTTTCATATATTTCATGGTCGTAGAACGTAGAGTGATTATTCCTAATTTAAAATATATTGCATAGTTCTAATCATCACTGAAATTTATTTGATTGCTTTCCTGTAGATTTCCTGTGTTAAACAATACATTTATCTTTGCCGCCAGCTACGTCCACCATACATTTTAAAAACAGTGGAGCAGAGTCTCTGAAGACGGAACATACGACATCCAGTAAAGGGCCAGTAATTTAAATATCAAACTTAACCATCAAGTCTTCGAGTTGGTGAATGACCCGCAAGTCGGCATGACCGAAGTAAATGATACCATTAGCTCTACTGGAGATGCCACCGATATGGTTAAATGCCTAAATCCTCGTTACTTATTCAGACTCATGGAGGACTGGATGCTGGCAATGAATGTTCTTCACATCGTAATAAATATGGTCTCCTCTCTGATAACCCTATTAGCAAACACCGTGTTTCTTATCATCTATTTCAAAACGCCATCCTTGAGAACCCCTCAATATTTCTTGCTTATGCTACTGGCTATCACGGACATCTCAGTCGGGCTGGTCACCCAACCACTTTTTATCGCTCTAAAAATCAGGGAAATATACAGTATTTACAACTGCACATTATGGCTGGCAATCCAACTTTCGGCGACTTATTTCACAGGAGTCTCCCTCCTCACTGTCACCCTTGTGAGCATCGATCGATACCTAGCTGTGTGTCATCCAATTAAACATCGTAATGAAATCACAAAAAATCGCATAGCTATCGTGGCTAGCGTAGCTTGGGCAGTTTGGTTAACGATCGTTATATTAAGAGCGGTTTTCCACAAATACTTCACAGTTTTTGAGATGTTCATGCTTGGAATTATTCTTGTCCTATTCTCCGCCAACGTTTGCATTTATGTTAAAATTTATAGACGTTTTACAAGGAGATTCCACAACAATTCGCCACAACTAAACAACGTCACGCATCTACGGGACCTGAAGAAGGAGGCTTACTTGGTAAAAACTGCTCTTCTTCTGATGACGGTTATGTTTCTGGCCTATCTTCCTACAATCATTGCGTTAGTTTATGAAAAAATGCATGGTGTGAATGCCGTATACTTCTTTGGCTTCTTACCATTCGCGTACACCTTATTACTCTTAAACTCGACTTTTAATCCTTTGTTTTACTGCTTCAGAAATGCAACTATTCGTGACGCTTTTTGGTGGCACGTTAATTCTATCAGACGGGGAATAGCAGCTTCGTCGGCAACTCTGAGGAAAGTCAAATCTATTGATCTTCAAACGGTAGATAGTAAATATTCCGCTGAGCAATCTACATAAAGTAAATGTTAAATTGCCTTCCGCGCAAATGATCGGCTTTTTGTTTGTGAGCAGCGTTACGGCTTCCGAACTGTATTCACAAATATCACTGACAAGAAACGAAATAACAAGGTACAGACGTTTCAAGTGAAAGCCGTTCCTCGGAGACAGATATCCCTGATTAAGGGCATTCGCTTGAAACAGCAGTACCTTGTTTTTTTGTTCAGTGGCAGAGTCCTACCTTGAAATGTCTTGTAGGTGGACCCAGAATTGCCTCAGCGGAGCTCTATTTCTTTTATAGCAAAGATAAAACTAAAATTGGGCAAAAGAAAATGAAAACACATTATACCAGCACATGTGCGAGCTACATTTACATGAACTGATCAGTGTCTATGATATGCTTAAAGTGTTTTTATTTGAAAAATAAAAAAAAACAAAAACTTGAAAAAGTGAAAAACTGTATTGTACAAACACTTTCCAGCCGTAGTCGTGGTGCTTATTAAAACGCCCAAATAACTGAAGGTCTTCTGTTGTCACCGAAGAGTCAAACAGTTATGTTTATTTCTGTTCTCAGTTCCGACACCAAAGTCAATCAGCTAAAAAGTCTCTATTTATACTGGAGAACCCTTCCAGTTAACAAAATTCTTCTCACATCTGACTAAGGTAGCTTTAATCATAGATCTGCACGGATGAAAAATTCTATGAGAACGATACTCCGCCCAAAATTCAACACTCAAGGGGTTCATTTGGATGATAAAGAGATTAGTTCCTGCCGTGTCTTACTGCATTTCTTGTGAAAGATATTATACAAGTTTCACTTAAATTTGGTTTCACATTTTGATTATTGTACTCATGGAGAGATTTTACAATTACTTCAGTGATTTTCAAAGATAAACAAAATATTTTATCAGTAATTTCAACATCCACGACAGACAACAACATTTGATAATCAATTATTTATTGGTGGGCAGGAGGCAGAAACTTCAAGAAAACAGGGACGTGCTCAGTATTGTTCAACGAGCTGCCTGTCAGTAAACTTTTAACAACACGTAGAAGACTACACTCTACTCTGCTCGACACGTCTCAACATTTCCTAAACAACGAATGTTGAACTATGTTGGTATATTAATGTTCAACAATGTATTAAGGGCATAAGCATTGATACTTCATTTCCAACGGTTCGTATGACGAACGAAAACTCAAAGCGAACTGAAGCATTAACGGTACTCTGTGAGAAGGAACGCGACTTGTTGAGATTATATTTTTGATGTGCGTTTTCATATCACACAGTATTACACTGCTCCACATAAAAAGTTTGATTTTAAGTACGATTATTCATGGATGTTGTGTAATATGAGCGGCCGACTTTATGGAGTGTACAAGGGATGCTGTGGTAAGTTTCATTCAGGTCGGCGGGGTTATCACTAAAGCCTTGGCCAAACTATCGAACATTGTTAGACAAGTAATCGAACATTGGTAATCCAACATTGCTGGACAGGTGGCAAAACAATGTCCAACATTGTTGAATCGGCTGTCCAACAATTCTGTGTGGGCCGTATTACGCAGGAGATTCAAAGCACCATGTCAATGTCTCGAAAATGTAAAGCAGCTATTGCCAGTGGCGTAGCTAGGGTTAGATACTTTAGTCCTGCTTTTCGGAAGTGGAAAAGCAACTAGGGGGGTCCAGGGGTATGCTCCCCCGGGAAATTTTTTAAATTTACAACCCTAAAATGGCCATTCCCTGCAATTTCAGAGTGAAATATCTCATAAATGGAACATATAAAAACTGTTTGTTAAAATGAAACTAAAAGTTTTTTTAAAGGTACTGCCAAAATAATTTCAGAATTAGCTGCAAGTTTAAATATTCTGATCACATGAATATTCCATCAACCACAGTATTTCATCCTTAATTCAATATTGCAATTTTTCAAACACATGAAGGTGGTTAAGTCACTTAAGTGGCTAATTTAGCCTAATTATATTGTTCATATTTAATGGTTTCTTAGGACAAGTTGAAATCGATGACAAAACCATTAACATAAATTTTAATACAGCTGTTTCGCCCAATGTCAGGGCTCATCAGCATGCCTAGGAAACATGAATCTCAGTTGCAGTTAAATTCATGATTCCGACATGGACAGCCTCCAAAAAGAAGCCTAGAATTATGAGCAGTCTGGTTTTAAGGCACCAGATTCTCGCCCTCACACCTCTTAAAGCCTTAAGAGGAGTTTGGTTAGAAATGGGAGACAATATGGGACATTTCATGGATATGAAATTGCTCAGTTTTTCATCTCATCCCAGTCTTCTTCTAACCCTTTACCCCCCTCGCACTCATGTTTTAACCTCATACAACAAAGTTATGGGTAGTGATCATTTTTATATAAAGGAAATAATAACTGTACTGATTGAGCATCCTGAAAACATTTTTCAAAACTACCATTTGCATTTGGTTTGCTTGGAGGATGTACTGCTTTTGGCAGCAGTACTGCTCATAGATGATCTTGTTGGATTTCTCTGGTCTTCATGTTCTTTCTTGTTTAAGACACTTGTTTTATTTTGGCATAAACATCATATTCGACTTTTTGAATAGTGGGTTGGCTTGAACATTGTTCTCTCCTTGTTGTGAGGAGAGGATTTAGGTAGCTTTCAATACAATTTCAAAAGCCAATTTAAGAGTTCTCTTGTTGAAATTGCTTGCCTTTGGGAAAAGTGCTTGCAGCATTTTGCTGAGCTTTAATAGGCATTAGACAAGCAGGTACACCATCAAACTTGAGATTTTATTTTTATCATTTTCCTTTAAAATATTCAATAAGCCATCGAGTGAGATCCAAATCCTGTATTTAAATTTTGGTAAAACATTTCTCTTCCCAGGACTGATGATTGTATTTGGCTTTTTGGAGTGCATGAAGTTGTGCAAACACAGTAATTGACCAATCACAGCATGTGTAAGGCACAATCTATTTTATTTGGAAATATTAAATTCATATTCATAACTCAAATTTCCAGTATTTTTTTCTTTAAAAACCATTTGTACAGTAGTTCAAACTAAAAAACTTTAAACACTCCAAAAAGGCCAAACCTATTTGTACCTAAAATTAAGCCTTCTAGGCTTCTCAATAAACTTTGCAAGAATACAGTTATGCAGCTCCTTCTTATCCTCATGTTCCTTCAAAATATCTTTATGTACAGATATTCTGCACAATGAACCAAGTCGTTCATCCCCCATAGAGTTTCTTAAGTAAGTTTTGACTCGCTTCAGACATGAAAAAGATCTTTCACCTGATGCACTGGAAACAGAAATGACTGCATTGAGTTTAAGTAACTTAACACATTCTGGAATACATTGCTGAATATTAATGTGGTAAATATATTCTAAAAGCTCCATGGGGTTTTCTTTAACAAAATCATGATCTTGGTAAACAAAAAGCAGTTGACTCACAAGCTTAGGGATGTCAAAAAGAGGGCCATATTTATCTTTAAGTTGTTGAATTTTATCATTAGGGACACTTTCCTTCCACTGTATAAAGACTTTAGGGTTGAGTAAATCAAGGAATGAAAAACTTTCTGCATCATTAAATCTTTCACAAAGCATGCCAACAATACAATCAATAACCTCACAGTACAGTTGCTTGTAATTTATATTTCTCTCAGATCTTCTGGTTGGGGTACCAGCTCTGTTTTCAGCTGCCGAATAACAATCACTAAAAGCAGTATCATTACGAAGATTATTATTAAGAAAATCAACAAAATTTTGGATCTTTTTTATGCCATAAGAAAAATCAGTGGACCTATTCTGAAGGATATCATAAAGAATAGAAGACTGCTGTAAAATTTTATAATAGAGTTCCAGAAGAAAACAGAAAATAAAGGATTCCAGGACGTGGAGTAAACCATCAGTTTGAGTAACAGTTTCATCAGTCCAATTGTGAGGATTTTCACTAATCTCTGTAAGGGCAGCTACTAAAGAGTCAAAGTTATTGAAAATAGCAGAAATGGCATGAGATTTATAATATCATCTGGTTTCACCAGGATTAGGGATATCAATACCATGCAACTTAAGATGAGCATTTCTTTCAGGACTAGATCCGCCAAAGGTACAAAAGGCTAAAACATTAGCAAAAAAAATCTTAACAGCTTTAATATTAAGGGTAGATTGACACAAAACTAAATTAAGTCGATGAGCAGCACAGTGAAAGAAAAAGGCATAAGGGTAAACCTGTCGTAAAATAGCTTGTAACCCATTAAGATGGCCACTCATTACAGATGCACCATCATAAGTTTGCATAACAAGTTTGGACTTTATAGATTCCCCATACTTATCAAGAATTCCCTTCACAATATCACCAATAGCTTGTGCACTTCTGTCAGAACTAACATTTCTAAATTTGAGGAATCTTTCAACAACTTGGTCCCCTCTATCCAACCAAATAATAGCACTAAGCTGAGCTTTCTTAGAAATATCAGTAGTTTCATCAACTTGAATACTAAGAAACTGGCATTGCCTTATCTCAAAATCAATTTGGTCCTGAATAACAGAATCTATACATCCTATTAAATCATTTTGCACATCAGGGGAAACACCAGTAAATACCCCCCCATGATCAGGTTTCTCTGATTCCTCAAGCCTTCCATGCAGGCGACGATCAAATACGGAGTCTAGTTTGCCAAAATATTTCAGCAGCTCTCGATAATTTCCTTGATTAAGACTGCCACTTGAATCATCATGCCCCCTAAATGCCAACTCTTGCTTGGCTAGAAACAAGACAGCTTCTCCAATGTTTTTCAACATTTCCCGGTTTTGCCTAACCTCTTCATTGTACCTCTCTACTGCATCTCGCCTTGCCCTTGAAAACAAAAGATCGACACTCTCCTGGGAATCAAAGACTTTCCACGATTTATAAGCCTCCATGTGAGATTTAGCTTTCTCGTGTTTTTTGCAGTCGCTCGTGTAACTATGCATGTTTGTGTAGCCGGTTAATACCCAAGGAGAAGACTTACCCGGTCGAAATAGAAGACACGGCCAGCAAAACAAACCGTTCTTTCTCTTACTCCCGCACAACCAATCCCGCGTAGAGTACCACGACTCTTGAAACCTTCTAACCGTCCTGCCCATTGTAGTTTGAAGGGAAAGCTTCGGTGTAGGTCGTGGCATACGAGCTATTTCCTTCTGCTCAGCGACACCTCGCGCAGAAAACGGTCTTTCTAAGAGCTCTTGAACAAAATCCCGCCCGCCAGAGCTTCCACACGATTCGCTTGGTGGATTTGGGTGACTTGGTTCAATCTCCATATTCATGAGACGACAAAATATAAAGCCTTCTAACTGAACTATGAATATTAAACAGCTCTGAGTTACTCAGTCCTCGAAGTCCTACAATTGCTAATGAGCAGGACTTTTGCAGGAAATTCGGCGGGGGTGTGGTGCGATTCCGCCAATAAAATGCGTTCAAATCGTCCCGGAACTCCTGCATTGCAATTATTGCAGGACTTTTGCAGGAAATGCGACATAGGTGTGGTGCTATTTAGCCAATCAACAGCGCTCAAATTATTCTGGAATTCCTGCTCCACGCTTAAGGCAGGAAATCGTAAGACCCACGATTCGTACTTATTAGTGCAGGGCGATACCAGGATTTTTATTTCGATACCGATTACTTGAAAATTGGTATCGGTCGATACCGATACCTATTTCGATACCAAAATGACTGCGAAGTTTTAATTTTCGATACCACAAGTGAGTACTTATAATGCTGGTATCGTTCACTTCCGATACTTTGTGCGATTGTGAAAATGTAGTCTCGAACAAGGTAGGTTTTCGTACTTATATTTTATGCTAATACTTTAACATTACTAAATGAAGCTGCGACTAAGCCAACGGCCCAACGATACTTAAGTTGGCGTACTTTCTTTTTATAGTTATTTTAATAGTTTGTTGAACCTCTAACTGTTTAACGAAAAAATTGATCATAAGAAAAAGTAAAGTAACACTCATAGCCAAAAAACCGGGAGCAAGTATCGAGCGACACCAGGTCAGTAGTCGATACCGATACCGCTGCTCGTGGTATCGCTGGTATCGAATACCAAGTACTCGGAATCGCACAGCACTAGTACTTATTCCAGCGCTCAGGTTAGCTGAACCTAGTCTCATTGCGGGCCTTAAGCAGGCTGAAAAACTCGATTTCCGTAAATTTGATGAGACGTTTGGAAGAAAATAAAATTTCAATTGCAGTTTTTAAAATTTTCAGATTGGAAAAATTTTAAGTCATGCTTAGCATGACAAGCATGACCGCTAGCTACGCCACTGGCTATTGCAATTGTTATTTCTGAGCTTTTGGATGAAGTACCTGATAAAAAGCGCTCTAGTAGGGGAAAGACACGCCACTGGATAAAACAGAGACAAGAACGTGGAATTTTTATGACTACAAAAGAGCTAAATATGCATGATACACGAGCGTTTAAAGAAATGATGCGGATGGGCCCAGAGCAGTTTGAGCAAATTTTACGGGAAATTGAGCCACAGATCTGCAAAAGGCGCACAAAGATGGGTGGTGAACCAATAAGTTCAGCAGAAAGGTTGGCTTTAACCTTAAGATTTCTTGCAACCGGCGAAAGTTATCGTTCTCTTCATATTCAATTCAGAATTAGCAGGTCTGCAATATCTTATATTGTAAATGAGGTATGCCAAGCCATATTCAAAGTATTGAGTCCTTTCCACTTTAAAGTTCCATCATCAAACAAAGAATGGTTAGATATTGCCAAGCAATTTGAAGAGAGGTGGAACTTTCCAAATTGTCTTGGTGCCATAGATGGAAAGCACATTATTCTCCAACCTCCTGCTAACTCTGGTTCCTTTTACTATACCTACAAGCACACACACTCCATTGTTCTATTGGCTGTTGCTGGGCCTGATTATGAGGCACTTTATGCGGATGTTGGAACAAACGGTCGTTCATCTGATGGGGGAACACGGAACAAAAGTGGATTTCTTAAAGCTGTCGAAGAGAACAGATTGGTTATTCCACCGGACTTGCCTCTGCCACATGGAATCCAACCAGTACCACATGTGTTTGTTGGTGATGATGCTTTTGCATTGAAAAGGTTTCTAATGAAACCTTATCCTCAGCAGAATTTAACACCAGACAAAAGAATCTATAATTACAGGTATGATCTAGCATATGATATATTTCCAAAAATTTTGATACCACCACTGTTCTATCACATATCATGTGAAATTTTGAAATATTAATTGTTGTCACTCTGATAACAAAACATATCAAGCTTAATTGCCGGTGTTTACTGTTTTTACAGGTTATCAAGAGCTAGGCGGATATGTGAAAACCCGTTTGGAATACTAACCAATCGATGGCGTGTGTTAAGAAATGTATTGCTTTTGCCCCATCACTGATCCCACAATCACTGATCTTGTAATGGCAATCATTACCTTACACAATTTCCTGAGGAAGGGTCCTTCCAGAAACATATACTGCCCTTCTGACCTGATTGACAGTGAAGATCCTAGATCTCACACAGTTAACACTGGCAATTGGCATGGAGATATTGCTCACAACTCAATGCATGCCCTGCAAACAAGCAGATCTGGACACAATGCTTCTACAGAAGCTAAAGACATAAGGGACACCTTTAAAGAATACTTTTTCAATGAAGGTGCTGTCAGCTGGCAATGGAATATCTGCATGTAACTTTGATATCACTAAGGATTAAATTTCACTAATAAACTGTAAATGTGAATGACATCAACAAGCAAATACCTTGCCATAATTGTGTTCAAAATATACAATATTCCAGATTAGTCAGTAGAATTTGGAGCAATTTTTTTAATAAGTCACTTTTATACTTTAACAACAATTCTGTAAATATCAACAAGTGTTATCGTTTAGTCATATAACCCAATAAAATAGCTACAATAATATGCATGTTCTCTGATCTAGACACAAAGTTGTTTAATTATTTGAAATGTCGTAAGTCTTTATAGTGCTAAATGACTGTAAATGTGAGATTTGTGGTGGTGGAGAAGACAAATCACAAGATGAATCTGAAGGACTTGAACTGCTGCCAGGGTATGGAAATGGCTGAAGTACTTGATAATGTTGATAGTTCTTAGGTTGACAGTTCAGTGGCCAAGGTGAAGAGACTGGTCTGTTATCTTCGAATGATTCCATTTCAAGATTGAAAAGCACATCCGATATTTGCTTTTCAGCTATTAGCCGTCGACGAGCACTAAAACTCTCAAGCTTTTGACCAATGTAGGCGGCAAATTTATCGCTCAGAGTTTCTGACTTTGCTGGTAATTCAGCTGGCTGACTCAGGGTATCTACAGCTTTGGAAAGTAATTCAGCTTTTAAATATTCAGTATCACTCTTCTTGAGTTTTTTTTTTTTATGTTCCGGTTCAGTTACTTCACCTACGGTTTGTATTTCTTCTTTAAACAGTTTATCAGTACTCTTCCTTGTTTGTGCTACACGAGTTAAGAACTTCATCATACCTAAAAACTTCCATTTACTGGTATATCTTTCCTCAGTAGCTTCTCCCGACTTAATTTTCGATTCCATATGAACTTCTCTACTAAACCGCGCTCTCAGAATGTTCCACTTTGCGATTATTTCTTTTTTGGGAACGGACATTGCTTGTACGATTTCCTCGACATCCTTGTTTCTTTTTTCTCGGTTGTGATAATCCGGATTGAATGTATCCCAAAAACTGGATCTACATACATTCATGATTGATTAGATTTTCAATATCAGAGTCTTTCCAAATTCTCTTTACTTTGGACTTACTGTTAACGTTTTTACTTTGTTGTTTAGTTTGGTCTTCTATCAGTACTTCTTTAACCTCCGCCATGTTCTTTACGATTATTCATTAAACACGGGGCTATTGGTGTTATTTGATTGGCCTGGGTCCAGGCTAGTCCATTTCAACAAAGCAACATTGTTGAACGAACGGCCAAGTATTCCGACATTTGTTATTCGAACATGTTTGCTGGACAAAACGTTTGAT
The DNA here is from genome assembly GCA_030142905.1 of Heliopora coerulea. Lineage (NCBI taxonomy): Eukaryota > Metazoa > Cnidaria > Anthozoa > Scleralcyonacea > Helioporidae > Heliopora > Heliopora coerulea. The sequence goes on from JASJOG010000013.1 coordinate 2,178,158, forward strand.
GGAAAACAAATTTCATACAACATTTGATTCAGCAAAAATTGTTCGATGAACGGGTATGACAAACTGTCGCACATTGCTGGATCTAACAATGTTGGATAGAACTATACAGCAATGTTCGATAGTTTGGCCAAGGCTTAAATTTTCTACGATTCAGGACAGCATGCACAGCAAAAAATAATTTTCTTTAAACGAAATCGGTTTTCTTCGGAGAATTGTAAGTTATTTTTCTCAAGAAATAGTTCTTAGTTGAATAAAAACATTTCTTCATTTTAGGATGACAAATCTTAAAAGAAGAAATTAATATGCGATAAAGATTTTTTTTTTTTCTATATTAGAAAATGATTTTCCCTGCATGACCTCCTAGAGCTACTTTGCATGGAAAAGATGTCACTCAGGAGAACTTTGATAACGTTTAGAACTTCTTCACAATTAACCTACACTGCCGAAGTCAACTGAAAAATGTTGACTCGAGCAGGATTTGAACTCGCACCTTCGGGATACCGGTCCGCCGCTCTACTTGTTGAGGTATCGAGTCCACTGTTGGATAAAAGTCGCCTCCAATCCCAGTGGACTCGATAGCTCAACAGGTAGAGCGGCGGACCGATATCCCGAAGGTGCGAGTTCAAATCCCGCTCAAGTCAACATTTTTCAGTTGACTTCGGCAGGGTAGGTTAATTGTGAAGTTATCATTTCATAATACCCTGAGGATGATTCTGAAATAGAATTGAAAGACTGCAAATCCATCCTCATGGGCAGCGTTAAGTTGTCACGAGAATATCTCGTGCACTTAAATTGGATAAAAACTCGCCTCCAATCCCTGTGGACTCGATAGCTCAACAGGTGGAGCGGCGGACCGATATCCCGAATGTGCGAGTTCAAATCCCGCTCAAGTCAACATTTTTCAGTTGACTTCGGCAGTGTAGGTTATTTGTGAAGTTATCATTTCATAATACCCTGAGGACGATTCTGATTTAGAACTTCTGTATTGATTTGGTGTTCGGGCTAAATCTGTTGGCAGTGAAGTTATCTATAAGGTAGTTACGGTGATTAACAATTATGCTCATACGGAAGTGTTCAGCGACTATGAACTATTCTCAGTCTATCTGTTAGGATCACGACTATGTCTGAAAATTATTTTAGCAATGTGGAATCAGTATCAGCCACCTAATGTGATCTAGGTTACAACAAAAAACGTGTCAGAATTATTGAGTTCTTCAGATGAAGTGTAGAGCCATCGGACAGGATCATTTACCCATTGCTGTTCTGATTTTACATGTCAAATCTTATACTCAGTCAACTCATGTTGTTATAAATTACAGTTTAATGGGAGGATTTTTTTGAGTGGGATTTATTTGACGCAGTGGAAACGTGCAAGCATTCTACCTATATTTAAGGAAGAAAAGAAAGGAGTTTATAAATTATATTTTAATTTCTTTATTAGATTCTGCTTTGAACGTTCAAGAGAAATGTGTCGTCATAGACGAGTTCTCAATGCAACAGAGGTTCTATATCACTTTTATCACAACTTTCGAACAACTAAATGTTGTGTCTTAGTTATTGAGGTTGGTTCTACACTTAACAGAGGTATGGAATCCGATGTTATGAACTTAGACTTTTCAAAGACCTTTGAGTCGATGTGACTGGTCAAGTTAGTTACCAAGTTGAAATCTTTTTGCGTTAAAGACCCATTGTTTAACTGGTTCTAGCGTTACCCCTTAGGGAGACTCTAACGTGTCGTCATTAATGGAATTTGTTTACCGTGGAGAGCAGTGCAATCTGAGTGAGGTAACATGAGAAACACCTAATTCAATATAAATTACTTTAATTACTGGCTGATTTGGATTTAGTGTTTTTCTAGCTTTAAGTGTTTCAAAAATTAGAGATAGATTTTTGCGCTCTTACGCCCACATTGGCCTTTACCTTAATTCGCACAGTTAAAACCTACTTTTTTCATACCTAGAATGACTATCCTATGAAATTGTATTTCCGATAGTATTGTGGCATGCTTTGCTTCTTTTAAACGTCTTTGTATCACTCTTTCTACTGACATTTCCTTGTTTTAACTTAACAAGATTAAACGTATAAACTTGTCTGTCCACAGTCCCCCCGAATAACTTGGTCATTATCTTTATGGATTCATTTGGTAAAAATGAATCCATAAAGATAATCACCCACCTTCCTATCCACTCACTTTTCCTATCCATTTACCCACCCGCCAACTTAGGGACCTACATAAATGCATACCTATATACTAACCTGCACAGCTAAATACATAAGCGATTACAAACTGGTCCGTCAATGTCCCAAGCTTTGATCTTTAGCGAATTAGAATTAGTTTAGGTTCTGGACCAAAATAAGTTTAACGTGAGTAAGAACTTGTTAATTGTTTACTGTTTAAATTGTAGGTAAGGGCCTTGCTTAGATTTTAAAATGAACCAAATACTGTTAATTTTACATCTAGCTATTCGTTCCTGGCTCAAGATTATGAATATCAAGATTATTGATACGTAACCCTTTCCCGGCAATGGCCATCGCTGTGACTAGTAAAATCGTCTGGCGTTGGCCAGACTAAAATGATAGACATTTTGAAAGAGTTAAAACTTGTTTGTGATTGCCATTTGAAGATTTCCGGGAGAATTTTTATATTTCGTCAATGTGTTGGTAAAGTTTACGATATTTTATTTGTCGAAATTTTATGAAAGAAATACCAAATGGATTTCCATCTTTAATTTTGGATTCTGTGATCCAAAGACCAAAAAGCTGAAAACACTCGCCTTGCTTCTCGTTCTTTATCATGGTTATCGCAAGTTTCACGACATCCTGCGTGTTTGTACCACAGTACCGAAGTACTGAAATCAATTTGGTATGTCTTAATCGACGGCCTGCTATGTTACTATGATTCATGTGTTGAACTTAAAATCCATAAGTTATTACATGTAATCTTTGAAGACTACAGCGATTATTTCCAAAAATTATCCCTGTTGGCTGTAGAGATTATTTCTTTACGTTTTTAGTGACCTATATTACATTATCACCCGGTGTCCCCCTATTCGTAGCCCTGCAATTGTTTAAGTAGCAAAGGAAGTAGTCAACTGAACAATCCTTCTCCGGTGCCATGGACAAAATGCTACAAAACTAATCCAAACGATTGTTCAATAATTTTGCGTAGTGTTTATCTGGCCTGACCTCGACACTTGTTCGCACTTGTTTCACTACTCAGAGCCTCCACGGACAATAAGTCTTATTTTTATTTCTCTAAGCTTAGCATTTTGTACGTTAATCGTTGACTCTCTGTGAAACCATAGAATGATAAAAATTGCGGTCGTCGGGAATATTTCACTGCATTTGGCCTTGACCTACTCTTGCGGTTCTATAGATGTCATTCTTGCTCGCAATAAGAATGTTTTTTCAATATTTTTTTTTCTTTTTTACAATTTCATACGTTGACAAATCTATTCAACGGCCACAGTGACAAACAACAGAACAAAAGCCAAATCACAATGAGAAAGTAATAACCCGAAATATAATATTTTGTATATGCTGAATTACATCATAGACTATGATTAAATCAAAATATTGTGGCTACAATTGAAAATCTTGTAAAAGTAGATGGATTTGAGAATTTAACTATAACCTAAACATAAAAATAGTAAAATAGCGTTTATTAATCATTTTTGATGTTTACTTGAGATTTTACTTAATTGGATTTGGAAAGTTGCAGCAGACTAGAATTCCAGTTGTTTTTTCCGGGCGTTTTCCGTTTTCTTAACGGTAACAGCTGGCTCCTGGGAAAACATCTTTGACAAATTTCGCATTTTCATGCATGCATTCCCTTGGGAATTACATTCGTAGCCATGTGGACAGCAGTTACGGCTATTTCTGCAGCAAGTTCCTTTAGAATAAGGACAACAGCCATATTTTAGCTCTCCAGGTATTTCGCAACACGTTTGATCTTCAGGACAGACATGTTTATCGTCAGCACAGAAATGCTCATTTGCCACCTTAACAGCTGGCTGTTTGGGAAAATATCTGACTGTTTTCAAGCCCATTAGGCATGTTCCTGCAGAAACATCACATGTATATCCTTGAGGACAACAATGTTCACCATCTGAACAGCAAACGGCGTTGGGAAGAGGACAGCAACCGTAAATGCCACTCGATGATTTACAACATGTAAATCCATCGGGACATTCTTGTTGTCCTCCTGGACAAGTAACTATTTTTATCTGATAGAAATAAAGTATAAAGAATGTAAACAGAGGTAAATCCATTAAACAAACCAGTTAGACAATCAAACAAACATATAAACAAGCAAACAAACAAACAAATGTTATTCCGATCATAGATTCACTAAATAGAGATCTTCTACTCAGCCTCTTGAAATATTACGGCACCGCAACGCTTCGTAGACAACTAATGACGCTTAACAGTTGCCTGTAATCCTTACTGGCACCCTAATACCTGTTGATGTTGTTTTCTGCATAATTAATTCATAAAAGTAAAATATTTGTAATACAGCGGCCAAACACTCTGCGCATGCTTTGGGACCGGGCATGCAACATGGAAAAGAGAATAGAACTCTATTGTGTCCAACTATAACCAAACAGTTTAAAAAATTTTCCCCGATTACAAGTAAACCAGATCGGTAATCTATGTTGGACTTCGTCGATAGCCTTCTGAAATTCTGTGAATTACCCATCTGTGATTTTACTCATCTGCACTTTGTAAGTAGTGTAAGTACTCGATGCAACTGACTCATCACCATCTACTCATTATAATCATACTGATCTCACTTTCTTCCAGAAAGGAATGAAAATGGGAATTTCGTCCCGCTTGTAATTGAGCAAGTTGAAAATTCTTTTCAGTTGACGAAAATAACGATTGGAATTAGGTTAGAAAAAATAATTTCATGTATTAAATTTCTGTTTTTATGACTGGAGTGATGTCAGTTCTATCATTTATATTATTACAACTTGAAACCATGTCTGCTTTATCCTTTCTGATAATTGGTTTCTGTAATTGGACCTGCATATTATAGCCACATTACATGTCGACGCGAAGGAGTCTGCAATCAGTAACTCAATTACTTTTAAGGATGAATTTTGTGTTGGAATAAATTAATTTTTAAAAACTGGTCATTGGGTTTCGAAAATGATTATTTTTTTGACGTAATAGTAATAAGTATAAGTAATATAAGTTGGAATTAGTTCTTTTAAGAATAGTAACTTTGCAGCACTTCACTTTGGAAAATCAAGAGAAAAACAGTGAACCTTTTCCTCTTTTCAGTTCGAGTACGCACCTCAGAGCCCTTAACACAGTGGTCGGCAAACCGTGGCCCGCAAACTATTTTCCATACGTGATGTTATTTGGCCCGCCATCATGTTCCCCAAACATTATTTCTCACTACTTCACTAGTCAGTCTAGTACTTTAGTAGTCTAGTTTGGTAAGTGTAAATGTAAACTTTACATCTACATAAAAACTAAATTACACCTTTTGCTGTTCATTACCAGAAAATATAGTACCATTAACGCAACCCTCAAACTCGTTAACGTAAAAACGACATTCATTTTATTCAATCTACATTTATTAACGTTTCCGTCACATGCAACTACCATTTTTGCATAAAGTGACATTCATTAGCGTAGATACGCAACCATTTGTATCAAGGGGCATTCCATAGCGGCAACAGACGACCATTAACACCATTCTACTATACTTTAGGGATAATAAAATTTCAATTGAGCAAGATATTTCTCCGGTCTGTTGGAGGTTCGAATTAAAGTTACATGGAATCTCGAATTATATAAAAGATAATGGAATAAAACTATCATAATTCGTACATAAACTGATTTCGGTTAGACCGTTCGAACCTCTTTTATTTCGCCAATATGTCCATGACTGTTTTGCCATTTTTCACTCAGCCGACTGCGTTCTATGTGTTCGGCTGAGTGAAATAATTCATAAGATGCTAATGTTCGAAATCTTTCGTTGTTTTTATCGTTCATCAGCGATAAGACAGGGAGAAGCCGTCAATCGTGTGTACGATGAAGAATAGAATACCCCGATGGAATGGCAATGGTTGGGACGTTGAATTAAGGACAGCAGTAAGGAATAAAAATGTGCCAGGTTATGTTTCCACTATGCTTTATAAAGAGATCTTGTGAGCGTCGAAAATTAAATGAAGGAAAAGGGTACAGCCAAAAGGAATGTAAACGTTGAAGCTAACAATCGAAAATTAAAGACAAAAATAACGTAGCAGGTAATGTTTTCATCAAATGTTAAATTAACCGTCCAATGAAAACACCATCTAGTCAAATATATATATATATAATTATTACCATAATTATTACTGTTCCCAGGCAATTTAATTCGAAAAAGAGTTCGGCAACCACTTTTTATCCTCTTAAACTTTACGTTTAGCAGATTTTAAAAAGTTCTGTGGTGCTAATAGACTTTTTTTGTTTTTTGGGGGAGGTTTTTCCGGGAAGAAACTTTAGGAGAATATCACAAGAGCGAAATATAATGCCAGTGGGCTAAATTTAGTTAAATTGTGAGATTTGTAATATATTCAGTCAATGTGTAGGCGCTCGTTACTACAGGCTTTGTCACCATGGGTTAGAACTAAGGAATTTATTAAGATGCATAGACTATAACTTAAGCCTAGTTTCCATATAATCGTTTACGATCGTAGACGATCGCATGATCGCAGGAGGCACTCAACCGGAGGATCGCACTCAATCGCATTCAATCACTGGCTTATATTTCCATATAATCGCACAATCGCAACATGTCACAGCATCTCTGAGCCCACCTTGAGGCTGGTTCACAATGGTCGTAAGTTGTTGTAAAGAGTCGCAAGAATTGCACGATTGAAGCTGCACAACTGCTCGCAACAGCCCGCAACTTATGGTTCACAATGGTTGCAAGAGTGACAATGAGTTATGAGAAAAAAGTTGCTTAACTGCTTGCAATAGTGGTGCACAATGACGTTGCAGTTGCGAGAAGATGACTCAAAATTTGAGGGACAAAAAATCTCTCTAGTTTTAGCGCGTTTCAGTAATTTCTTATGCTTCTTGGGCGAGAAATTTTTTTGGCAACTATTTGTTTGCTGCTGTATAAACATTGCCACATTCAATTCTAACCGAAGACTACAAAAACTATTTTTAGTTTACCTGGTAAAGCGCAGATGTGACCGTTAGGTTCGAGAAATTCAGGATGCTAGATATTATCTGTTTAGGACACCCCTTCCATGGCAAAGCAACGTACGGCACGGTGCACATTGCAATCTTCTGTCGCAAGTACTTGCGAACAGTTGTGACGAGTTGCAATCGCGCCGCAAAAGTTTGACCAAACTCTTGCGACTGCGACCACGACTGTTGAGCGACTGCTGCGACAGTCGCAGCTCCATGGTACGCAATCGTATCTAGTCGTATGACCGTTGTATCGCAAGCTGTCGTGCAACCATTTTTGAACCGGGCTTTACCTTTAGGTCTGAAGAAATTCCAACAAAAATCTAGCCCTGGATGCAGACAGTCAGTGTTACCTGTTTGGCGCTGGCGCGAAGCAGTCCCTGGGTTCTCACCGAGTTCTCGTAACCAACGAGGCTAAGATGGCTAATGGTGCTTGTCTTTAAAATTCTTTGTTAGACAATTGTAGATAAGTAACATAACCACTATAATATTTATCACCTTGTAATATAAGTTATTCATTCTCTGAGGATGTTGCGTGTAGCAACGAAACGTTAGAATTATGCTACAACCTTTAAATATGCCTATTTTGCGTGCTTTTTGCTGGGCTTTATTATTCCTTCTTTGTTTGCGATTCCCGCCTTTACCTCTGTCGCCCGTATTTTGTAGATACATTCATATTTCGGACATACTTCTGTAAATTCTTTCGTAGAGTGACCTGCCTTTGTCATATGGTTACGTAAGGAAAGCGTTACTTTGTGGGTTTGTTTTGGTTCGCTGAAAGGCTGAGAAGTGTTTCCATATGATCGCAGATCTTTCTCTATCGCAGTGGATCGCTGACGGTTGCAGAGATAGAACATTTTCTATCTCTGCGATCGCGATCGCAGGATCGCAGAAAAGTGTTTCAATATAATCACATAGGGTCGCCGACGATTATATGGAAGCTAGTCTTTAGCCAGACCTGGCCAACCAACATGTACTACCTACATGCATTGAATAGTCACACATTATGGTGGTTTAACATCTTGTGGCAGAAAACGTTGACTTATTAACAGGGTTATTAAAAATGTCCAGCTAATAATGTACTCAGAACGATTAACTAAAATAGATGTACAGAGCATTTGTAACTTTGGTCTCGAAACTGGCATGTTACAGTGGTTATGCTGGTTTGGATCTTCGCATGGTTAGTTTCATGTGACCAATTCACATCTGAGTCTTCAAGTGACTTCATTAGATAATCCCAAAGAAATACTAAAACTTGAAGCTGGCCAATAGTCATATATATGAGATTTGCAAATGAAAGAAGTCTGAATATCTCAAGAACAAAATGTCATAAAAGACCTGTCAACATCATCCACCATTATGTCTAGAGTTTCTTATTTCCTTTTTCATAACGGGACTTAATTTTCGATTTATTTGCCCTTTAAATATTTATTAAACTGGTTTTTTGGACGCATGTTACTTGAAAAACATAAAACCAGTAGTCAGGTTATTAGAAAAACGTACGCAAAGACAGCACATGGTGTTTGCTTTCGTGTAACCTTGTCAAAAGCAATTTTGAAATAAACTTTAGAACCGATGTATTTTACCAACGTCATAAAAATCGATACCTGATGGGAAAATGTGTTTACTGAAATAACCTTTCAAATAGAAACTATAAAGTTTACTTTTCAAAATAATATATGTTTTTGTTTCGTAGAACTAACAAAAATTACAATTTGCATATTAATTATCCAAGGTATCGAATCGCCACAATACATCTCAACACAAAAAATGTGCATAATATACAATAAAATCTTCTAAATTTACGATTCTCCAGAAGCAAACTATTGGAATGCGACACCCAAGAAAGTCACGCTCACGGAGTACAACAAAATCTAATTCAATTAACAGTAACAAAATACTTTCGATACACGACAAATGTTTCAAGACTCGCAAGAAAGTTGCATACGGGAGCTTCGAGAGCAGCAGGGAGGGTGGCTGGACGAGATGAAGATCGGCTCACCAATGTGCAGGGACAACAGCTAGATGATACCATGGCCAACTCACCGCTTTGTTTGTCGTTTGATATAAAACGTGTCGTAATTATTTAGTGTATATTCTGATATGTTTAGTCCAATTAAGGGCAGGGCGTTTAAGCATACTTCTCAAATTGCTAAAACTGAACTCGGGCCGAGGACAGCCGGTTTTACCTACAAACGTTTTGTTTTGTTGTGTATCAAGGGCGACTCGTACCTTGGATCCTAGACAGGGGATTCCATGGCTAGCTTACGGTAATTCTTCAAAATTATGAACAGCACACTGCATTAAAGCACATTTTCACCGAATCATTAAAGAAACCTAACCTCTTTTTATCATCTGAGTACACGTTGTTCAATGGTCAGAGTATTTAATCGACGATCGGAAGGTTAAACTTTGATTTCCTCTGGGACTAAGAAACTTTGAGTTTCATAGCTCGTCACGTTTCCTCAAAAGTTTGTCTAATCCAAGTTATCACACTCTTTCAATAAGAAGTGACTTAAAATGATTGGAAATCATCGTAAACTATTAAAGAAATAGTTCTTGATTTGGCATGCTCCATTGAGTTATGGATGCAAGCGGGAGGTTGGGAGAACACGAAAAAGGCGAACGAGTTGCTCGAAGCAACAGTGAACAGCAACTCTAGATTATCGAGTGCCCTCCTAACTGTCCAAGTGCATTCATAACTCAAAGGAGCACGCCAAATCATGAACCATTTCTTTTGTAACACAGAATCACACAAAAAAATAACGGGGAAAAACTTTATTTCACTGATTAAAAATTACTTTCTTTTTACGTAAACCAAAAATTCGAAACATTTTTGGTGAGATCTTTGACGATCGGGCGATCCTCAAGAACTAGGACATTGTTTTTTCCATCAATTATTACTCACATAGCGACTGTTCTTCTTTGCAACAAACTGAAGGTTTTTGAAGAATGAAAACTCAACAGCCGGTGTTGTGTTTTCTGTTTACAGTTTGTTATCAGAACCGTTTGTGTTTATTTTAAGAATTCCATGGCCTCCCCCTTCATTGAAATATTCCCACAGACTAGTTTGTGGTTCTTTTTGTTTTTACCGAATGTTTTTTGCTAAAAAAATTTAATGGAAGTTTTTGTTTGACAAAGAGGCGAAACGTTGCATTGGTCATGTAGATTCGTTGTTTTGCTTGTTTACACCTTTTGCTGTTCATTACCAGAAAGTATACTATCATTAACGCCAACTTCAAACTCATTAACGCAAAATACATTCATTTTATTCAATCGACATTCACTAGCGTAGATATGCAACCATTTGCATCGAAGGGCATTCTTTAGCGTCAACAGACGACCATTAACACTATTCTATATATACATTAGGAATTAAATTTCAATTAGGCAAGATATTTCTCTTGCGTAATTGAAATTTTATTATCCCTAACTTTTTATGGTAGAATGATGTTAGTGGTCGTCTGTTGGCGCTATGGAATGCCCTTTGATGCAAATGGTTGCGTATCTTCGCTAATGATGTCGATTGCACAAAATGAATGTATTTTTGCGTTAATGAGTTTGAAGTTGGAGTTAATGATAGTATATTTTCTGGTAATGAACAGCAAATGGTGTATTATAGGCTAAAACACTTCTTCCTCACGAAATTTCTGGCCGAATGTCTGATCAAAATCTGTTACGCACTCCCAGCTGTCGATAATGTTTTCCTTCGCCATTTAAGAAATTACTCACTTTTTTTAAGCAAAATAAACACTATACGTTATGTATCTTTTTAGAATATGTACATTAACCAATGGTGGAAAACTTCCCCTTGTCAAGATAAAACAACTTCCGGTATAGGTTTTAAGGAGCTGTACGCTGGAAAACAAAATGTGCAAGTACAAATTAAATGCACTGTGTTTCACTTTTTAAAAAGTCATCGCCAAATTATAGAAATCATTTTACAAAGCCAACTGTAATAAATTTATAAACTCATAGACTCTTGAGAAGCGTCAAGAATGAAAAGAGCGCCCTACTGGGAACTACATACGTCATCTTATGAGAAAGAAACTTCTGATGTCAGTTTTAAAGTGCTCTCCCCTGTGGGGTTCATTCGGTCACTCCAAGTGATGTATTTTGCTACAGTACCCAAAGAAAAATTTTTAGAACGGATTCGACAATCTAATGAACGACAAAAACGATAACAAACAATGAACATCGAAAGAAAAAAAAGTGGATAACATATTTATTTTATTACCTGAGAGGCTGGTTTTTTGGAGAAAATATTTAATACTTGTGAGCCTTTATTGCATTTTCCCGCTGCAACGTCACATGTATATCCATTAGGACAACAGTGCTCATCATCTGAGCAGCAAACGGCTTTGGGCAGTGGACAGCAACCATATTCACCACTCTTCAATTTACAACATGTAGTTTCACTGGGACACTGTACTTGACCGCCAGGGCAAATCACAGAAGGACTTCTCTAAAATAAATATGCAAATAAACCTTGGAAACCGGGCTAAGTGACGTAAAGAAACGCTGACGCGATCTTATTTTCCTAGTTTGAGTTTTATGATCAATGTTTCATTAATTTTGGATGAATATAATTTTATTAAGGCACGATAATTTTTATTTCACTTTCGATATAAATATATTGTGTTGATCTAAACTTAGTTAAACAATGTTAAATCTAAAATAATATTTTACCTATCAAATCGTTCAAAACTTGGAAGAATGTTTGGAAAAACTTGGAAAAAAGGGAAGAATGTTTGTGTATATATGTATGAAGTATTTGTTATTAGGCTTGTTTGGTTTTCTTTTAAATTGTATATAGTACACGGCTCATTGGAAGAGCATTTTTAATGAAATGATACCGTGTAATTTTTCTTAATTTTCTTAAACAAAGCATTTTTGATTGATTGATTGATTGCCATCAATTCTTCAGAAGTATTCGTTTTGACGCGATGAAAGTTCTAGCCACTGTAACATTTTTTTCCCGCACAGTGGATTTTTGTATTCATTTTTTCGAAACTTTTGCCGGTATGGGGTAATTGGATAAACAAGAAAGACAAAAATCAAGAATACAAAGTAAAAAAAGAGACAAAACTGAAATGATGTCTTTGTATTTTTACCTTAGTAGCTGGTTTCTTTGAGAAAATATTTAATATTTGTAAGCCTTTATTGCATTTTCCCGCTGCAACGTCACATGTATATCCATTAGGACAACAGTGTTTACCATCTGAGCAGCAAACGGCTTGGGGAAAAGGACAGCAACCATATTCACCACTCTTCAATTTACAACATGTAGTTTCACCGGGACACTGTACTTGACCGCCAGGGCAAACCACAGAAGGACTTCTCTAAAATAAATATGCAAATAAACCATGGAAATTGGGCTAAATGAAGTAAAGAAACGCTAACGCGATCTTATTTTCTTAGTTTGAGTTTTATGATCAATGTTTTATCATATTTTAGGTGAATATAATTCTTTTAAGTCGCGATAATTTTTATTTCACTTTCAATATTAATATGCTGTGTTGTTCCAAACTTAGTTAACAATGTTAAATCTAAAATAATATTTTTTCCATCAAAATTGTTCAAAACTTAGAAACTGGCATCAGTTCTTATGAAGTATCCGTTTTGACACGATGAAAGTTCTATCCGCTGTAACATTCTTTACTCCATAGTGGAATTTTTATTTAATTTTTCGGTACTTTTGCCTGTATGGGGTAATTGCGTGAATAAGTAAGACAAAAATCAAGAATTCAAAGATTTAAAAAGAAACAAAACTGAAATGGTGTCTTGGTATTTTTACCTTAGTAGCTGGTTTCTTTGAGAAAATCGCCAATGTTGTTGAGCCACTACTGCATGTAGCTGTTGCGACGTCACATGTATATCCATGAGGGCAACAATGTTCACCATCCGAACAGCAAACGGCCTTGGGTAGAGGACAGCAACCCCATTCTCCACTCTTTAATTTGCAACATGTTGATTTGTCCGGACACTCCATTTCTCCCCCAGGGCAAACCACAGCATTGATCTTGTATAAATAAGCAAATACAATATTTGAAATTGAACTAAATCACGTCAATAAACAAACGCTAATGTGATTACCTCTTCTGCGTTGGAGTTTTATGATGATGCATATTACTTCCATTAAAACATGACAATTTTCATTTTAATTCTGAAATAAATGTGCTATGTTATTCTAAATTCAGTAAAATATTGTTATATCTAAAATAATATTTTATTAATCAAATTGTTCTAAACGAACAAATTTTCATCGCTTATTCAGAAGTATCTTTTTTGACGCGAAATAACGTGTAGAGTACATATGAAAGTGCTATCCACTGTAACATTCTTTACCCCACCGCAGTTTATTATGTATTGGTAGATTATCCAAAGAATTTTTTCCGACACTATTGCTAGGATAGGGTAATTGCATGAATACTGTACGTAAAACAAAAACCAAAGCACACAAAGAAGTAAAAAACAAACCAACTCAAGAGACGCCTTTGCTTTTTACCTGAGTGGCTGGTTCCTTTGAGAAAATCTTCAATATTGTTGAGCCATTATTGCATGTAGCTGTTGCGATGTCACATGTATATCCATGAGGGCAACAATGTTCACCATCCGAACAGCAAACGGCCTTGGGTAGAGGACAGCAACCCCATTCTCCACTCTTTAATTTGCAACATGTTGATTTGTCCGGACACTCCATTTCTCCCCCAGGGCAAACCACAGCATTGATCTTGTATAAATAAGCAAATACAATATTTGAAATTGAACTAAATCACGTCAATAAACAAACGCTAATGTGATTACCTCTTCTGCGTTGGAGTTTTATGATGATGCATATTACTTCCATTAAAACATGACAATTTTCATTTTAATTCTGAAATAAATGTGCTATGTTATTCTAAATTCAGTAAAATATTGTTATATCTAAAATAATATTTTATTAATCAAATTGTTCTAAACGAACAAATTTTCATCGCTTATTCAGAAGTATCTTTTTTGACGCGAAATAACGTGTAGAGTACATATGAAAGTGCTATCCACTGTAACATTCTTTACCCCACCGCAGTTTATTATGTATTGGTAGATTATCCAAAGAATTTTTTCCGACACTATTGCTAGGATAGGGTAATTGCATGAATACTGTACGTAAAACAAAAACCAAAGCACACAAAGAAGTAAAAAACAAACCAACTCAAGAGACGCCTTTGCTTTTTACCTGAGTGGCTGGTTCCTTTGAGAAAATCTTCAATATTGTTGAGCCATTATTGCATGTAGCTGTTGCGATGTCACATGTATATCCATGAGGGCAACAATGTTCACCATCCGAACAGCAAACGGCCTTGGGTAGAGGACAGCAACCCCATTCTCCACTCTTTAATTTGCAACATGTTGATTTGTCCGGACACTCCATTTCTCCCCCAGGGCAAACCACAGCATTGATCTTGTATAAATAAGCAAATACAATATTTGAAATTGAACTAAATCACGTCAATAAACAAACGCTAATGTGATTACCTCTTCTGCGTTGGAGTTTTATGATGATGCATATTACTTCCATTAAAACATGACAATTTTCATTTTAATTCTGAAATAAATGTGCTATGTTATTCTAAATTCAGTAAAATATTGTTATATCTAAAATAATATTTTATTAATCAAATTGTTCTAAACGAACAAATTTTCATCGCTTATTCAGAAGTATCTTTTTTGACGCGAAATAACGTGTAGAGTACATATGAAAGTGCTATCCACTGTAACATTCTTTACCCCACCGCAGTTTATTATGTATTGGTAGATTATCCAAAGAATTTTTTCCGACACTATTGCTAGGATAGGGTAATTGCATGAATACTGTACGTAAAACAAAAACCAAAGCACACAAAGAAGTAAAAAACAAACCAACTCAAGAGACGCCTTTGCTTTTTACCTGAGTGGCTGGTTCCTTTGAGAAAATCTTCAATATTGTTGAGCCATTATTGCATGTAGCTTTTGCGATGTCACATGTATATCCATGAGGGCAACAATGTTCACCATCCGAACAGCAAACGGCTTTGGGTAGAGGACAGCAACCCCATACTCCAATCTTTAATTTACAACATGTAGTTTCACTGGGACACATTCCTTGACTGCCAGGGCAAATCACAAAATTGATCTGGCATAAATAAATAAAATGTTACTATCTTCACCATTATTGCCCGGAAGGGCTATATCGTAAGATCCTGACCACGTAACAACATATCAGTACGCGTCATTTCACGCCCGATTCGCTAAAGAAGCTCAGCCGTACAGTAATAACGTTTAATTTATTGTTGATACATGCAATCAGTGAAGTTAATAGTTCAAAGATTTGAACCTAAGTTTAGCGGTAGGTAGTTGACTTTCCAGGAAGTTGTAGTTTTCAGAAAAGATCACCTCCAGAGCCAATCAGTAACCAACAACAGTCTTTCTCAAAACTACTATTGTGCGCACTCCCATCTGCATGCAACGACTGTATAATGGAGTTAAATCCAATGGATAAAAGTCTTCTGAACAATGAGGTATTGTTCAAATAACGGTGCTAACCATATGAAAAAGTTTCTCTTCATGTGTATCTCTGAAGATGATTCTCAAATAACTGAATGGTGGCAGCGAGGTTTAGTCATTTAAAAAAAAGCATTGGGTCACCCAAGAGTCCCCAGAATTGGTCAAATAATTCAATCGGTGACCCCGATCAAATGAGGTTTTTCCACAAATGTAGTGTACAAGATGAGATATTTGAGCGTTCGACTAACATCCTCTGGAATCTGAACTACATGTTCGCCTCCTGAAAATTTAACGATGTCCGATCAAGGTCCATCGACTGGAAATGTCCCGGTTACGATACTGCAAAAGCAGCCAGTCCATCACGCTTATTACACTAGGCCCGGTTGTTCAAAAAGCGATTAGCTTAATCCAGGATTATCGACAATTTTGTGGACAACTTTCCGATCATGCTGCTTAGAAAACTTGGAATTTTCTTCAACAGACTTCGGGTGTTTACAAAAGAGTTTTAAGCGGTGAAATCGGAACTAGATTTTTCAACAAAACTAAACGAAACTAAAACAACAGGTTAACTGGTAATCCTATATTAGCGCTAATCGTGCTTTGAACAACCGGCCTCTGGAGTTATTTTGTCTGGTGTCAGGACAGTTTGACGTCTGTTTATCATAATTGTTTTCAACTCCCTCGAGTAGAAAACAATTATCCACCTTTTGTAAAAGGCCTAGTTTACTTTTCTTTTTTTTAATTTTAATATGCAGTAACACTTACGTTTTTTAGGACTGGGGAAAAAAGTTTACTCGGCACTTGTCTTTCGTCATGGCAATTCCCATGGCAATTCCTTCTTGGAATGGACGTTCCCACCGTGTAGTCCACTATGAGGATAACAGTTAAAAGGTATGGCAAATGCATTCTAAGAACAAAATATAGGAATTTTAATTAAATTTTACAAGCCCTTGATGAGAGGAAGTAGTAGTGTCCCAGAAGTCCCGTCCAAAACAGATCCAAGATAGTGAAAAATCTCAGCAGTTGAGAGCACAAACTTGTTCGGGAATTTACAATATTTAAGAGGAAATTAACCTGGCACCCTGGCCCATACACGAGGCCATGAGACATTAAAAGAAACCAACCAGAATTCGGAGGTGTTTCCTCACTACGCTTCCAATCAAATCGAAAATAGCGGCGATCGACTAATTTGATAACCAGATTTACCGGGGGTGACTGGCCTTTTCTTTTGGTCAAGGAGATCAGGCTAAGTAAAAGTTAAAATGTCCATCTTCTCGAGCGAAAATTAATCTCATTAACTTAGAAGTTGGAATTTCTAAAACTGTTCATCTCCCTTAAAGTTAGGTTTATCCTCGAGCATAATTTATTTTATACTGATCAAAAGTGGAAAATGGTATTACCTGTATTTTACGATATTTTAAAAAAAGATGTAGGCGTGGATTTTAGTCATTACACGTACCAGGTAGTTTACCCCACTGTACAAGTGGAGTCTGCATTGTTTGCGACACATTAAAGGTGGACTTCGTTAAAAACAAATCTTGAATCGGCTCCTTGCAATTTATAGTGCTAATGCTGCTAGTTAATAAGGCTTTTTGTAAAGAGCATTCCTATCTTGAAATAAATTTATACTTTAATACTGACGATATCCAACCGTATAAAATTTTTAATAAATATATTTCTTGATATGGGTAATTATTTTCCTGTACTATGCTGACCATAGCATTGGAACCTTTCATATTTGCAAGAATATCGCAGTCACGACTAGGGTCGTATTGAAGGGTTGCTCTTTGGGGAAGAGTATTAAGGCTTTGGCCCCCTATCCAAATGCATTTCGTCAGACAGCTAAGTGTGTGTGGACTGGTCCGATTATCCCACATAATCTAGTGAAACAGTCCTTACAAGTTTTCATTTCAAATTTCGGAATTTTAATGTAGAATATTGTAATATACATTGCCTAACATAACGATAATTTGTCTTTGTTTAATTTTAGACCACACTTTGACCAGATAGCACGCAGGCTATGATATGAGGGCCCGCCACAACTGATATTGGGGAGTCAAGACTGGTTAATGGGATAGGGCCCCTAAGTAACTGATATAGGGAGTTTGGTCTCTGAACTAGGGGCCTTCGATAACCGATATTGGGACTTTAATCACTGAAAGTCTGAAATAGGGCCCCTTCAGCGTTTCATTGGGGGGTGTTACACCCCTACATGCCCCCATTCGGCACGACCCTGGTTACGACGTATTATCTTTGGTTGTCTTACAGTGATATCGCTAGATGTCCTGTTCTGGGAAGGCAAGCAAAGAACAAAAGAATTTCTGAGGAGGACAAAACATCCGGGAAAATGTGCTTAATTGAGGGCGATGTATTAAAATTAATTATTGGGATAATAGAATACTCATCTTCCACGACTCTTATAAGATATCATTACACTGCAATGATATCCTTCATTTTTCATTCAAAATGCATTTTCAGTCTATAAATAGTGACTAAGATATAAATATCTAACACCATTCTACTATACATTAAGGAAAATTGCTCTAGAATCGATTTAAGGCTGTATGGAATCCCAACATGTATTTCGAACTGCTAACAAACTAATGTTCAGAGTACTTTGTTGACACACACCAACTTTCACATTTTAGAAAAAAATGTGTGATGCGATCAAAGAGCTAAGCAGTCAAAGCTTTCGTGCTGTACTGCCGCGTCCTATAAGCTTTGACTGCAAAATTACTATTGTCAAAGACGTTAAGTTGAAGTGTGTGAGGGGCTGTTCATATGGGACGCGAGCCAGCCCGGCAAGCGGGATAGCCCATTAACTAGAGATCTCGCCTCATTACCACTTTGTTTTTAATTTTTCATTCCGTTTATATGGACAAACGGGCCAGCCCGGTAAGCGAGATCTCACTTGTGAAGTGGCGAGGTCTCGGTGGGCGGGATGAAAATTTTCCCATGTAAACACCCACTAGCCGGGCTAGGCCCACTTACCGGGATGATTTTTGCGCGCGCGCATGTGCTACTCTAGTTTCATTATTTCCGCGTCAAATTTCAACGTAAATAATCCAGGCAGCCGGGATCAAATTCACCCATATAAAGGCGAGGCAAAAACCGTCTCACTCAAAGGGCTATCGCGCTTGCCAGGCTGACTCGCCTCATACAAACAGCTCCATAGCAAAGTACTGTGAACTAAAGTTGGTTGAAAACTTGAAATATACATATGATATGGTATGAACAGCAAATTCTAAGACAACCGTTTACTTCAGTAGGTCCGCCTTTTGTACATGCGATCAATTATTACAATTGAGACTAAATTTAGGTCACTAAAAGGTTCTGAGCTGTATCGAATGCAGACATTAAATTAGAGTAGCTTCTGTTTCCCCTTAATTACACTAAAAGTATAAAGAATTTTTCCTTGTTCGAGGGCATTCTTCGTAAAGATTCTTTTTATGATGTCTCTAACTGAAAAATATGCATCAACAAATCATAAAGAAAAATCAAAACCAATAAGTATTTGATCAATTTACATAAAATTTCGTTTGATTTAACCCGCTGAAACAGATTTATTTCAATACAATGATCTTAATATGAGATAAAGGTAGATTAGTTAAACTTTATTCCTTGCCAATAGCTTCTTGATGTCTCGGATGTATCCCAATGAAAAACGTTGACTCTAGAAATCTCTATTACGAACCAAGACATTGTGATTTCGCGTTTATTGTCACGTGAGGTATTAAGATACATATCTTAAACATTTTTAGTGAAATATTGTATTATATCTTAAAGTTAACACCTTTGGTTACTATACAATTGTGCGAAGAATTCTTTTCGGAAAAGGGTAGATACAACTCGAGAGCAACAGACATTGTAAATATAAGACAACAAAGTTGGAAAAAATTAGTTGTCCACCGAACTACCGCTAAATTAATTTGAAATTCATGGACTTGTCGAATTGAATTGAATTGAATTGAATTGAATTGAATAACTTTATTTACCGAGGGTGACACATTACAGTTGAAACTGTTAAACTTGTGGCCCTCCCCTAAAATATATAAACTAGGTTACAAATATTAAAAAAAATAAAAAAAAATAATAAAACAATAAATATAATGTTAAAAAGGGGTAAAAAATTATGAAATAGGAAAGCTATCTAAACCAGCATAACCGTCCTTTATAAAATTACAATAATTCCGCTTAAATGCATTAATACTGGTGCTAGATCTTATACTAATAGGTAGAGAGTTCCAGCGTTTTGCAGCTGTAACAAGAAACGTTTTTCCACCTTCTGTATCACGGTTATACCTAGGGCAGCGTATAGTTATATCACCATAGCGTGAAGTTCTGGTTGACATATCGCTAATACGCACTAATCTATTTCCTAAGTACTCTGGGCATTGTCCATTTAAGCATTTATAAAGTAAACATAATTTATTTACATTGATTTCATCGTAAAAAGGTAGCCAGTCAAGTCTCTTGAATAAGGTTACAGTACGTTGGTCTCTCATTTTTAGACCTAAAATAACACGAGCTGCTCTTTTCTGAAGACGAAAAATTCGTCTAATGTTACATTTTGATGTTGAACTCCAGAATACTTTCAAAGACACTTTTCCATCAATTCAAGAACATAGAACTGGAAAAATGCTTTTCAAAATCAGCATTTTAGAGATTTAAAACTCACAAACGATGTCAGCTATTCCAAAATTCAGCGCAAAAATAATCTAAATCAGGGTAGGAAATACTACATCGCCATCTCATCGCAACACATTGGTAGTATCGCTGGTACAACATTAAAGAACGTTGAAGGATTTTCTGCTCTGGAATGTTCTTTTTTACAAATTTAAAATCCTGTCAAGGATTATCAAATACTGAGGGAACTCTGCGCTAATTTAACAGTTTTTGAAATCGTGGTTGCCTTGATTTATACCCATTATCTTCAAGCCTCTGCACACCCTACCATCCACCAGATTTCCAATAATTACACCAAACTACGCTCGACGAGTCAACTTAACTTAAATCCGTATTTTTCCGAAAAACCGTTCTGGTGTTTATTAAATTTTCGCACTTTTAGAGGTGTTTTTATCTGAGTAGAGGTGTTTATTCCCCCAAAACAGAAAAGTTCCAAAAGTAAAATTCTACCACTTGTTTTATGGACAAAACATGGCACATCACTGCGTGCTCCACGTTTTATTTCTTATACACGACAAACTTTACAATAATAACATACAACCAGAGCCGTACCAAGATGGTGATTTGCCCGGGGCAAACTCTGTTGAAGGCACCCCCCCTCGGCCCTCTCTGACAACCCCCAAGCTCCTTATAAGTCTATACCTGTACTGTCGGTATACAACTAAACGAGGTACTTCTGTAACAACAAGAGTTCTTTCTGTTATTTTTTTTATTACTCAAAATGTAATTGAAAATTTAAAACGAGCGCTTCCGAGCCTTTACCGCTGCAAGGTCGTCAATTAACGTTGACAGGTCAAGACATATGTCTAACGTTTTGTTGACCTTTGTAAAACATTATTCAATATACAGTGAACTCCCTCTAAGACGGACACCTTCGGGACCGTTCTTACTGTCCGTCTTACAGAGGTGTCCGTCGTAGAAGGAAATGCACTCATCTGACACCGGCCATCTGTATGAAAGCATTTAAAAGACAGCGCAACGGTTCCTTGTTAATTTTACTGAAAAAGTACCCCAAACTAAATCTATATTTTACTCTAATGCGTCAAATTGATTGTGAAAATAAACAAGATCAAGGATGGATAATGTTGATGTTCAAAATGTAAATGTATGAAACTAATGAGCCGCAAAAGTTACAGCTGTGTTGAAAAAAAAGTCAGTTATTGCAGACTGTTTTTGTTGTGAAAGCCTCGCGTCTTCAAGCTTTTTGCCAACAATTTCTACGGATGCAAGTAAATCTTCGTCGTGCAGTTGTGCGAGTGCAAACTTCTTTAACTCGTCAACCAGGTTGAGAGCTTCCGCAACTGATTTAATAGAAGACATAGGCGAATCAATATCGACATCATCGTCATCGTCGTCACTGCTATCCACCAGCAGGGATATCTTCTTTTCAGTGATCTTTTTCAGTGGTTGGTCACGTGCTTCGGTCGTTTTGTCGCTATTTTAGCCAATATTTGCTTATTCGTGGGAAGTGCTGTATTGTGCGAAATAACGGGAAAGAGAGTAAATCGCGGAGCCGGACATGGATTAGAAGTCCCTTGCAGATACACCATTAATGGAAACAAACTCGCCGTGAGATGGCTGAGCGAACTTCTCTTAAAAGAAACGACTATTGTGAAGGATGCTGTGATTCGAAATCTGGAGACAAAGACGGCAGAAAGCGGAAGACAAAATCTGGTAATTGCGGCGACAGTTCATGCAAAAAGCGGAACACTTAGAACCTTTTCTTCTTAACTATTTTCGGGAATCCTTTGCATATAGGGCTAACCTCAGGATATTTTCCTTTTCGTGTTTTGATAAAGCTGCAATAATATAGTTTACTGTTATTGTCTGTCAAACGTAATAATGTATGTCCGGTTGCTAAATATACCACAATGAATGTGCTAATTTTTTGAACACAAGTCGTTTCCATTACTGTGAAATATCGCAATTTCATTACGAAAATCCTATTAATCAGCCAGTAAGTGTCCTCTGTGGGAGGTATATTAAACCTTTTCCCGCCTGAAAAGTGTCCGTTGTCCGTCTTAGTGAGGTGTCCGTTTTAGAGAGAGTTTGGTTATAGTAAAATAATCAAATTTAGTGTCCGTCTTAGAGAGGTGTTCGTCTTAGACATGTCCATTAAGAGGGAGTTCACTGTAGTAGAAGAGGCTGAAAAAGTCAAAAGTTTATCTCAAAATGTAGCCCCCGTAAAATTTTGCGCGTGGGGCAAGCGCCCCACTGGACCCTCCCTTTAGTGCGGCACTGCATACAGCATCATGATCAGACAGAATATGTTTGATCCGAGTCTAGTCCCTCATTCATGAGTCCATCCTCAAACGGTTTTCCCTTGTAATTGTCTTGGGGAGAGCGTTTATTAGAGAAGAGGCGTTTATTTGGGAGGGATGTTCATTAAAAATGCAAAAGCTTAGGCAGGCTTCTATCCGGCTAGAGGTGTTTATTCGAACTGGGGCGTTTATTCGGTAAAATATGGTAATTTTTTTCCTAGTGTATCAATACCAGCACAGCTAAATTCAAATACTGATGCACGCATGAGAAGTACGACAATTTTGCCGGTAAACAACAGATAATTGGATATACAGTCAATTCTCCTTGCCCTCGGTCCACTCCTGGCATCAAATATTTCATCACTCACGTTGCTTGAAATGAAGGGTTAGGGTAAGTCGCTAATGAGGAATTACCGTGGAAGATATTAAGTTACAGTCAAGGTTAAGATTGCATTTTCCACTTCACGTTAGAACTAAACAGTTTAGGATTGTTTCAAACGTCTGACTTTACATGTGTTGAATTTAGTGCAAAGGAGCATTAACTTAGGATTTTGCTTATGTACTTCAGATTCGGCACATGTACGGGGCTAAGTGAGAAAACGTGCGCGTTCTCACGCACGAACAAGTAAGGTTGGCGGCACAGTTTGCCCTTCGAAAACAAATCAGAACAAAATATTAGCTTGTGCGATGGTTAAGTTTTAAAACCGGACTTAAGGCCCAATACGAAGCAATGCTGTTTTGATAATGAGCGGTTGTTACGGAATTTAGTCAAAAAATTCCTTTAATAAGGTATATCTTCACACAGCGTTGACTCAATACTGCGTAAGAAGTACCCTACTAGCTTAGTTATGCTACTTCATTTTAATTTTAAATTTCCTTGTCTTAGAATTTGTTTTTCTTCTATTATGTTGATTAAATTTGCAAGTTTCACAATGCAACTGAGCTGAGGATTGAATGTAGTTTTCGACTTGGATCACCATTACGGTTTCCAATCGATAACCTTAGTCACCTCGAGTGCCCATGCTTAGATAAGAAAACGCAACAGCTTATTATGCCGTCGCGGTATTTGAGTGACAAGGACAAAGAACAGAAAGCAACAAGGAAGTCACAAACTCGTGTAGTCATTTTAATTTAATGTTGGGGCAAGTTACGAGATCAGAAAGCTTACGGTAGAGTCAAGACGGCTCTGAAATTTGTGTGTATCAGTTCTAACGAAATGGAATTGATGAGAATTGCTTAATGTGCGGTAATCAGTCAACCAGAGTAACATGAGCATCAGGTTCCAGCTGTTATCTTGTAACGTGAGCTGTATCTGTGTCAAGTTGTTCCTCAAGAGCGGAGCACTCAGCATATAAAATGTAGAAACATTAGTACATCCTTAAACTTACCAAGTTGTGCGTTACAATTCTAATATGGCTAACGTTGACCGATTGTTTGTAATACTAAGGAAAATTACCACAGCCACATACGGAAATCGAACACGCAACATTCATGTCTCCCATGAGATACGCTAAACGACGATCTACCAGAGTTCAAATGAAAGAACGTGGGTCACTGTTTCACTATCAGTTTCCGAGTGGGTCAGTGTTTTTGGTTTCCCATCGACTGCTAAAATGCTGCAAGTTCGATTCCTGTTGTGACACAAAAACCTTTCGTAAGATCATACATCTACTTGCTTCCTCGATGGCCTGTCAGCATATACCATTATCCAAGCTAGAGTTTGATTTTCTGTCTAACATTTAACGTGCTCGGTTTCTCTGGTCTAGTCTGTTGTGAATTTTCTAACGAACCTCCGTGTACTGAGAAACTTTATACATAATTTAGGTTTGCTTGCGGATACCAAAGAGGACTTATCATGACTAAGTCGAATGTCTGCTGGGTCGACAGGAGATTCAAAATGTACTGGCATTAGCGGCTAGTCTCGAGAAAATTTCTGGCGTATATGAAGTTGCTAAGATGAGACAAAGACAGTGGAATTTCATTGCAAGTTCCAGTGGAGCTCGATCAGTATCGAGATTTTCCACTGAAGCAGTTGCAGGTTTCAGCAGTTAAAGTCCGTCAAACCGTCCGTTGTATTATAGGCATTTTAATTCATTTGTAACGAAGTTTGATGTCTCACCGCGCTGCAAATATCGACAATCATTCGTTCTTAACATCACCGGCGCCTACATCTGGTTGTTTCTGACTATTACCTAGAGACATACGTATACCTATGCATTTCGAATAACCTTGCAAATAATTTTCCTTCTCCTGACCGTAAAGTAAGGTTTACATCCCCCAAAGTAGGTTTATGTATACACAAGATGATTAACCCAAATAAATTTGCAATGGAAATTATTTGTTAGCACTACTTCAACGCGAGTTTAAACGTAATAAACGATCGAAAAATTTACCTTTGTTCGAGAAGTCAAAGCTCAGGACCTACCAGCTGCTGTTCCTCGTGTAAATAGCGCACTGCTGGAGTTCCTTATATAAAAGGCACGCCGACCTGTTTTTTCGCATTTGTCGCACTCGTGACTGCTTTTATGACAGTAATTCTTGCCAAATAAGCAGTTTGCCGTTTATGCTGTCAGCAATCAATCAACAAACTCAAGAAATTTCACAATTCTCGTCTGCAGTTTTACTGGAAAAACAAACTAGATCGCCTAACAATTGTCGAATGCTTTAAAAGTAGGACAGTTATAAATTTTAAGTGCTGGTTTTAACACGAGTATTCCAAATAGGTGAAATCTAACAATGAATACGGATGTTCTTGGGGTTTTAAACTGGGCCAGACGTTTGGCGAGATATATTCCGCCAGGCACCTTATGTTTATACGAAGATATAAAACACTATCGCAATTTTAGCAATTCAGCGTATTGACATACTGTGGGCACAAATTCGAGGCTCAAAAATAGACTGCAAGGAGCACAGTAATCTAGACGGTATAACAAAAATGGATTCGAGCATGTGACAAGTCAACAACCGCAACCAATTAGTAATACAATGCTCAACTAAATGAGTTGGCTGAGGAGTTTTATTGTGTTTAGGACATTTAGATACTTAGATACTTAACTGATATGACAGAAGTGGCCATTATATCTTTCTTTTGAAATGAACATTTAAATTGTTTTTTTCGTCTTTATCATGAAAATTTTTTACATCAACTCCAATGGACATAATCAATACCTCCAATAGGTTTTACTAGCCTACTGGTTCGGAAATTCCACCATCATTCGGAATCGTTAAAATATAAATCAATGTTCGTTTGTTTGCAAACTAAAAGTATTTACTTTGAGATTTGATCTAGTTGTGGAGAAACCTGATAATTTTTGGGAAGACTTCTCTTGATGTCTAGTATAACTATTGCAATTGAATAACCAGGCCGGAATCTCATACGTAAAGTAAAAATAAGTGCCCAACACAAAACCCGAAACAAAACCATGATAAAATAGGTAGAATAATTTATTAAGCGAAAGACTAACGTTTCGTTGCAACCAGTAACATCATCAGAGTGACAGATACATTCTTAAATTACAATATATAGCTAGCTAGACGGATTATATTACATGGCATATACGAGACAATTATACAACAGAATGAAAAGTGAGCGAAGAGGTTAGATGTGCGAGAAGGTTAGAATAAGGAAAGAGGAACAGACCTGATATTAGCGTTGAGAGAGGAGGGGTTTAGTTTGCAAATAAGAAGGCTTTCTCGAATTAATAGTTCAGAAGGTGAGGTGCAAGCGGATGTTGCTGGCTGCAACGAAACGTTAGTCTTTCGATTAATAAATTATTCTACTGTTTTTATCATGGCTTTGTTTTGCGTTTTGTGCTGGGTACTTATTTTTATTTTAGTATAACTATTGTTTTGGGGTTTTTTCGGGAGAAAATCTCGGTCGAAAGCGAAGGAAGGTTGCTGCATGCAATACTGAGTATCGCTATAAACGGTCTGATTTGTGAAGTATGTGTGCATTCTCTTAAAGTACTGCCATTGGCCATTTTCGGTTTTGTAAAAACTCTGTAAAAACCGTTTTGAGATAGGGAAATTGAATTGAAAATGGTAGCGGAATCTGTGGCAGTGAGTCCGAGTCAAAAAGCATCTTGTCGATTCACTCGATTATAGATATGCATTGTCACTTGAATGCTATTGAATGAAATTTCAGAATAGAGAAAACTCCTCTAGAAATGGGAATTAACGTATGAAATACTACTTTTCCTAATTTTCGCGAGTTTTCGAATCACTTTCATTTCTCACGGATGTTTTCATCCAGGTCTTATTTTCTCATCTTTTTTTTTCTTTTCAAGTGGGCTGTAAATGCTTACCTGTCAACAGTCATGGCATGACTGTGAAAACAGAAAAATGTTGAAATGCACGACAGTCAAACTTTTAACTGCGTCCCGCTGACACCAGCGTACGAACTTTACGCTGTACCATTTTTAAAGCGATGCTATAATTTGAATCTTGGCTTCTCCAGACATTTCCTCATTAAGGCAACGTTTACCCTCGAGAATATAAATAGCTACACAGCAACACATTTTTCGAGAGGAAAGCAGTGATATAGTCAAAAGAGCGGGAAGCTGGCCTACAGAGCCTGCTAGGGGAGGCCAACTTAACATTCTAGCCCACCTTACAAAAATCACGGGTGCAGCAACCTTACGAAAATTTCATGTGTCATTTGGCATGTGAAGACTGGATATGTAATTAGAATATATGCGATGTTTTCGTTTCTCGTATGAAATCCGAACATCTTCGCACATAAATTACCCATTCACATGTGAAATAATGACTTAGTTGAAAATTTCGTATGAAGAAATAATATGCAAAACATGTATGTTTTTCACAAATGAAGTGGAAGATTCCCTAATGACAATTTCACACATGGCACACATTTCTCATATGGAATTAAAGCATTTTCACTTACGGAAAAATGTATTCAAATGTAAAATAGCACGTGAAATATATGTTTTGGGATTAATGGAATATCTTCACAAAACTCGATGGAAGTGTGGACTATTGGCCAGTCAAGCTGGACAAGGAATCATCCAGCCTGTTGGCATTTCAAACTAACTTTGGGCGCTATAAATTTAAACGAACGCCTTTTGGAGCCCATTGTACCATTGAGGTCTTCGGCAAGTTTATCTTAGAAATAGTCGACAGCCTCGAAAGAGTGGTTACACGGAAGATGATATCATTATTTGAGGAGTTCAGAGAGAAGATAGAATGACTGTAACTTAAGAAAGTGTGACAGAGAATTCATTCCTCCAGACTCAAGTTGAACAAAAAATTACTCCTTTGACATCCATGGTACTGAACACCAAAAGATCCATTAAGAATAATTAAATAATTAAACATTCATGCAGTTGTCAACATGACAATTCCCCAAGCCGCAAGCTTCACATCCACGTATCAGTCGATTCAAGTTAATTTGGACATGGTGCTCTGTCTCCAGTTACATGATACAACTTAGTGTCACAGTCCCGTCGCTAATATATGTCGAGCATTGACAAATACAGAGCAAAACTACAGCCAGTCAGAGAAAGTGACATTGGCTGTGATCTATGGAACACAAAATAGAACCAGTATGCGCATGGCCAAAATTTTCGAGTTGAATCAGTCCAAAAACCTTTGCGGACCATTCCTAAACGAGCAATCAATCATGCTTCACCATGCGTTCAATGCATGCTTGTCCATTTGCAGAAACACGACTTACAGCTACGTGCTTTACACCTTTCAGCTGAAGCCCTGTAGCTGATACTGTATCTAAATAATTCCTCCCGTCGTCGACGTAGACACCATGAGACGGATTTGACTACCAAGTCCACATGGTATTATCTTATTTCTCTATATCTGATGCCATGTTAGTGGAGATCCTGCATGAATGTATTGGCAGAGAATTCAGCACTTCAAGAAGTAAAGCAGTATGTATTGAATGGATGAGTTGAAAACAAAAGCAATTTTTCTAAGGAAGTGACACCATAGCACCAGTTTCGATCATATTCATTAATCATATTACTCCTCGCATTATGCAAAGAAAGGTAAGAGAGAAACTCTATCAGGGACACTTGGACGTTGATAGGTGGAAAGTATGAGCACTCCAGACAGTATTTTGACTTGGGATTAAGCAGAAATGGTCCCATGCATGCCATTAAAAACCAGCTACATCAACCGAAAGGAGCCAAAAGTGCTGCAAGAAAGTCCAACGGAACCATGGTACAAAATGAGCTCATTTACTTACTTTTGAGCTAAAATTTTCTGGTTATTATGGACTAATTTTTCAAATTATTCCGGACTATGTATCTTAAATGACGCCCACACTTCCATCATTATCTCCAATGTGAAGGCAATGTTTGCAATTCAAGGAATACCACAAATAGTCGTCTCAGACAACGGGTCCCAGCGGTCATGTACATAATATAAGAAGTTCGCCGTAATTCTTTGATCTTCAAGAACGTAATGGCAATTTCTAAACATCATAAGTGTAATAGTGTTTGTCGAAAACTCTCTGAAGATCGTCGAACCGTCATTTAATGTGGAACAACCTATCTTGCTGAGCTGGCTCACCGTTTTGCTATAAGTAGTAATACCATGTCTTCAGCACACAAGCTCACTGGTCGAACTATTCTACTCATTTGCCAGACCAGAGTGCACTGGGTAACGACTCAGGGAAATTTCAGCAAACAGTGTAGCATATAGTTTTAAGTATTATTACGATCACACAGTCAAAGATCTTCCGGATGTTCCCAAAGCAACCACAGATCGTGTCCACTGGAACGACGCTTGGCCTTGGAAAGTAAAAATGATTGACAAGGCAAACACACCATGAGCATTCCTGATAGAAACCGAAAAAGAAACAGTACACAGAAGAAATCATCAAGACCTCGTGTCGACCGATGAGCAGTTCTCAGATTTATTAGCATATTTACTAAGTTTTGCATCCTCAGAACCTGCATTCTACAATTCAGTCTCAATAAGTTTAAATGACGGAATGGCTTGACATAACGTCTTAATTGCATGCAGACATTGTGGAAAATAATATCTTTCTAGAACTCGTTAGTAATTTCTCTGAATCTTGTCGATCACGTCTGAGACCATCAGTAAAACCTTTATTGTATGTAAAAGACTCTACAAATGACGACACATTTAAACTGTTTACCATACTTAAATTTCTATGTTTATCTTTAGTTTGTTTCTTGTTGATGGAGGAGATGTAGCAACAGGTTACCCCCTATGTGCACCTTACATATGGTCACATGAACAAGATCGTGTTGCAGTGCAATAGAAAACAATTTATCAAAAAATTATCCAAATAAAGAAAGTTAATTGTTTGAACTTGTGTACGTTTAAAATAAGAAACAGTAAGCATATGGCGATTAAGTAGTTTAGGATTCAGACGGCCTCTTCTTGACTAGGGATTGCACTTCACACTTAGTAAACGTTCTACTTACAGCCAGAAGAGCAAATTTATTGAAAAAACTGAACATGCTGGTTCAGAGCTACTGAAATTGAAACACTTCCCGGGGGAGCATGTCCCTGGATTCCCCTAAAAATCAGATACTTTTATAACTGATAACATATTGCTCGGTATTTGCTCCTTTCTTCTGGATTCATCCCCCAAATATTCCTTAGATCCGCAAATGAATATATGAATTAGTTCTTTCTTATTTTTAGAAACCTGTTGGACTCGTGTAAATATGACTAGTGTTAATTATTCCTAAGTTGTGACGCGATATTTGTCGAAAACTGAAAGTGATTACAATATTCGACAATTTGAAATTTCTTTTTAGTGTCGTGGTATAACGAAACAAAGTTCCATACTAGCTCAAAGCCTGAGTTTACTATGGCCTGATGATTCCCCGACGTTAATGGAACGACTCCATGAAATTACACAATCGTATTCGAATGTTTATCCTCACACATCAACGAATGTCAACCGTGGACGTGCAAAGTTTTAATATAATCAGTAAGTCATCAATCCGGTTGAAACGAATCGGCGTAAAAAGCGATTTCATTGGTGGTCCATCATAGCTATAAACATCCTGTGTTCACTGTGGTTGCTTCATTGAAATTCACTTCCTCATTTACGCCAACTAAGATTTTATATGTTCCTACTTCACATTTGCAAGTGCCCGAGAAGCAGAAGACGAAGGCAGCTGACTTGTCCAGGTAGGTGATAGTGACTCAGTTTGATAACATAATCGGATTTAGTGCATGCTTGGACCCTTCATGCTGGCTTTTGGTAAATATTTTTCTGGATGAAGTTTATTTATATAGTTGATTAACTTCCTTATTCCACGAGCTTCTGTTCTTACATGACTTTTTGAAGAAACTATGAAAGTTTACGATTGCTTTGCGACACATATCAATTCTAAAAATAAATGAAACACTTCAGGTTTTTATTTATTAGATGAACATTTTAACCCCAATTGAAAATCTGAAAACAAGCAGAGTTCATCATGTCTGCTGGTTAATATTTACTGTTTCTTTCGGGAAAATTCGTTCTGAAGTATGACTGACATATAAACCGTTGAAGACACCTGCATTATATTATGCTCTCTTTAATAAGGGTGTCAAAAGTCAATCTTTTTGATTTGTGATATGGCTTATACGAGATGGGAAGTAATGAATTCTGTCATAATTTGGATAAGTAAATTGCTCCGTAATTACATGCAAGTTGTTTCTTTGTTATTCAAAAGAGAAGTGCCAGAAGGGTTGCGTAAGAAAAATAATTGCCGCTATCCTTAGGACTTGATCGAAACAAGCTTAGCCATATTATTAAACTAATCGCATCCAGTGGTAAAGTATTGAATAAATTAACCATTAAAAATGGACATTTAGGGGTGTGAATGAGATCTGATTTACATTGACTTGTGATATTTTTACTCCACTGATGACATTATGATACGTGCACCATAGTCCCCACATTTTATTTTGTTAGCAAATATTTAGACCTTTCTCTTGGAAAAATGGCTGCGGATTTGCATGATTGAAAGCGCACAAACTTAGTTTCGATAACAGATTATATTGTGAAAATTACCTAAAATTACATCACCTATTCTTTAGCACCTAAATCAGAAGTTATTTCTGATTTGAATAACACATGGTAACACATCTCATAGCAGGGATGTATAGCCAGGACGTCGAAAGTGGGAAGCCAAGTGTAAGAAAGAGTGGTGGAAGGGGGTTAGGCTTTGGGAAACTATTTTGATTTATGACATTTTTTGATGGCTTAGCCTTCAACGGAAACCTTAAAACAAAAAAACGTGTCTCCATCTGTTTGCATTAAAGTCTTGTAGTCTTGTTCAATATTATATGCAATGTCGGATGTCGAACTAAGGTACTACCCTAGGGAGAAGTGTCATATACAAGCACTTAATGATATTGTTTTTGATTGCTTATGATATTTTTGTTGGGATTATGAAGACATTATTTATTATTTTTATCATTAAATGTTTCTTGAATAAGGTGAGTGTTACACACAAAGTGGATGTGGAAAGTTAAGGAGATCAAGGACGATATGTGGACGTTCGTCAAGTCAAACCGTCTGAAGAAATATTTTATTGACCCTGCATCATTCGATTTCAGTCGCAATGGTTGTCAAAAGGATGCGGGCTCTATCCCGTCTGGGCTTCATAAACCTTTTTACGGAGGGACAGAGCTTAACGAACGCTCATATATCATCGGTGGAAATTTTTTTTTTGTAAATGGAAGGGGGAGCTATGATGACTCCCATGGTTCTCCTTTTGGCTATGTCCTAGTCTCTTGTGGTGAAATGAACGTGTGCGTGCCAACTCCTTGAGGTAACGCCAGCAAACGCGTGTCGTACAACGTGTTGAGCTAACGTAAAAACGGTTTGAAATATTTATGCCTGAGGGAATTTCAAAAGAATAATTCTTGAGTATGTGTATGGAGCTGCAGCCCTTTTAATACCCAACCAAAACCTTCTGCAAGATAGGTAAACGTCAAGGCTACCGATTGGAAAAATGCCGAACATCTCAGAACAAAATTAGATCAACTTTCGCTTTTGAAAAAGAATATTTTTCCGGTTTGACCTACTGTGCTTGAATGATTTTAATCGTGTTTAAGGGGAAAAAGGAAAATGTGTCTTGATATTTGACCTTTTCTGTAAATCTTCACGTAAAGTGTATCAGATCTGAGAAAATTAACATTAAATTTTCTTGGACCTGAACTATTTGTTTAACTCTGTATTCCAGCAGGTCGTATCTCCTTGACGAGGAAGATCATCTGCTGTTGGCCAGAGTAAGATTACAGAAGATTAATCCTGACGAGAAAGAGTTCAAGGGAGACAATTAAAATTCTATCCCGGCAGTAGGTATCACTTCATGAGTAGAATTGCCTGGCGTTAACCATAGAAAACTAATTGAAGATTGATACTGGGGAAACAGTTAAACTAATTGTTCTTAATTTTTAAGATCTAACCAGTGGAAATGCTACAACACCTGGTGTCAATACAACATTATACACTGACCATAGCGGTTTTTATGCATTCTCGTCTAATTTTTGCAGGTATGAAATGTCACGTCACGAAAATTGGTATTGACCATTCACATCATGTAATGAAACACTTTGAAAATTATTTAATATGCAAATTTTTAGCGGATTATATGTATAGAACCAAACACATCAATAGTTTTTACACTATTCTCGGAAAACATCAAACTGCGATTTTTAAAACTTTCTAAATTTGGAAGATTCTTGGGCGTAACTTGGAAAATTTATTTAGCCAACATTTGCAGATTATTTTGGAAGACTTGAAATAAAATTTCAAGTATGAGTTCTCCGATTTGGTAAAAGCACTCTATCTACAAGGGCAGATCTACACGCTAGGATTGTCTTTAACGATTGTTCATACTGTTGTATGTGATTCGGTCATAAGTCTTCAGGACGTAATGCAACATTACTGTATGAAATGAAGTAATTGCGTCCTTAAAAAAAGAAGTGATTGCATACGCCAGGGTGAAGAATAATGTACAATAATGCAACCACGAATCCAGGAACAATTGAAATCGACTTGACCATGATGGTGGAAATTCAAAACGGTGGGAACAAATGGCCCTGGCTAACGCCAGTTATAAATCAGCAGCATTTTGTTTAGTTTTGATTATTCAAAGACCATGACACGACATTACAAAAAAGTAAAAGTATTGCGTAAATTAATTTTTTTAGTCCATATTTAAGTAACCGTAATATGTTCTCAGTTCAAGTTAAAAAATTGGACAAAACACTGTTCATTTTTAGCTTGCCTTTGCCAGGGACGTTTGTTCAAGTAATTTTGAGGGTGCTGGTGGGGGTGCTGGTGGCACAGTGGTAGTGCACGTGTCTCTCAGCACTGTGACTTGGGTTCGATTCCGGTTTCGTGTAGCTATCTGATTAAAGTTACCTTGGTCACATGTGAGAAGACTGTTGTCCAGTTTGACTCTACCAAACATCACAGGTTTTCTCCTGGTGCTCCGGTTTCCTCCTGTACTAACAATGGACCCATGAGGGGTGGCCCTTACTGGACCTCTATGGAAAACAGCTCAGGTAGCTGATAGGTTTATTCCGTATAAACAAAGGTACTATACCTTTACCTTTTACCTTTAATTTGCACTATCTTGGCAATGCCCCATATAAATGGCCTTATAAATGCTTTGTGATTGCCTTGTCGTGTGGAGGGGCGGTCTTATAGTGACGGGACACAAATATGAAGAATTTACATTTAGATGGTCTAAATTGACGTGCCCTACTTGTAAGTTGTACTTTTTCTGCGTTTTCTTCTGTCAAACATACCGTAAGCCTGTTTTCTGTGCTCCCCTTAGTTCTGCAATGACTTTGGAATATCCGAGGGTTTTAAATAACAGTCAAAACGCCAACTCATTTTTCTATATGTAAGCGGAAACAAAGAAGATGCTTTATATTTCTCGAAAGTCATGCAATTTGTAGACACGTACTGTCAATTGATTTACAGCAGAGAAAAATAGTAGCGAAAAGTGGATCGGTCTAACACGGAGAGCACAAGTGATGCAATTTTGTCATCGTGTAATCTTTCAAGGATTCAATTTATTTTATCAAGTTATAATTTTCATACACATAGAGAATGATTTGTACAGAGTTTTAGGAAACGAATCAGATTGACAACACCAGACCTTTATATCCGCATCTCCAGATCTACAGAATACAACAGAGAGTTACTCAGAATCTCCGACAAGAAATCATGTAATTTAACTTATTTGTTTTGGAACTTACTATTTGTTCCAGTTATTATTTCTACTGGTATTTCATTTTGGTAGACAGATTCAGTTGGAGCTTTGCTCCGTTCTTGTCTCTTTTAACTTAAGTATAAGGTAATCTACAAATAAATATTAATATCGAGCATAAAGTATGCAGAAAAGCCATTCTTTCTTTTTAAATTAAAGTTCAATGTGCTAACGTTTTAACACTTTTAACGTTTATTTTAATGTTCAAGTCATAGGCGGCGGAATAGAGGGGCAAGGGGAAGCTATCGCCCCTACGATTTCTGGGGGCTAAAAGGGGGTTAAAACCCCAAATATTTTGAGGCCAATACTAAAAATTTTCTTTTTACCTTGCTGAACTAATAGCGAAAGAAAGTTTTGTCCCAACTCATATCCTTATTCATGAAAAATGTCCGTAGGAAACAGGGATCACGGGGGCTAGGACTCCCCAAAACATTGGAAGTGGGGGCTAAGCCTCCCCAGTATTTGATATCAACGGACGAGGTTTCTGTGGAGTGTCCGTCGGGCAAAGAATATCCTACTCTCAAAATAAACATTTTACAAGGCATTTAGTAACTTTAGGAATCCTGTATAAAATTCTTTTTGTAATCCTAGAGCCCAAAATGCAGGAGATGCATTTAAAGAAATCCGATTGGTTGTTTTATGCTCGGCATTAACAAATTCGTTGTAACATTACACTTTCCGTCTGGATCATCTTTGGCTACAATAGGGGATAAAGTAATTATACTAAACTAAACTAAGCTAAACTATAATTAAACAAACTAATCTAAATGGGAGAGTGGCCTTAAGATTAAACACTAACTTTACGCAAAATTTGTGCGAATGTGTAACAAAAATATTGAATTGGTGCGTGCAGAGAATTTAGCTTAGAAACAAACTTATAAAGGTCCTCTTTAAGTCTACTTTTACATCTTCCCGTCCTGGCATGATGAAAACAGCATGCGCATTAAATATTCACACTAAGCCTTGCATTTAAAATTTGATTGAAGAAACCAATGTTACCTTAAAACCTTAATACAAATATGTACTAAGTACATTTTTGAGTGTTCAGGAGAACAACATTCTGTTGTCTTTTCAAGATAATGGCCTAACAATATCAAGACCTACTTTATATGTTTTAAGCTTATCCACCAGTTTAGAAAATTCGTAGATTGCGTCACTGCTAAAAGAAAATCTTTTTGAAGTATTTTCGTACAAACTCCATGGACAGTTAATTCTTCAATTTCAAAAATCTAGGACACGGACCAACTACATATATATAAATCTGAAGAGCAATAAAACTTCAAAACTTGCTATGATTTCTTCTTTCTTCGATCCTTTACGATTTCTTCGAATTCTCAAGATTCGCTGCTAATGGTACCCAAATGTTAGAAAGCAAGGTTAAGGTTAGGGTAAGAGTGATTAAGCACTGAGGTTTGTTTTCTAACATTTGACTTGTGGAAAATATCTGTGCATTTGTGCGGCCTGTGGAGAAAAGGGGAGAGTCGAAAAGGAAAAGTAAGTTAGCCATACGTTTTAAATATTGTTTCCAATTTTCCAATCATGGAATATGAACGGTATTCGAACTTCACAATATTTTATTAATTTTCCGATTTTCACATTTCGATTTGCAAATTTGAGAAGTTTTACAAAGCAGATTTAGTAGTGGTATATTAACCAAATGCAAACGGTATTTTTTCTGCGATGTCAGAGCTAAAATTGGACTTACTCACGGTCCAAGCATGGAAACGAAATGTCCGCAATTTCAGGCTTTGGAAATTTAGACTTGCTGTCCGATGATTACAAAAAACCGTGTTATTGTTGGTTCTTCATCAAAACGTTTTTTTCAGTTTTTAATTGAGAGGTAAGAAGATTTTTCCTGCTTGTTTGTTGTAGATGAACTCTTTGACTCGCCACTTGTAGATTGGTGTGATGGCCATGGTGGCAAACACATCATTTAATCACATCAAAAATGCGTGTCATCTCCAACATATATAGTGTTAACAGTTGTCTTTCGTCTGTTTTTAGATATCAACAAATGCCATCAAAACATTTCGACTAATGCTGGCTGCATTAATGCTACCAGTCGAGATGAATGCAAGTGCAACGCGAGCCACAGTGGGATTAGAACTCGTTGCTCTGGTAAACCAAAAAAGCCCCATTTAACCCAGAATTGTTTAGTATATTATGCCGAATGAATCCGGCATGCATGCATGCATTTATCAATAAAAGACAAAATGGAAGAATGAACGAATGAACGAACAAACGAATAAAGGAATGAATGAATGAATGAATGAATGAAGGAATGAATGGATAAATGGATGGATGGATGGATGGATGGATAGATGGATAAATGGACGAATAGATGGGTGAATGAATGAATGAATGAATGTAAACTGTGATCTGGAACAACTGACAAGAAAAAGTCACACAACTTAACTGTAGTATCAAAAACAGGGTTCTGCCAACTAGGCAGTTCTAAATCTATGTGGAAAATTTCACATGTACTACGCTGCTAGAAATACGACTTGAAATCGAAAACACCCGGTATTTTACGTTCGAAAAAGGCGAGAGATAAATATAACCAATAAGATGAGCGTAAGGTAATTGATTTGATACTGAAGGTGAAGAGCCATTTGCTATTCTTATCGTCGATCAACAAATTTAGAATTCGAAAATCGGTATTTTACTCGAGAAGAACCACGAGAACATATTGCTTGAAACTTTCGTGTGGTTTTAAAATGTCAAGTTTTTACCTAGTGAAACAACTGAACGTATGAGTCTCTTGGGGACGTTCACGGATAAATGTTATGAACTGTAACAAAATGAATGCATTTATCCGTGAGCGTCCCCAAGAGACTCATACGTCCAGTTGTTTCACTAGGTCAAAACTTGGCATTTTAATACCACACAAACGTTTCAAGCAGTATGTCCTCGCACTTCTTGTCGAGTAAAATATCAATTTATGAATTCTAAATTTGCTGATCGACGATAAGAATAGCAAATGACTTTCTTTCAGTATCATATCAGTTACCTTCCATTCATCTTATTGGTTCTCCCTAGAGGTGTTTGATTGTTATTTTTTTATATTTTATAAAATATATGAGTATCCCAATCAACTGGTTTTGGCGCAGACTGTACTCAATGGCCTGCAAAGTGCACTTTGTCAGACAATCGACATTCGTCAGCGATAAACGTCCGTTCAATATCTTGCTGTCCCAACATTCACAACAATTGAGATAATAATGATAATGATAATCGCAACATCAAAAACAGTTTCAAGCTCGCAAATCAAAGCTGGCTACATTGTGAAATTGTCTGAGGACGATCATCGACTCATTGTTGAATTGAAAATTCAGGTTTTTTGTATCCATTGGGCGAGGTAGGGGGTGGAATCCTCTTTATTGCGAAAATCAAGTCAAAAAATTAAGTTAACTTGATAAAGATTTGACCTGGTGTCTCCTTTGCCAGATCGCTACTCAAGCAATTGAACTAACTGGTCAACCAGGATCAGTTCCCCTAATTCATCTGCCAAATACAAGTACCAGAAGGCTTCTTGCAATTTTTTTTGTTATGCTAATGTAAGTAACTGTCTTCCATTACCTTTGGATATCAAATATTTGCATGAAAAAGACAACGTTATAATGCTTTCTGAATCGTACTTACATTCAGCAGACGTAATAACGGGAACAGGCCATTTAAATTAAAGGAGGAAAATCTCGAATGTCTACATATTTTTAAGACTCAATCGGTACCCGTTGCGAAAAATGCAACTTAGGGCCATCCGACTGGGAAGCCACGAGTTAAGTGGCCATGCTCTCGGCAGCGGTCTCCGTAGCTCAGTTGGCAGAGTATCGCACGAGATTCGCGAGGTCGTGCGTTCGATTCCCAGTCGGATGCCAAAAGTGGCATTTTTCGCAACGGAATCCCGGATTGGTCTTAAAACTATCTAGACACGCGACATTTTTCCCGTTCAAAAATTATTAACTTAACAGTTAGCGGTCGAGCGTAAATGCCATAATGTTCTATCGAATATGCCCTTCATTTTAATTAAATGTGCGAACGATATAATGAAAATTTAGATCATGCTTATACAATGGGATGTGCACAGTTTAGATTGAATTTTCAGAGTTATATCTCAGGATAACATGAGGGAAAAATTCATTTCAGTGTTCAATTCAATTCAAAATTCAATTCAAAATTCAATTCAACTCTATTTTTCGAGTTCACGTTAAAATGTGGGATAATCATAAAAGTAAACGAATTTCTTCCCTTTAGTAAATGTTTATTCCATTTTCACCTAAGAAAATTAAAAAAAAGTATGCCAATGGTCCCACTGAATGCTTAAAATGCGTATAAATTCATGAACTTCCCATTTCTCTACAATTATTCTCCATACCAACATTCTTTCAGGTCCTCAAGTCACATTCCTTCAAAAGAAATATTCAATTTCCGCAGAAAAACCTCTGGAAATTTTTATTGCAGTCCTTGGTGACATTACTAAGAACATTTCGTAAGTAAATCATGAATTTTGGTTGTTAACAAATCTGATTATTGTGATAGTATGCGCAGTGCTTTTTTTTCTCGCTAAATCTTCTTGGAAGACAGATCCTCTGTAACGTTCCATTGAACAATTGATTGCTTTTGAAATAATAAAAAAGTTTAATTGACCAACTGACTCGTATCGTGTATTAAATCCCTGCAATATTTTATCAGTTACTAGATCTAAGATATATATCTCAAGAACCACCTATAGGTAGCTCTTGAATGTCAGAACACCTTTGCAATAACTCGAATCGGAATGTGTTAGAACTTTCTCTTCTTAACGGATAAACGAGTGTCAAACCGGAGATTAGGTGGGAATTGTATTTTGTTGGCCATCCTTTTTGCTATTTATAATTTTAGCTCTGTTTTCTTAAAATTTAAAAATTAGAATAAACCTTCGAAGCCTCTGGTGAATTTTATTCTTGCATTGACGATGTAGCTTCTTTCTCAAATTGTTGCGTCCCCAGAAAACCGGCGAAACCTTGGAGAAAAGTTATTTGCCATGACGGTAAGTCACGTAAATTCGATTGATCCCATAATATCGATCCAGTAAGTCGGATTGCCTTCTTACTAAATAGTGGCAAGCCCTAACTTTTATCAATTAAAGTTCACCCAGTTGGAATCTTTGCAGGCTATGTTTTTCCCACTTTTCTCCTCTCTTGTTGCCTGTTAAACAGTGATTCCACGTATGATTTCCACTGTTCTCAAGCAATGCGACAGCTTTTTGAAGAAGTTACATCGCCTATGCATACAAGCAAAAAATCGTGCTTGGAGCTGCAATACTGTTTTTTCTTCCCAATCATGCTGGGTATTACATCCATATAATTACTGACCTGCATCAAAACCTATTGTTTTCACTCGGCATTATATCAACTAATGCAGAGAGCAAAATTATGCAAGTCGAGTTTGTAAAACTTGTCTAGCTGCATTCGGCGATATCTAGAGAAAACATAATGTGTTTCGATGAAGGTCAGGAATTACAGTAGATAATTCCTTCGGCACCCAGCATCGTTGGATGTAATACAGGCAGCTGAGGCCGCAGGCAGAAGCTGCCTGTATTACATCCAACGATGCTGGGTGCCGAAGGAATCATCTATTAAAGATTCCCTGTAGTATGTTGCACTTCTCGAAAGGTTAAAAAATTTCTTTATGTGATCTCTTTTCTAATATTTCCAGCGTCAACATAAGCAAAATACCGATGAACGTAGATTATATTTTGAATCCGACTGCACTTGTGTTCAATCCTAAGAACGATAGCATGAAATCAATTACGGTTACTACCAGGAAAGGATCTAATCGGGGAACTATTAAGTTGAAGTTAAATCCGCAATCAAGAGAAGTAACAACCAAACTAATAAATACGGCTACAGTCATGATGATTGAAGAAAATGATGGTACGTAAACAATTTTTATTAACTTCAATTTACTCTCGTCTCCAACATAGTATGTGGATGCACTGATCGTTACATGTAAAAAGAAAGTAGAACACCCGGGAATGAAATAATCGTACAAACGTTAAAAATCTACCGATCCCTTGATGCCTTATCCTTGGTTGATGAGAAAGTAACAAGTATGGCTTAATAACACTATTAAATAACAGAGTACTCTGACTGTGTGCAACACTTACTTTCAGATTATAGACACAACTGACGTCATTTTAGTCCAATACTGGAATACAATCACATGGATAAAGTCATACGAATTCTGAAAACCTTTTGCTACTTCATGACACAAAAGAAAGTAGAAATTCTGTCACTACTCAGAGGCAGAAACTTTTGGTGTCGGGAAGTGAGGGCCAGGGGTCAAGAAAGGCAATCACTCTCAAAACATATATAGACGGAAGGTATCCAGTCCCGATATAC
Source organism: Heliopora coerulea (assembly GCA_030142905.1). NCBI lineage: Eukaryota > Metazoa > Cnidaria > Anthozoa > Scleralcyonacea > Helioporidae > Heliopora > Heliopora coerulea. The sequence goes on from JASJOG010000013.1 coordinate 2,219,441, forward strand.
ATAAATCGAAATTATGGAAGCTGTCATATATTACGTAGCTGTTTATTAGCCCTTTTAGGCGTGGCAATCGAGGTACCAAGCGGAAAACGTAATCTTGTTAAGAATATGATGACCCAGAACATAGCTTTTAATAACACCATAATGGAAACATAATATAAAAACGAACTTTAATGCTAACGTTTCGTTACTAAACAAGTAATATCTTTAGAGCGAAATGAATTACAATGTTTGGATAAGGCTCAAATAACTGTTACAAAAATAGGTGGTGGTGATGGCATGAGAAAGACAAAGGAATGTTAATGAGTATGACAGAGTGAAACGGAAGAGACAGAGTAATTAGTCAGAGGTGACGAAACAGAACGAAACAAAATAATTAAAAAAGTGTCAATTGCTCTGTCTCTTCCGTTTCACTCCGTCATACTCATTAGCATTCCTTTGTCATTCTCATACCATCACCACCACCTATTTTTGTAGCAGTTACTTAAGCCTTATCCAAACATTGCAATTCATTTCGCTCTGAAGATTTTACTTGTTTAGTAACAAAACGTCAGCATTAAAATTTGTTTTTATATTATGTTTCCATCATGGTTTTATTAAAAGCTATCTGCTGGGCCATCATACTCTTTTAGGCGTTGCTATAATGTGACAACAATTCTGAATCGACTATAGGCAGGTAGACAGACAGACAGACAGATGGGCAGATAGACAGATTTACAGACTGGAAGAGGGACAAGTAGATGGGTAGGTAGATCGGTAGGAAGATGGATAGATTGGCGGATAGATCGATAGATACTAGGAGTTTCGCGAATGATTAGTTCGAGTTTATTCCAACCCTACGAACCTTTGTTTACTGAAGATCACTGACTTAGTTTGTATTAGCTGGTGTGTACGTCAGATCTCATTAAAATATGGCGATATTCAGATCTTTCTACAGCTTTAATCCTGTCAAAACAGTCCTTTTAGAGCACCATCTCCTATACGGTAATTGTTACATCGGGGATAAGAGGAGCAGTTTTAGTCGGTAATATTTGCGGAATTTACGTCACAAGTTTATACCTTATCATCTTCCTTGATTGTTCCACTGTAAGAAATGCGTGAATGTCAGAATTAGCCTATTTAAAACTAAATTCAATGTCAATTTTGTATTGCTTTTTAATTCACCACATGCAACAATCCTAAAGTTTCTTGCTAATCTTTTTCCTGACCTGCTTGTTATGAAGTTCAAATGTTTGACGTTTTTTTGTTACTATTCCTCTATAAGCGATAGATTTAGAAGCCCCTGTTGACTGACATTTCCGCAAAATTAAGATAAAAGTCAAACCGAAGGTGTGTTTTATCTGTTTAGGCAAATAACAACAGCAGTTTCGTTGAGTATATTTTTGATTTCAACCAAGTCATCTTCTGACATTTCTTTGAGTTGATTTTTTGTTTGTGGTCCGAAGGTGATGTAGATGAAGTTAAAAATTTACTCGAAGAAACTGTACTTGTTATTTATCCAAATAGATAATGGACACTAGTGTTGTTCTGACTTTCATTTAATTTTTGCTGGTAGACTTAGCGTCTTCCACAGAGTCAACCTCTTCATATAACTTATATTCGAGTCCGTTCAGCTTGTGCGTTTGCCTCTATCATTTCACATAAAGTTTGGTTGAACTACGTTTAAAGTTAAATGGTTACTTGTTAATTAGTTAACAAGCAGTTAAGATTTGAAGTACACATTTAAGTTTCACAAAAGATTGATGCGAAAAGAACTCAACTGTACAACCTCTATATACACACATTACAGTCATTTACAACGTTTGGCAGTAAATTACTGAGTTAATAATTAATTAGTGGAGAGCTGCAGTTCTCTGCACCAAGATTACTTTGGATTATTTTAGAGATCATATAACATCCTAAATGCTTATTTAGATAGACCTCAGTGGCGTTCCTAGTGGGGGACTGGGGAGCCCGTGCCCCCTCTAGCTATGATCATGGCAAGTCCGTCGGTACATCATTGGCGAAACAGCAAAGGGATATTATTCTTTCCTTATTGTCCAGTAACAAAGATTTTTGTACGAAATTCTCTATAACTACTTAAAAAGATTCCGACGATTTCTACTTGAGTTTGTCGAGTTACTTACAGGTTTACTTGAACGACATGGATTATTAAAGTTGTCATTTTGCACTTAGCCTAACATTCTTTCGCGTTTGTTGCAATGTTTTTGTATGAACTGTTGACTGGGCAATTTGTAAAAAAAGGAGAGAAAAGAAAATAGTGCATGAATGCAATCCGTGTAACACGTCAACGTTACCACTGTATCCGTGAACTTAATGGACACAGTAATGACGTAGACTGCAAGAGTATGTTTCATATAGTTTATTGGTACATCTTCGATTATGTGCTTCCTCCTCACAACAACGCGGACCTAGTTACGCCACTGATAGATCTCAATAAATGGTTTTGTTTCCTAAGGCGAGTAACTATCTGTATCGTCACGCTAAAATACCAGAAGATCAATGGTACACCACATGTACAGTACCTTCACTGAGCGTATGGCGTCAGATTAATACTACTCATTTTTTATCGTAGATTCGAACAAATTTTTTACAATCAATGTTATCATAGCAATCACCGTTGGAGGTCTAGTAGGTTTTCTGCTTGGAATTTTTACCATCTGCTGTGTACAGTGTTGCTGCAAATTAAAAAACGATAAAAGCGAGAAGATGCTCGACCAGTTGTCTAAAAACAAAAGCACTGTTTGTCATAATGAGCAATCCCTTCAAACTACAGATGATCATCCTAGTGCACCACTTGACGTATTTGAACAATATGCTGCTCCCACACCTGATGGAGCGTCGCAAAGGAAGTACCAGTTGTTAAAGTTTGGAAGAGACTCTGCAAATTCGCCGTACTTGTATGCTGTTCCTGGACATGACACTTTACGGGAAAACGTAGGTATCCAAGGAGATGAAACCCCAACTGTTGAGATTGAAATGGATGGGGGACAGTGCAGTAGTGATACTCGACGAAGTACGTCATCAGGTATCTATGTGGATGTGGTTCGTTAGATGACTGTTGGATCCATTCAGCTTTATTAGTAAATTTAATTAAAAATAATAATTGAAACCACACATGAGACTTACTTTAGTTGATTTTCGTATAATCTGTATTTTAACAACTAGGAATTTTAAACTAGGGTCTTTGCTTTCGTTGTAATAAAATAAAATAAATTAATATCAGGTCACCACTTAAAGAGGGTATGTCCCCGAAAAAAGATACTATGCATGGAAATCAGAGCAACGCTCAACATTATGTCATCTTTACCTGGTTACAAAGTGAATAATATTTACTATAAGATTTTCATATCTTGTGAGACAGCATGCCGTGAGGTTTATATCAAAGTCAGCAGTGTTTTAATGGCATGTCAAATTAAGTGAAATGGCTGTGATAGATGAGTTGAAATATTATGATGCTTTTAATATTTCCATTTGATACTCCATTTGTGAATAGTTATTCCTTCCGGAGATGAACATGTACCTGTATGTCCCTCAATACCAAGACGGTTAGTGTTTTGTAATCAGTATCGTACCAATGCGCTAGATATTGAACACAATATATGAATCGTTATTATACCTTCGGAATTAATTGTGAAATTAAATGCCGATAGTACGATCACGTGACAACCATGAATATTGTGAGGGGTGGGGGGTAGAAGCATATTGGGCTGCAAACTATTGGGGATTTAATACCGGCAACTAACATGGAATGTATTTTGTGGGAAAACAAGAGCAAGTCAAGTGCAAAATAAACTTAAGGACAACGTGTGCTGTTCACATGCAATATAGTTTCTTTTGTTAGAACGAGAAAGACACTCACCCGGGCGTTTGCCAGGTAATTCGAACAAAAAAGAGTTAAATACATCAGCCGAGGGAAGGAAGGAAGTTGTTTATTTGCAGAGCCACGAAGCACCTCGGCAAATAAATAGCTTACTTCCCTAAGGTTAAGGTAGTTAACTAATTAATTCTTCTTTAAGTAGGTTTCCTGAACATTTTAATCGAGTGTTTGAAGATCATTTTATATCATTTGAAGGTTCCCTTGGAACATTAAATATTTGAATGGGATTTTGAAGGATTGAGTTAAAATTACCATAAATTTAAACAAAACTATTTGGACGCAGTCTATCATAAATCCCATGGGTTCGAAAGAGTTTTGAAGAGCAAAGATATGGCATTAGTGAGGTGATTAGCGTTTGTGTGTGTCCGGAGTATGCAAATAATTCTACTTTTTCGTGCATGAATTTATTTCTTTTTGTTCGATGTTTTCTTTTGATTTTTGCATTGATGTTCATTCGTTCTATTGTTGTAACTTGTTGTACATTAACTATATGCAGGCAGGGTGAAATTCTGTCAAGACGTCGTTCATTGAATTCTAGTGTTGGGCTGGGTTTCTGGAAAAGATTCGTTTTTGGAACTGAATTTATGAAACGGACATCGAGGCTGAGTAAGCTCGAGTTTTGAGTAAACGAAATAACCATAAATGTCATCGAGAAACAGGTATTTTTGAGATCGTCATTGAAAGCATACTACGTGTCCAAAATTATTATTAGTGTTGAACATGGAGTTTTTGCTTCAGTTATGGTTAATTACAAAATCTTCACTGCGTAGTTTGGCTAATTCGAAGTGAAAAAAGAGTGAAAATGCGTCAGGGACGAGTGCAAAGCGTTAGTGAATGTTGAAAAACCTTTCTTCGATGCTTAAGTAATTATGGAGGCCAGACGGTCATTGTTGGCGAGATGTTTTAGTTATTTTTAAGCATTGCTGCAAATAAGTTGGATGTATTCCTTCCATGTGTTCCTTATCGTGTGTACAACCGCATTGATCATGTTGGGTCGCTTAAAGATAGTACAAAGAAACTGATAATCTCTCTACACGTGTACTAACAGTAAAACATAATTTGGGCAATCTTATATGTTCCAAACTAGAAATATGTGTGCGCGACAGACCCTCGCCCACCCTTCTATTATATTCCTTGAGAATTCGAGTAAGATTGATAATTTTTCAAAATTGTCAAAAAGCATAAAATTTAACTTTTAATTCATAAATCACTCTTACTATAACTGGGCCACAAACAAACAACAACCCGAACTGGAAATTTTTTATTTTTAAACAGCTGGTCGTCATATTTACGTCTAAAGTTGTCAACTCTGTTTCGAAGCGTTTGGTTCGAATCACCTTCAACGCCTTAACAAATGCTAAAAGCGATGAATGCTCGGGTCAAGACCCTGTATTAGTTGCGGACTTTTGGTGTTTCGTGTGATTTTTCGCACTCACTTCTCAATCAACTCGCTTTAAAGTAAGATTTTTTATTACATGACCAAACTGTCCGTCTTGAAAATGAAACGTTCTCATAGGTTATCCGTTGGAAACCAGCATTACGGACTGCTCATGAATGAAATTATTATATTGAATAATGAATAAATTTTTTGAAATCCATGGATATATACCTGTATCACCAAACACACATATGCACGGCGAAGTTTTTTGTTTCTAGTCACCCCGCGTGTAAATGGACTCCACACATGTGGACATTAGTACCGTCGCCAGCTCGGGCCTTCAGCCCTTGCACCGCGCTTAGCATGGTAGGCGATTAGAATACAGATAAAACTAGAAATGCGCGTACGCAACAACCCCTCGTCCACACTTCCAATATATCCCTGGAGGATTCGATTAAGATTGATCAAAAAGACAAATCGTCCTTACTATAACTGGAGGAGAGGATACATTCAAAAAGAAAAAATAATAATTCGACCACAATTTAACAACAACGGAACCCAATATAAAAGTTATATTACACTTAAACTGCTCGTCGTCATAAAGTTTCAATTCTGTTTTAAAACAAAATGTTTGGAGAAAATAACCTTCGACGGCTTAACAAATGCTAAGAGATCCATTCTCACAATTAAAACAATAGATGCTCGGATCAAGACCCTGTATTAGTTGGCAGCTTGTGGTATTTCGTGCTGTTTTTCAGTTAAACTTCTTTCTCATTTTGCCTTAAAGTAAGATTTATTACTAGATGGCCAGAGTGTCCGTTTTAAAAGTGAAGCATTCTCTCGCGTCACCATTCGGAAACCGGCAGTAACGGACTGCTCATGATTGAAAATATTTTTGACATTTTTTTTGTCATAGAAAAGTTGGAAAATAATCATCAATAGATTCGTGATTTTTATAAAATACTTAAGTTTTCAGTAATTTTATTGCTGATGTGTGTTATTACATTTTTCCGACTTAAACTGATTTCATCCAAACATATACCTAGATATTTAATACAGCTTTTTTGTTCTATATTTAAAATATTCATGTTTGGAAGAGATACTTCACTTCTTAGTGATCGAATGAGCGTAAAATTTTTTTTTTCATATTGGCAGAAAGTTTGTTGACATTGCAGTAATTAAGTACTTCGGAGAATGCCTCATTCATAACCTTTTCTATTTCTTTAGGGTGTTTTTCGGTATAAAATATATTTGCATCATCAGCAAATAAACGAAAAGATAGCTTTGCTGATGATTTATGCAAATCGTTTACGTACAACAGGAATAAAAGTTGCCCAGAGTAGATCCTTGAGGTATTCAACATATAATACTTAAGGGGTTGCATTCTACATTACCAATTTTCACATACTGCGTTCTATTTGACAGACAACTTCTACACCAATCCAAAGCTAAGCGATGTATTCCATACTCATATAATTTCTTTAAGAGCATATCATGACTGTCTCAAATGCCTTAGAAAGGTCTAGAAAAAGAAACCGCAAGTAATAAGATTGTTATCTATCGAGGTTTTTAAATTGTTTATTATTTCTAAGATAGCAAGTTCGGTGGAATAGTTCTTCCTAAAACCAAATTGATATTGGAATAAAATATTGTTTCTCATTAAATGAACTTAGTTGAGTGTAAAGAATTTTTTCTAATATCTTGCTCAATAGTGATAATATTGTTTTTGGTCTATAGTTTGAAAGGTCGGTTGTGGCACCATTTTTGAAAATCGGTGTAACTTTATTTGGACACTTCTAAAATATTAGGGACAATACCTCGCGAGGTCGCAGGTTCGATTCCCAACCGGATGGCCCAAAGTTGCATTTTTCGCGACAGATCCCGGCTGGGTCTTGAGAATTGTATCAGACACTCGAAATTTTCCTTCATTATAAATATAAATGAATAGGTTTGATAATTCGTTGCTTCAAAATTTGATTAATTTATTGGGGATATCTAATGTAGCCTTCTTTTCATTTAATTCTGAGAAAAGATACGTTATATGATCCTCAGTAACAGGTGATGAATAAAAACTATTTGTGCGGGTTTTAATTATATAGTTAGTAGGGTAATCATTGTTTGTATTTTCAATTAGGCTAGTTAGCTTTGGCTCTACATTAAAATAATGACTAAATTGTTCTGCATTGTCAATTTGTTTAGTATAAGTCTTATTATTTTGTATAATCCTAAATGGTTAATTTAACTGTCTTCTTGTTTTCCTCTTAATTTAAGTACCAATAAGCTTCCATATTTCTTTAAGACAATTTTTGTGTAACTGGAAGTGATGATTGTAATGCCAAGTATTTGCCCCATTCTTCATTCGGTTGAGTAATTTAGAATATTGCTTATATTTTTTGATCTTATTCAGCTCTTTACTCAGAAAATGTGTTTTGTACATTTTTTGTTTAATTATAATTGAAGTTAATAAGCTTTTAGTTATCCAGGGCTTAGAAATATGCTTTATTTTGGTTAAGGAAGCTTGTTTTATAGGTGCATGTTTGTCTGCATCTTCTTTAATTTTATGCACACACATAGTGTTAACTGGCATTTAATTTCATGGCGATCATTTGAGGGATTATAACCGGGCATCTAATTATCGGTGGGACTTATAACTGGGATTGAAAAAGTGTTTCAAGACGCGCAGCAGACAAGCTTAGTTAGTACTTTATCATAAAGGAAAAATCAAGAAAAGCTAGAGAACAGAAACAATAACTATGAATTACAATCTGATAATTGTCTTGTAATTGTCGAGTATTTCTATAGCAAAACTTGTTGCTTAATTTATGAGGCTTCCGCGAATTAATCATTGTCATCACCGTCTTCGTCCTCATCACTGTCAATCTGAAATTCGAGGGCTCCTGACACTGCGTCTGCTGTTGGCATCTCATAATGAGGAATGCCCTTAGTATTGAATTTATCGTCCTCAGTTCCGTCGACAGCGACTGAAATTCCACATTTTTGAAAATTTCTGATGATGACATCTTTGCTATTGCTTATTTCCTGCCATGCATCTCCGACTCACTTAGAAGTACACACCACTCCCATACACTTAGTTTGCATTCTGAATATAATTGTAAGTATTTCCCCATGTGATCTTCAAGGTGGGCTGATATCCGGGGGGTTATAAGTGGAAGGAAAGTTGCGTTAGCAATCTGGTGGGCTTATCGGATATATAAGCAGTTGGGTGTCTACAGATACAACACTCAATAATATTTGGTTTATGATTTTAGAAATGCGAGAGCTTGGATATATCTTAAGATAGATGAACGATCTTCAAGCTCTATACTCAGAAAACGATTTCTGAGCCCCAGACGGGGATCGAACCCGCAACCTTCTGATGACCGGTGAGACTCTCTAACCCCTGAGCTACGGAAGGTTGTAGGTTCGATTTCCGTCTGGGGCTCAGAAATCGTTTTCTGAGTACAGAGCTTGAAGATCGTTCATCTATCTTAATATTTGGTTTATTGCTATCAGGGACAATTTCAGACCAGCAAGATTCAACAAGTGACGTCTTAAATTTTTGATACAGATCCATGAATAGCGTGTAAATTATTTGTTATATAGAGACCTGTGCCACCAGTGGCAGGTTGTGAATCAGTATGAAAAAATGGGACTGAGGTATGTCAAAATTGATGACAGTTTTACTATTCAATTTTGGTTCAGATATTGCCAATATATCAGGTTTGATCACAACAGTAAAAATAAAGTCTTCCAATAAAGATAAATTTCTTGGTAAACTACAAATGTGAAAATGAAATAAAGCAAGGCTTTGTTCCTGATAAGTTGAGTTATTCAAAGAATTAAGTTCATGAATGGAATAATACTTGGAATTGGGTGAACTTAACATAAAGTCTGAATCTCTCTCATCAAATTTGTCTGGGTTAGGAAGAATATCAAAAAGGTCAGCGTTAGTATTAGATATTTCCACGTGCCAATAACCAATGACAGCTTTGAATTCTGAATTAGGTAGATTTGAGAAAGGCAATTGCAAGAGGTGAGAATTGTTATTCGTTTATACCATGGCAAAATGATAAGTCAAAGTTTCCTTGGTAATTTAATGTTAGGAATAATAGACTACTTACCTTTCATTCGAGTTATCCTGTGATGGCTTTAAAAATTCATCAAATTCTTCCATGGTGTTAAAATGGAAAATGTTTGACGTTTCTTATTCCCTGAAATGAATTGTTCCATTTGTAGTCTAAACAAATTTATATTTGTTCTCATTCTTAAACGTTCGAATTCTTCCGAGAAGCCTCTTTCTATAGGCTATTAAAGATTTGTTAATACTGTATATATCTTCGTAACTCTGGGAACACCCTTTGAAAATTTAGCATTTATAGATGTTAAGCAAGTTGTCTTGTTTTTGTTCAATTTTGATCCAGGCTTGTAAACTTCATCACGCTTGACACGCCGGACGAATTTGACAATTAGTCGATCATTGACCTTTTTTGTACTAGGTAGTCTATGTGCTATACAAATATCCTTTTCCTCAATATTAACATCGAAAGCGGAACACAATTCGGTTACAAGAATATTCAAGTCTTTAGAAGGTATCACTGGGATACCGGTTATCTTTAGACAATCGCGACATTGATATTGCTTCAAGGCGTCCAAATACGCCATCTTATCGTAGACTTCATCTTGGATTAATCTAATCTTATCTTCCTACTGTTTAGATTTACTTCCCAGTGATTTAATTTCCTTTTTTTTGTGGCTTGGCCCTAACCGGCCATCGTAGAAAGCTTTCACAAGAATACTCACATTTGCCCCTCCCCTATCAATGTGAAGGCTCGAGTTCCGGCTACCATAAAAATATCTGGACGCGATTAATAAAACACACCATAAATTTAAAATGATGTAAATCTCTTGTAAATTGACTAACACAAAGGAATAGGTAACAAAGATATACACTAGCATAGCTCAATCATAACACCACAACGTTGGATCTGGTAACAGCGACAACGTACATATAATTCTAACAGCCATATATGAAATAACGCGAAGAAGGAAACTAAGCAAGCAAACCAAAAATCAATAGTGTACGAGACAGAAACGGTTCGTTCTTTCTAATTTGAGCTCGATAATAGCATGCTGACATGTATTTGAAACGACAAATACAAAGTATAAAAGTAAAAAGCGCGTGGAAAATCTATCTGTCGACGAATAGCGATAAGGATTGCTTGTAGCAGCGGTGTGCTGGCTTCTGTTCGTCAGGGGAGGCCAACAGTGAATGAGTTGCCACCTTGTAATTAGTAAACAAATTCTTCGGGAAGAGTCCGGGGTCCTCCCTCGGAAAATTTTGAAATCTAGAACCTCGGAAACACCATTTGCAGCAATTTGAGCAAAGTTTTTCATCTACTTCTACCGTCGACTAAAAGGAAGAAATTATAGTAAAAGATCACCTTTTCGTCCTTTCGTGCAATTTTTGGCGCCCCCTTTGAGCTTTTGGCGCCCTCTAAAAACCTTCACGGGGGCATGGCCCCCCTGGACTCCCCTGCCAGCACGCCACTGGCTTGTAGTCAACGAAACCGCACCAAGTTGATCGCACAGTAGGAAAGTTTAAAGACAATGCGAACCATTAAGCCACACAAAACACAATTTGCACATCCCCAGACAGTGATTCTACCATATTGCCTCCCAACAGGAAAAGATAGGGCGATATTCTTCTTATTCGATATTCGATATTCTTCGCGATATTTTCGCTCTGTTCCTTTGGATGCCCCAGGGCCGAAGTACTTATTCCAAATGTAGGTCCTACAGTTTGGTATGAATTCTTTGTAGCTAATCGTTAGAGCGCAACAGCCAGCCGCTTCTCATTCTTATTGCTTAAAGGAAAATTGTACTTTACTTTATAAACTTGTGGCTAACGAGTCTACAAATGTGGTGAAAAGTGTCCGAGCTTACTCTAGAATTCTCACGCCACTGATGGTCTTGATAAAGAAGAACCAAAAGCTGTTCAAACCATAACTGTGTTGGATAAACCCACATCCATTGGCGTACGAGCCGGGGGGACTGGAGGGGCTGTAGCCCCCTCAGATTCGAGCAATTTTGTCGGGCGACATTTCCATTTTCCGAGAAGAAATCTTTGTCTTCTCGTAACCTGGGATCTGAGAGGAAAAGCTCAGCACTTTTGGACTTAACGTATTGTCAGTTGATATTGTTTTGTTTGTTCCCATTTCGATTCCTCAGGCTATGGCCCCTAAACAACAATTAACTTGGTGTATCACCCGTCTTGGTCTTTTCACTCCGCTGTCTGCGGAGTTTTATGACAGATCAGTCAGAAGCGAAGCAGTATGGTTTTGATGCTTCCTTCCCCTTGCTTTCTTTCATTCCTTGTTCGAAAGTCTGTACTATCCAAACCACTGAAACAGGGCCGGGTCCCAACCTGGGTAAGCAAAGCCCTAGCGGTAATCGATGGAGTTTTGAAGGGGTATGCGAGAAATACGCTCGGGAAGTGACTTCAGTCTTTTCTTCCCGCACCCAAAAGTACTTTCATCAATAAACACCATTCCAAATTTCATTAAAGGAAATTTTGTCCTTTCTCACTTTTCTTGGTTATCTCGATCAAAAAGATCAGAGGTGCAAAATTTTGTTCAGATGTTTTGACACTTGATTCATGGTTAATATAGTTCAAGTGCTTTGATTGATTATCTAATTGACAAAGTCAATTAAGAATGTTAATCAAAAGCACTTCTCGAAAATGCGCTTGCTGTTTCAAGTAGAATAAAAACGAAAAATAAAAAAATAAAATTAAGAACTGTGGTCTGCATCTGAGCCATGTAGCACAAACTTCCTCTTTTGGGAGAGCATCTGTACAAATTAATATACTCGTGTGAGCTCCCAGACGGTTGGACTACCAGGCAGTTAATAGTCACAACCGGCTTTTACCAATAAGAACATTTGCTACCTGCTTACCTATACTATTAATATCGGGACAGGACATAGGGGTACACAAGGCGTTTCTAAAAGATGCAATTGGTACCTGGTGAGGGAAGATTATTGGGAATCTCTGCACTAAACCGTTCGAAGACGGATAATACCGCGCTGTGGTTATGTCCTATGCCATTTCTCCGGTAAATAAATACCTTAACGTCAGTGCTTGTGAAGACGGAAACGTTGTCAGACGCAATAACTTCTGGAATCCCATGTGTAGCAGAAATAGCTCTAAGCTTTTCGATGGTTACTGTCTCGGTAGTTTCGGACTGCAGAAAGTGGATGTCTGACCAATTGTAATGAGTATCTCTGATAAGGGGGAACATCTTTCCCATGAACGGGCCAGCGAAATCGATGTGTATTCGAGTCCATAGATAACTTGACCATAAGGATAAGAAGTACAACTGCAGTTTAGCTGAAATCAATGTATGAGTGGCCGTACCGCAGGCTCGCTAACCCTAATACAAACCCTGTACTGGTGTCCGCTATACTGCAGTCTAGCCGGATAAGGATTACAAAGATAAGGAAGATAAGGAAAAGGATCTCGTCAGTAGAGATTACTGAGAGTTTTCAGGCTACCAAATGACTTCCTTTTAGGACAATTTTTTATTGACAATCAAGCCTTTTTTTAAACTAAATATTATATTATGAGCGTTGATGTGTGAACATTGGTGATCACCAAAAGATAATTCTGGAAAAATTAAACCTGATCATTTAGAACAGAGATGAGAAACCAGCGAAAAATTGAGCCCACGACGTAAGTCCGGGACCCGAAAAAAGTGTTGAATCTCGCGCTCCTGTACTACAGAAACTGTTCCTCGCACGGGTTTCGTTATTCATTTCATGCATTCGTAAAATGTATTTGATAAACCATACCAACCATACCAAGGTATTTCCAGAAATTTGGGAAAATTTGCATGATAAAAAATGCTTCCATGCATTGTGTTATTCTTTCAAGTTATTTACGAACGTGGGAAATTAGGAGGGCACGAAAAAAGAATAAAAGTTCAATAGACATTTTAGACCATCTGTCCTCCCTGCTTTCCAAGAATATCTATTTCTGGGATCCGTTAATAACATTTTTTTCTAACATAGTGTACGACTCATAAGTACAAGCAAAAAAGTTTCAACTACCTGATAGAAACATTTCTACCTTTTGAATGGCCAAACTCTTAGAACTCTTTTTGTTGGTTTCCTGATAAACCAATAATGCTTTAAGACTGAAACAAAAGATGAAGGCCAACATTTAATGACTAACACTCTGCGTCCAAATTTTCCATTTTATAGGTAAAACAAGCAATTATGGAACGCATTTTCTCTTGGGATTTACTGAGCAATTTGCCAACAATCATATCCAGATATCAATTGTAGCCATATTCGACACCGACGTAACAATTACAACACTTACATCAGTTAGTCCACTCTACACTACCCATATTGCAGCAGGACAGATTATCGAGTATAAATTACCAACTTCGATGACAATGAAAGGAACAAATATTGAGAGGAAAGGAATCGAATTGAATTCCACAAAAGATATTGCTGTTTTCTGTTTGAATCATGTAGATTCTACCGCTGACGGATACCTGGCATTACCCACTTCTGCAGTTGGTACAACATATGTAGTAGCATCGTATATAGAATACGGATATTCGAACTTTGGCATAATATCAGGAGCTAATGGAACAAAAATTCAAGTAATATTAAATACAAGCGATGTCGATGAGAAAATAGTGTACGGTGGCATTTCATACTACAAAGGAGGCTCTCTTCGGGTTACCCTTGACAAATTAGAAACATTCCAAATCGTTCACTCCTCCGATTTATCTGGATCAATTATTATTTCTAACAAACCAATATCTGTTTTATCAGGGAATACTTGTGCAAATCTTGGAACCTGTTGTTGCGATCACCTTGTAGCATTCTTGTTGCCTGTAGAGAATTGGGGCAAAACATTCATCTCAACAGCCACAGGAACTTTAAAAAAGGGGTATGGCGACATATTTCGAGTTTTTGCATACCAAAATAATACCGTTGTAAGTAGCCTATACGACCAAAGTGTTCTTTCATCTGGAGAATACATGCATGTTGATCTTGGGTTCAATTTGGCTTCTTCCATCAACTGTAGCAAGCCATGCCAAGTTGTTCAATATGTAAAAGGATTTAACATAAAGGGAATAACAGCAGATCCTTCCATGATCGTCGTGCCTTCGGTTGAGCAGTTTCTTTCTTATTATACAGTGGTTCTTTACGCAGGATTAAGTTTTCAACCTACAGTTTCTTTGTTAATAAGATTGTCTTACAAAAATGGTTTGATTAAGAACGGAAATCTAATGAGCGAACAACAATGGAAAAGGATAAATGGAACGGAGTTCGCATGGAGTGTGGTCAATGTGTCAGGATCCAATTTTGTTACCTTCTACCATTCTTTACCAGAAGTGACCTTTGGTTTGCTGGTTTTTGGGTATAAATCATATGCGTCGTATGGATATCCTGGAGGTTTTTCCTTTCCATACATACATCGAGGTATGAAACGATTTGTCGCTATCATTAATACATTCATTCCGTTGATTGATTTTAACCCTTTAGGTGGGAAGTAATCTGGAGGTCTCCACTTGCCAAGTAAAATCGTAGTGGGGTCAGTATTTTTTAAAATCTCGTTAAAAGAAGAAACTGAAACGATGGTTGTCAGAAACTCTGGTATCCTCAAAATGTTCAGTTTCTGTGTGCCTGCTTACATGTCAAAACCAATGAAATCGCGTATCCGAATTTTAGGCATCATTTTAGGACCAAGACCAAAAACTCAGGCTAAAATCCTGAAAAAAAAATAGAAAAAAAAACTGGAAAGAAAGGATTGTCAAACTTACTGACAATTTTACGAAGACCAGTAGAAAAAAGTCTCGCTGGAATGCAAACGTAAATGATGAGATTTTCAGAATTTCTGAAATTCTTATATCGTTCAGTTTGCTAAAGATCGTTAAAGTGCCTTACTTAGGACCTGAGATGTCAGATGACTAAGTCTCAGGCCCCAAATAAATCTCGCAACACAAAAACTACACTAAAATAGTGTTCAAATATACAAAAAATAATGGTTTAAGAATCTCTGACGTAGTTATGAGTAATAGTTGCAAAAATTATTGCGATAAAATTCCAAGCTTTATTGATTAAGGTGTCAAAATGTGTGATGCCTCTATTTTGTTGTGTAGGCGAAAATCCCTTGAAACACCTTAACCTATAAAATGGCGTATCAAAATTTTCTTGCTTAGCGTCAGTAGGAGGAAGAAGGTTGATGCTATGATATCAAAATTAAGACTTCACATTGGAAGACATAAGTACTAAAAGACAAGTTTGTCCAAGTTAGTAGGAGTTACTAACAAAAATGCCTTTAAAGTAGAGTTTTTAGAATTTATAGGCATACGTTTTGCAAGATTCCACGTTGCCCCTAGTAGTGATGTGATCTGTTACTGTCCAGAAATCAACGTCAGCTGGAAGGATCAACTCGTCAATGCAAGGCCAAACTACACAGCAAAGCCGTAATTAATAAATTACCGTTTGTTTACTTGTTTGTTTAATTGTTAACTTGTTTATGCTTGCTTGTTCATTTATTAGGTTTACTTTTATTTTTTTTTCAATTATTACTACTTGCGATACGCTCCCACATAAACACAAGCTCGTACAAGTTGAAACGTTTGTGGATTGGGTCGGTTGACACGTCTGCTTGTTTGGTAGTTTGTTTGCTTGTTTTCATGCTGCTTCACTTGCTTTTTGTTTACATGTACGTTTAATTGTTTAAATTTTTTTTTTGTTTCTGTGCTATACCAATCTGAAAACGCTAAGATTTTTAACGCATCATCAGGGTTTTACCTGTATGTGCTATTATTACTTTATCACGACAGAATATGACAGTTTCTTTTTTGTAACATTTATTGTTTGTTTTCCATTTCTAACTATAGATAGCTAAGTATAGTTATACAGTATAAGTATAGTTTGGTGTATATGTATAGGTTTTATTTATAAGTATGGATATGTCTCATCTAACAGCAGGTTCGTTCATATGAATCCTTACTGAACTATTCGAGCAGTTTTCTGGAGCAATTTAAGAAATAGATTTTATTTTGCGGTTGTCTGCTCATAGATGTACACTGAACGTCACTTCATGATAAGAACGAAAAATTTTTCAAGAGACAATGGCGAGGTTTTCTCTGGTTTTCTTTTCTGACACTTTTTCTTTCTTTCTCTTTTCGTTTTTGTCCTCTACCGTGTCTCCAGATTTATGCACTCGAAGGATGTGATCGATAATGGACAATATCTCTTGAAATCCTAGTCATCCATTCTCCATGAAAATAAACCCAGTGTTGGGAATTCACAGAAAGGAACGTAAGTCATATTTGAACGCTGCCCATGGAGTTGTAAAGGGTATAAACTGGATGCTGTGTTCTACCTGTGGAATGTAGCACAACTTTGCTGTGGATAGGTCTGTTAGAAGATCATCAATATCAAGGAGTGGATAAATATTCGTGTAGAAAACCTGATTCATTGGTTTCGATTCAATGCACAACCGGATTATTCTATTTCTATTATGTTGCTGTAATCATCTGCAAGCACCATCTGATTGGGACGGAGGCTTGTTCAGTAGAATCTTTCAGTCAATTCAGTTTTCTTTTGTTGGGCCTTTCATTTACAGAAGAACTCACTTGGCCAGGATTTTGACAACTGGGAAATTTTTGTTTGTGGAGTCTCTTTGCAAATTTTTTATGGTCTGAGAATGCATCTTTGTACTGAGATGTTTTTCGTTGCAAATGTTGATTAGGTGTCGTAGGATATGATGAAGTAGAAAGGACACTGTCCCTATACTTAGCCGAGATGGGGTTATTTAACCTCAATACAATTTACTGTCATTGGTTACTTAAATATTACCGGAAACAAAAATTAGATCCCATTATTACCAATAGTTTTTTTCTTTTTTCATTTAATTTATTTGGAACAGATAATTTCAAATCTGATTCAAGCACATTCACTCGAATGACTACGAATTTTTAATTTTTATGTATTTCAAAGAAAAATGAGTTTTTGTCCATTACATTGGGAAATGGAGATTGAAAACGATTTACTAATTAATTGCTATACCGTTAGATTACATAAGGGGAAGTTAGATTCACGTTGTTGTAGTCTTAAGAAAGGCTGTTCTTTTCACCGACGTTTCGATGGCATCAGCGGCTGTCATGTTCAGAGACAAATGAGAAGTGTATATCACGTTTTTACTACATGTTGGCACCACAGCTTGTAATAAAAACTGCGGATTACAACGATTGTCGACATCTCACCAAAGACTGATCCACGCACATGCCAGCATACAGTAGACCCACGCTAATAACCATACATTGCCTAGCAACAAACAAATAAACTTTTAAACAGTGATTTAAACCGGATCTGTTTTTGGTTCATTTTCTTGAACAAATTCTTAAACTCTAAGGATAAATAATTCTGGTGCTCATTTCGTCAATATCTTGACAGCGGTGATCGACAAGTCAACTAATCAATATTTGAGATAACACTTGTCGTGACACTGAAGTTCAACGCTTATCAGCATTTTGCCCCAGCATGTTGGCCGAACAAATATTGAAGAATGCAAATGCACTTTAATGATGGACTTTTTCCCGGCCCGGACGTCTTTCTTTAATGAGTTAAATTGCCTGGTGTCAACCGGAGTTAATAATAAAAAACTAATTTTGCTAGAAAAGAGTTAGTGGAATCATACTTGACACCCACGCGTACACTTACTAATATGCGTGCACTTAGTATGACGCAAACGTATGATAGCTTAACAGGCCAGGTGAATAGTTGAACCTGACTAATACTTCCCTTTTAGCCAGTGGCTATGGTTTGACTTTGAAGATGACCAAAGCTAAGCCAAAGATTTTCGAAACCGGTGAAACAATAATCACCAGTGGCTAGCCATAGTCTTCCTCAATGCAATAACGAGAACGATCAAGGTCCAAATTTCAATTATACTATAATATTCCAATAATTTCCATTGTTTATTGGTGGGTGCGAAAGTATCGGATAGACCTCAAACGTCAGACTGCGAGAGCTTTACGAGGATGACAATCTGGAAGACCTTATTTTCAAATCAATAATATTAATCACGTCGACCAAATCACTAGACTTCCCCATCAATTTGTCCTTTGTCTCTGACAAATAACCAGCCTGGCTGAGACAAATGCCTTTCTCGTTCTATAGATGGCTCTACCCTGACTATTTAATGGCACACAAGAATGTCATACTACAATATAGAAAGAAAATCTCTCATCCCCGTTTCCCTTCATCTTTTTCACTTGCTGTAAGTGGAAAAACGCAACGACACCCTGAGACTCATTGACGGCAAATGAGACTCATTGACGGCAAAACAGATGGCGTGCTAGCTGCAGGAGTAGGGAAAGAAGTTTACGAATTCTTACAATTTTTAAAAACGTGAGCAGTGAGCGTAGTTAGCTGCAAAAAGGAGCTGATGTATGTTGTCTTGCATTTATCGTTAAATAAAAAATATTTTTGTGCCATAGTTTCCTGTCAAAAGTGAGGAGTACAACTGTAGCGCTAAATATATACATTTACCACATTTTTTTAAGTATACCATCTCGTTTTTAGCTAAAAATTCTCTCTTCATGAAATTTTATATGTTTTATTTTGCCTTTGAATGTACTGCGTATTCAACTTTACTGCTTTCTTCACTTTGCAACACGAATTTGTAACGTGATCGACTGTCATTTCTGATACCTGAAACTTTTTCAGTTACAATTCATTTTATGGAGAAGCATGTTTTGGAATTCGATCCTATAGATGATCAAAATCTTCTCGGAGGAGCATGCTTTCAACCTCTTGGTAGGTATTTCTCTGCTCTACCTGACCTTGGGTGAACAATCAAACAGTGATGTAAACAGCTGAAACGTATATGAAATAGGTTATTTTTTCCCCATTAGATCTAGGAAACCATTTGTACAATAGATTTAGATACGACCATTCAAATGACATCGTTTGTAATCTCACGCTGATCAAAAAAATAACGAAATTATACCCCGCAATTTGTTTAATATTCGTTTGATATCTATAAAAATATAAATACCTCAAGGCTATTTGAGGGATGTTTGAGTCATAACTAAAAGTGAGAATATGCTAACGCTCATCAAGTTTTAAAATGTTTCTCATCCCTTGACGAGGATGGAACTAGTAACCTTCAGATAAGGCCGCCAGTGCAGCTTCCAGAAATTCGTCGATCTCTTTTATGCGAAATAAATTTGCCCTCAAAAGAGCCGACAACATATGATTCCAATCCGAAAACATAACTCACCTCCGGCAAAGTCCGAACAAAATGTGATTACTTAGCAAAACTCGTGTTTTGATCCATTCTATAATTAGACTGGTTTTAATGAACAAAATTACCGGGAGATGTGATTATAAGAAAAGCTGGGTCTCTCATACTTGGAGAGTAGATGCCTACTTCATATGCAAATTTTGTACGTGTTTGAACTAAGTATATACGAATCATAGCAATCAATACGAATTGGTTGCACTATCACCTTCGCAAATCAATTCATAATCTTTCCATACATGTTCATAAAATAATACACGTCCTACGCACGCTCTGATTGGGCAAGCTTCATTTTCTCAGAGTACATGTCCAGGGTACGATTGTCGTCATTCCATTGTGTATTAAAATATAGAGACATGGGTCACATCCCGAAAATTCGAAAACAACCTTGGTTATTTTACAAACATAACACAGCTTTCATTCTCTGTACAGTAATGAAAACATCCATGACACCATTTCAACCAGAAAAATATCAGAAAACATTCGGCTAAGCCTCGTATTTTCGAGTTAAAATGATGTCATTCATGTTTCTATCACAGCACAGCCACACTCAAGCGATTTACTGTTTGTTAAATGGAGAAATTTGTACTAGTTCCAGGCTCAAAATGTCGCAAGCAATCATCTTGTAGATGATTCTTTCATGACAGTTCATAAAGTTTCAATGCACAGCAGGAACTCGAAAAAGTCACGCACCGTATGTTCTTACGGCATTGTATTGAAGTCCGATTGTATTGAAGTTTACTTTGATCCGATATCGAACTGTTTTTCCGATAATTTTGAAATGTAATTTTGAATAACAAAACATTTCGCTGCTATACCCAATAAGGTTTTCGGAAAACATCTCATTTACATTTTATCCACCCAGGAAGACATTCTATGTTAATGTTTGACTTACGTTCCGTGTTGCAGACATATATTCCTTCCTTGTTCCGGATACCGTTTAGTTCGCTTGTCGTGACATAGTGACACACGAATTTTAGCAAAAAAAATCATTCCCAACAAAATGAAGCAAAGTTATCTGTCGATCCCGGCTTTGGAACTATTTGTAACCTTACTGTATCTCTGGAACAGCGAAGCAGGTAAGCCCAAAGACAATAATGGTGTCAGTTTAACGTATATACCATCATCGTACACGGTAATAAGTATGGCAAATTATAATAAATCATTAGCACATCTAAAGATTTCGTGCTACTTGTATACAATTCCTTAGAGTATACGTTTGTTTCGTGGATTAAGTCCGTCTCATTTAACTCCTTCCTGCTGTTTAGATAGGTCTCCTACGATATGACTCTGGCAAACACCATACGATTTTACTCGCCGAAGTGAGCCTTCAGGATTACAATGAGTTAAACTTCCAGATTTGATAGAAATGTGATAAATTTTGGACCGTAATTCGTTTTGTGTTGTTATGCTATGCGCAGTCTGCGGACGATTGACTGCCTAAAGAATTAAAATGTCTATGTGTAAGCTCAAGTCTTAATTAACAAATACAATCCGGTCAAACAGCTTAGGGTTTGCCATGCTAGACATAAATCGTATACTTAGAATGGCTATGTTTATCGACTATCTTGAACACCGGCCATTTTAGCCGAGCAAATCGAACATAAAGTTCATTAATATTTTCGTCTTCTTTTCGAGACGTAAAAAGAACGATCAAAACTGTTATGCCGTCAACTAAGCAGCTTTCAAATCGTTCATTAAACTTAATGCAAACCAGGGGATCGGTTTCTATCTCACCGCCTGAGATTAGTCAATTCTAAGGACGTTTTTAGACTAAGTAGCCCTTTACAATTATTCACTTATTTGAATAGAAAAATCAATGCCCAGCAAAACAAGCGGAACAAAGCCATGAGCTTGTGTGTGTGTGTGTGCCAGAACGTTCGCCTCACTCAAATGTTTGTCACGTACCCACTTCTCGTTGAGTAGGAGAGGTTCAAAATCGGCGAACGTCACCCGTTTTCCGCGTAAAATGTATGTACACGTAGGTACTTTGTTAACTCAAGCAAAAAGTCATTTTACGTATTGTTTAGAGCATTTCTGCATGCCCAATTAGCCGTAAACGTGAGTATAGCAACTGCTCATTGTACTGTTAGCCAAATCTGGTGCAATTTGATATCACTAGTATCTGAATTGCGACGCGACACTCAGCAGTCTTTAGCCAACGGTCAATGTTCACGAGCTTGTCTCTCGCGTTCCGTGCATGGCAGTGCTTTCCTATAATTTATTCTGTTTATTTAGAAAACAACTGAAAAATCTTATAAGATATCTTAAACTCGAGAACTCTTCTTCCATTTCTAAAAAATTACATCTTCGAGAGTTCACAGCTTTAAATTCATCGGGCAGAAGCTGCTTCCATCGTGGCCATAACTTGAGGGTTAGGGGAAGGGGGGTTGCAACCCCTGCTCATTTCCGGGGAAATTGTATTTGTGCCCTGTTAGTGACAACTTTTTGTGCTCGCTTCCCAAGCTTCGTAGGTCTTCTTTACTCGAAATTATTGAACTCGCCCCAGCGGTGCCTTAATACTATCATCCGATTCCTGACCTTCGAAATTCCTGGTTGTGCCCCTATTCCCTGAGATTCGGTCCTCTGTCCAGCATATCAATGAGAACCTCTTACACAAGTTCTGGCACCGCTCCTGGTCAGCATTAAGGTTAAATCTTTATTTTTATGATTAGAGTTAGAGCTAAGAGAGGATTAGAATAACGTATACCGTTAGGGTTTGTATCAGTTTTTGTAGGTTAACCTATATCCTTAGAACCCCAGGTGTTCCGATACAGTTTCGAGAATTCCAGGTAAAACTACATTGGAAAGAAATCGAATTCGAGGAATTTTCTGTTGACAACTGAATGCTGAGGACAATGGCCGGTTCCGTTATATATCTACTGGATACAACTACCAGTATGCCATTGAAATCTCGTTTGTAATATTAATCGGAGCAATTGTCCTTCCCTTCGATTTGGTAATTCAATGCTTACATGAAAATGAAAAAACTGTGATCTGGTAGTTCAGTAGTTGTATTCATCTGGCGTAATAAAGGGAACCGGCTTTTATTAAAACTTGAAGTCCTTGCGGAAAGGAGTTCGCGACAACGTAATCAACGGCGACATGCTACATTGAATTTCGGGACTTAGTGTTGAATTTGAACAGCCGCCAGTGGGATAAGTCCTGCAAACGTATGTTTGTGAGGTCAAAATGAAAATTATTTCAGAAAACCCTACTGTATCAAAGTTGTACGTCAGTTCCAGTCCTTTGCACTACTTTAATCTTCAGTTATTGTTTGGTTCGGCTTTAAAAACATCTCCAACCATGGAAAAAGTGCTCAGACGAGATATTACTGGACCAATTTTACATATTCGAGTATTTAATAGGATTCATTATAGCCGTGTGGACTACAAAGTGTACTAAATGGTATAGAGATTGTGAACTAATGGTAAAAAGAGGACAAACAGTTTGTAGTTTTCTAAAGTAAGTTCTCGAGGCCGTTTTGTTAAGTTTCTCGTTAGTTTGGTAATTTGTTTTCGTGAAAACATATAACCTGTAACTTGGACTAACTTTGTCGAAACATATTTGAAATTCTTAAACTTGTTTCTGCCTTTTAACGAACCTTTTTGTGTATATTTTCAAAGAAAAATATTCAGGAAAGCATGAAATGCCGCGTGGGAGACTAAACTTGACGTACAAGACCGCGTAGGGGACTAAAACTGACGTACAAAATTGCCCTCTGTGGGCGGCCATCTTGGCTTCATATTTCATTGGCCAGTTAGCACTTCAGATACGGAAATTGAGTTCACTGCACTGGCCTTACCCCAAACCAAGGAAACCTTTCCACTGCATTTCCTCAAGCAAAACCTGTGAGTATGGAAGTGATTACCGAGCTTTGTAAATAGGATGTTTTGAATTAGAATGTGCTGTGTAATTGCGAATCAAATCACTTCACTCAATGAGAGCATGATCTGACTGTATAAACAAAATTTCATTATTGTGATAGGTAATATTATAATAATAATAATAATAGAGATTATAATTACTACAATAACAGCAATGATAATGATAGCAATGAGCTAAGTGTACAATTTACAAATGATAAGAATATTGACATGTTTGAGGAAGTTGATCGTCCAGGTTAGTGTAGTCTTGAGAAAGACTGTTGGTTGAAGTGACTGACGTTTCGACAGCCTGAAGATGACCGCCGCTAAGGCTGTCGAAACGTCAGTCACTTCAACCAACAGTCTTTCTCAAGACTACACTAACCTGGACGATCAACTTCCTCAAACATGTCACGATTCTCCCAGGTTCAAACCATTTACTTGATAAGAATATTACTGCTGTCATTCATGATCATTATCATCTCTATAATCATGAGTATGGTTATGATGATCATAACCATAAGTATAATCTTGATGATTGTATTGTGATAATATAATTAATATTTTTAAACTGGGTAGTTTATTTATACATAATTGTAATTAAAATAGTTAAAATGTCTAAAATAGTATAACTTGCAAGATCAAATGTGGTTTTGTCTGAAAGTCAACATTAAGGTATCTAAATGGCAGTAACATTTATATACAAGTAAAGACAGTTGTCCTAACACTGAATGTTAACATGTCAGTTTTACAGTGTGCCATACTATATAATATCTCTTAATTGTACTGTAACTAAGACAACAACCAAAAAATACAGTATTCTGTATAGGGTGAGAGGTTAATCAATGTAAAACAGGTGAAATACATTGTAAGACTTTACTTAGAACTCAAGGAAGGATGGGAAGGGGTTTTGAAACTTTACACATGGTAGTGTTTTAGACTCTCGCAGTTTTTTTTAGTTATTTAAGGCTTACACCAGGCCTAATTAAAAAAAACAATCACTTCAGCTGGGTTTTTATTGAGTATGTAATAGAAAGCAATTGTTTGTGTCATTTGAGAGTGTGCTGTGAATTTGGGCTCAACCCACTAAGGGGCAAGGACACACTGGTACATGTATTTTACCTAAATGACTAATACCAGACAGTTTTAGGAGAGATGAATGATCGTCAAGCCCTGTACTCAGAAAACAACTTGACAGGCTTGATGATCATTTATCTCTCTTAAGATATATCCAAGCTCTCATGTTTCTTAAACAAAAAAAATTGTGCCAGACAGTTTTGTTTGTTACAGGGATGTGTCCTGGGCATTAAAGGGTTACTGTAATCTATTAACTCTTTCTTGACTGAATGAGTCTTCCATTATTTCACGTCGGGTAGTGCCAAAAGAGTTTACTTGTTAACTCATTGAGGGGGATTGCTCATCCCTCAAATGAGTGAAATTCTCTGGCATTAGCCATTGTAAAATTATAAGTGTGCCCTTGCTCCTTGATGGGTTAAAGTGAGTAATCCAGCTAGGAAAGGGTTATGGCTATCTCATGTAAGGGCAAGGGTGCACCTTGGAATTTTATTCTGGTCAATGGCATGGCAGATGATTTTATTCTGCAGATTGCAGAGTGGGGCACCCCCTCTGTAATCAATTAACTGCCATCTTGATTAACCTAGTGAAGAGGCTAGGGCACATTCTGGCTAATGCTAAATGCTTTTATTCAGGAAGTGGCTCTTCAGTCTATGACTTGATACTCATCTTTTGGTTGTAACTGATTAAGTGCTAGGGATCACAGCAAGGACATAAAACACCTAAGTGTATACCAATACTTATGAACAAGTATTAGCTACAACTTGGTTCTGTAAGGAAGTATAGTTTGGTTTTTAAACCTTTCAAGAATTTTGAAATGGAAGAAGAATAGTCTAGCATTAAACTTATTAAGTTTTTGTTTTTCAGTAATGATTCAGAATAAAATTGATGATGTGGAAGGTGTTTCAAAGTGATTGGATGAACCTTTGTAGGTTTTGTAGTCAAGATTTGTAAATTAATTTTTAAGCTACATATGCTCCCTAATATGATAAGACTTGCTTAATAAGCATAAAAGATGAATGGAACATGCTTTGTTCTGCAGATCCCCAATGTACTCCCAATTAATACTTTGTAATGCATCTGGAACTTTAAGACACAAAAAGGCTCTCTTCAAACTGATATACTGCAAAGTTGAATTCTAGGTCTGATCTGTGGTTTTGTTAAGTGCTGTATTTTTAACAAACCAAGCAATCTCCATGTGCATGATGGAGATCCATCTCAACCCCAACATTTTTTTCTTCTTAAAATCCACTTTACTACCAACTGAAAAATTTTATTTTAAGACACCAGGTTCCTTGTTCTGAAAACCATGAAGATTAATGTGCAATATTCATATAACATCCTTGGAAAAAGTCCCTTTTTGAGCAAATTGAAAAACAAACTTCCAAAAAATATCCCGGTCTAGCAATTAATCACTTTAAAAGAAAATGTTACATACACTTGCCTCAGGTACATGTAGGTGTATCCAATAAACATTTCCAGTGAACATCCTTGTATTGTTTTTGTGTGTACAACAGCTGGAGACATGCATTCTTTGATATTAAGACACTGTTGTGTTATATTGTTGTTAGTAGGTATTAAAGGGAGAAAACTAAAATGCCTTGTGCAATACATTGTACTGGTACAGAATGCTATGGTATTTATGTTCCAGTTTGTGAAGACAAAACAGTATGACTTGCATGGCAGCTTCCCATGCAAAGTTTATATCCTAACTCTTAATGGCAGTGACCATTCTATAAGCCAACATGTTGTGAAAATATTTTACTATATGTACAGTGTATCTCTTAAATTGAAAAAATTATATTGAACATGGTGGACTAAAATTCTAAAAGGCCCTCTTTGGGAATATGTAACTGTTCCTTTGATTATTGGCATAACGCTTACTTAATGCAGCAAAGAAATTACTTCCCTCTCTATATGTGTAGAATTCTCATCAACAGTCTCGCATAAGCCAGATCAGGGGCGTATTGGGTGAAGCAGATATTCGGCTATCCACCAGCTTCCGTACGATAGGAGGGACCTGGGTGATAAGTAGGCTTGGGTATTTTCCTTAATAAGACTTCCAACAGTTTAATTGCATTCAAAATCAGAGGCCTTTACTGCATTTAACGTGGACCTCCATGTTATATGGCATACAATTGCGAGAACTTCGTTCATTTTGTTTGCTCATTTAAAAAAATCTATTCTTCCCTGAGTTGATGTGAATGAACCGAAAAAAATGTACTGAATAGCCCACTCCCCATTCTTCGTCATTGTAAGCACCCATTCAAACTATTCTTTGCAACAAGATGAGAACGATGTTACACGAGAAGATTTTTAACGAAGCACAATATTGCAACAGAGTTTCTTATAAGATCGTCCATACTTTTTGATTAACATTTGACGAGTTGAAAAAAGATCGTTAAAAATCACTCGGTATAACGTCACCATAAGTTACATGGTGTATCTCCATGTGCAACGTTATAAGTGGTTTCAGTGGATTGTTTTGTTGAAACACCGTATTTTACATTTTGTCACAATGCTGCGGGATTTGATATCATCGTTTATTGTACGCTGTGGCAGGGAGTGGTCCAAATGTGGAAATCCTACATTTTGATTGGTTAATAAGCGGTCGGAGATTTCCCGTATTGCCTGCCCGGAGGGGATTTAAAAAGCCTTGCTTGTTTCGAACAAATGTTTGACAAAATATGTAGTGAAAATGTACTGCAAACAATCAGAAAGGAAAAGAAACCATGCAGCGTAAATTTGGTGAAGAAATTCTATTATATGAAATGACAGAATTGCAAGTTTTCATTTGACGTTCTGTACCTTTACACTAGTCCATTATATTTCAGTAAAGCCATATAGTAAACCACTTATTGACCTCGCATGTTCGGTCTGTACTAGTGAAATATCGGATCTCTGCTTTTGCACGGAGCTGGATACGCAGCGCTCGTCTTGGTTAGTAGTAAAAACATGCATCTGTCTGATATTTCACTAGTACAGACCTCAATAAGAGGTCTGTCAATAAGAGGTACCGGTCAATAAGTATCATACTTGCTTGATACCAAAAATCCTTGAATAACTCAAGAACGAAAACGGATATCAAAGAATTGTCAATGCTATTCTTAGACATTATACATCACCACCCTTTCAAAGCATGCTCAGCAGTAACACAAGATGGTTGTTACTTGACGAGATAGTTTTTAACGACTACATTGAACATATAATATAGCTAGATAATTTCATTAAAAGTCATCGTTAAAACTCGTGCTCTGTATCCATGAGCATATTTTCGAATGGTTTCGGTTGCCAATTTTGACAAAATACCGAATTTTAATTTTTTGTTTCGTTTAGACTGACATATCGTCTTTCCATTTCAGCAATCCCCACTGGACCTAATGTGACCGACATTTTGCATTAA
This sequence comes from Heliopora coerulea, assembly GCA_030142905.1. Lineage (NCBI taxonomy): Eukaryota > Metazoa > Cnidaria > Anthozoa > Scleralcyonacea > Helioporidae > Heliopora > Heliopora coerulea. The sequence goes on from JASJOG010000013.1 coordinate 2,247,377, forward strand.
ACTCTACGGCACTGAATGTATCCTGGAATAAATTACCGAATAGCAACGTAACCAATTACATTGTGTGCTACCAACTACAGAATGGTGGCAACAATATCAACTGCTCTACGAATGTAACTGTTGGAGAAAATGCTTCGTCTGTAATTCTAACTGGTTTAAATGAATTTACGACGTATGTTGTAGCAGTAAGGGTCTCAACAACAGATGGGGATGGACCACCAGGTGAAAGCGCCAGTGAAACAGCTGATCGATTCAGTAAGTACCGAGGTGAAGTTACTGTAAGGCAGATCACAAATGAGCCGTACGTTTACTGACAGGGTGCTTAAAAAATGTGACCTTGTTCAATTACGCGAACTGAACATTCATACGTGAACGCTAGTAGGAAAAACGAGGCACGGGAAATCCGATTTAATAGTTGTTAGTACCTTAGGTACTTAAACACGGAGCGACGCTATAAAAGGGTAAGCTCCTCCCACATTTCTGGCTTCGTATGGCGGTTGCATGTTTCAAAATGGCGGACACTTTGAAGCGTGACTGAACTGGACAGCGTAGAGCTACACAAGCGTGTCCTAGAGCCTAAAGCTTACGGAAATACTTTTAAAATATGTTTTTAAAATACAGCTAAACAATATATAAAGCAATAAATGGCTGAACATGCCACATTTACTGATTTTTCTGGTTGTTATACATCGTATTATAATCATTCGAGACGTACTGCGCATCTTCATTCACTTATAGTCATCCTACCCGCGCAGTGTTTGGGCACGATTCACATTTTATTACGTCCGCGATGTGTCATAGCCATCTGTATTCTTTTTGGCGAATGCTTGAAGCTTGTAATATTATAAATATAAACAAAACCTGGCGCCACTTTCAAATTCATTTGTGGCAAATATGCTCGGTCGCTCTCATCCAACAGCTCGGACTTCTGCCTCTGCGCAAAGCACAACTCCGCGTTCTGCGGGGCTTAGCAAGTATGATCGCAATAAAGTCTACTACCAGAAGAATAAAAGTGCAATTAAAGAGAGCAAGGCCTACTACGGCTTCAAAATGGAAGTGAAACGCGATGAGGAAGGGGGCTTGGTAGAAGTACGCAAAAAGATCAACACCGTGAGGAATCAGTTATTGTCCAACGGAAAACCGGCAGGAAATGTTGAAGTGATGGAATTGCTCTTGGATTGTTGGCTCAGTCAAAACAGTTCAAATGGCCAACAGGCGCAAAATGTTATCCAGGCAGCAACGTCGTTGCAAACAAATTCACCTCCTATGTTCTCCTCAATTGAACGTGATATCCGTCCACCGGAAATTAGTCTGAACTCAATTGACCAATTACATGCGACCTTTCCTTAATCATAATTGACAGGCTGAGAAACTCAGCTTCTTCTTATGCGATCGCTCCGTGTTTAAGGCTGTTTTCCATATAATTGCTCACGATCGCTGTTGGTCGCCAGTAAGTCTGAACGATTGACGACGATCTTATGGAAACACTTTCCAGCGATCACCAGCGTTCGCGATCGTTCACAATCTCTGGGATAGAAGTTGTTCTATCGCAGCGATCGTAAGCGAACGACAGCGATCGTCACCGATCACGGGCGATCATATGGAAAGAAAAATCAGCAACCCAACGATCGAACAACAATGGTTGAAATGATATTCAGACATTCGCCTTGACCCCAATGAGCATAGGTTCAGGAACCATTTTTATTGATGACTCAAGATTGGTTGCAGTCTCTGATGAATGATTTGTGAGCGGGCAATCAAATGCTTTGGTGCGGTCGATCATATGGAAACAAATCTCTGCGATCGTTAGCGATCTACAGTGAACATTCGGTTGAACGATTTCAGCGACCCAGCGATCATCAACGATTATATGGAAACTAAACCTTACTACACATTGACTTAGCGCAAGGTGTGTACTAGTCAGATACTGTATGGGAAGAATGATATGAGTGTTACGTAGGCAGTAATGACCGAAATCTAAAATTACATCAGTGTCTGAGTACAGCATACTGGTAATTCGAGCGAAGGCCCTTTGTCGGAGAGAGACGTGAAATGATGAATATAATTACATCACGGTTAACTTTGGCTACTCGAATATCGCACCCATGTTTTTAAATACGTTTCAAGGTTTTCTATTTTTAATTGCCGCTTCCAGTTTAATTACTAAAGGTTAAAACTACCTTGTAAAGTTTGTTGAAATGAGCGAAATTTTGTTTCCTATAACCGTCAAAATAAGTATAGTAAGTTCGAGTTTTATTTTAAACTGGTTTAGACTCAATTTTAGATAACAGTGTTTAAGTTGTGCTGTAATTACTTAATATCGTGGTCGTACACGTGAGAATACCGTGGAAGATCAGTCAACCCTTGCTTTGGACATTCACTTTTTACTGTTACTTTATGCAGAGGATGATAATGAAAACGGACCAATCCATGCAGAGCATGTAGCAGAGATTCCGCTGTGCCCTATTGTTAGCCGGTACTCTGTCCCGGTAGGAATTTTCGTTTTAGGTACAGACTCATGTACAATCGGTACACCTAATGAGTTATTTGTGGTATCCCACAATCGCTACAAGTTGTTGCAGATCAAGCCTTTTCAAATCTGTGAAACAGACTACCCATACCATTTGAACAACTGTCAACAAAAGCAATAGTTCATCATTTTCCTCTTCCATATTTAGTTACGACATCTTAGGTCCAGAGTTTAACTGCTATGACGTCGATAACAATACTTAATATAAGGTAGAGTTTATTGGGCATTTCAAAATGTTTTGGGCTCTCATGGAATAAATCAAGTCAGTAAATAAAGTAATAGTAAACCAAGCCAATAAATCAAGAAAAATTAGTCGGCCCGGGCAATCCAGCGCCCGTTAAGCTGCAGCCTTGATAAATGCAAGACTTCTCCTTTTAAGGTAGATGAACGATCTTCAAGCTCGATACTCAGAAAATGATTTCTGAGCCCCAGACGGGGGAGTGAACCCGCAACCTTCTGATGACCGGTTAGACGCTCTAACCATTGAGCTACCGAGACTCAGATGGTGAGCTAAGGTGCAAATTCGATATATATGTGCGACCTAAGCGGAAGGCACTATGTATTAATAATGGTTGAAGAAGTTTGATGTTTGAGAAAATGTGAGAGCTTGGATATATTGAGGTAGATGAACGATCTTCAAGCTCGATACTCAGGATATGATTTCTGGGCCCCAGACGGGGCTCAGAAATCTCGACACTCAGAAATCATTTTCTGAGTATCTCAGAAAATACTTTTTTGAGTATCGAGCTTGAAGATCGTTCATCTACCTCAATATATCCAAGCTCTCACATTTTCTCAAACATCAAACTTCTTCAATCATTATTAATATATAGTGGCTTCCGCTTAGGTCGCACATACATATCGAATTTGCACCTTAGCTCACCATCTGAGTCTCGGTAGCTCAATGATTAGAGCGTCTAACCGGTCATCAGAAGGTTGCGGGTTCGATCCCCCGTCTGGGGCTCAGAAATCATTTTCTGAGTATCGAGCTTGAAGATCGTTCATCTACCTCAATATATCCAAGCTCTCACATTTTCTCAACATCAAACTTCTCCTTTTAGCAGATGTAAAGAGACGTTTTAGCCCCTTGTTTTTGTTTTTGCAGAGTATTTCCCCCTCTTTTCATTAATTCAAATTTAATTTCAATTCAAATGTTATTCACACTACTCTTAAAACATTATCAATTGTAGCAAAGAAGAAAAAATAATAGGCTAACAGGATTTTAAATAGTAAGAAATGATAAAATTAACAACTTAGAAAGGAATTGCGAAGTGGTCAGAGGAGCTGCGGAGCTTTTGAGTTAACCACCGCCTCGTAATAAATTAAGGCGAATAAAATCAGTAGAATAAGTTTTTCGTGGACATTAATCTGAATTTCACTACTAAGTGGTAAATTTTATTTTTAGCATTAACTTGCATCTGTGTTTTTAAAAGAAATGCTTTTTAATGTCTTTTAAACTGAAAATAACCTACAGTGTAGGCTTTTGAGATGAACAGGAATTTCTTCCCAAAGAACTGAGATAGTGAATTTAAACGATCATTTTCACAATTAGTTCTTACATTAGGTCCTTAAAAATTCATGTTTTTGACATACTGGTATTGTATGAATATATATCACACACCTTTATGACTTATTGCGTAAAAACCTCAGGAATACTGAGTATATCATTTGAGATTCTATGAGCAAATGTTGATACTTTAAATTTAAATATATTTTCATGGGTTAACATTTCTAATAAGCCAAAGCAGGGCGTCAACTTTTCTCTTCTGTACGCAAAGAAGACACAACGAATGCAATTATTTTGGTTAGTTTTTTTTTAACCATTCAATTGTTAGATAAAATTCCATATTGCAGATCAGGGTAGATAAGAGAGTAATGAATCTGTTTTAGCATATGAAGATTTAAGAATACAGTGTGCCTAGATTTTTAGATATGTTACTGTTAGCGAGTTGAATCGGTGGACCCAATTTAATTTGTTATCGATATAAATCCCTAAATATTTAATATAATCTTTTTTTTTGGATGCAGCGTATTTCAATTTATACTGTTTCTACTGTTTTTACAGTTCAAAAACAGTAAAAGAGAGGGTTGCAGGATTTTCTTTTGTTTGGTACTCACTCCCATGACTGTCAGGGAAGTGATGTGGCTTCTGTCATTTGACCCTGTTTGACTATGCACTTTATTTGAAGTTTTGATGTACTATAATAATATTCTATAAAGCAATCTGATATGATTACAATAAATCGTTCATCCTGTGAAACCGCAATAAATAGGCGTAGCTTGACTATAATCAAACGTAGAGTAGACTACAATGCTGGATAATAGTTCCGACGATTTTGCGTCAGAGTACTCATATTTCACGAGGTGATTTAACCCGAACTAGTGAATTTAGCGAGTGAAGCACGCGCTCAAAATAAACTCAATGGGTAATGGAAAGCTGTAGTAAGTAATTTGCGCCCAAATGTGCTTAATTGGAAGCCCTGCAAATATATACAAGTAGCTTCGATCAAAGGTCGGCTTCATGTTATGAAACAAGACGACCACCATGCTTTTACTCGGACTACCAGTTGTTGGAAACAGGCCACACGGAGGAATATGATCATTGACCACAATGAAATTACACATTTCCAGGTGTATGATAGAAGTGTTTGAGACGCACTCCCTCCAATCTGTACAAGATGTTGCCCCTACAAAATTTACTCGGCCCCACCAAGGTCCCACACTGAAATTGTTTTAGTTTGGCCACTGAAATCATTGCACCACTTGTGAGGGTATTTTGAAAATACTAGTAACTTTGTGGTAATGAATTTAACTTGAGGAAGATCTGTGTCCTCAGTTTTACATTTATTTCGTCTCCTTTACAATTTGCTTCTGTTCTCAGCATGCGGGAATACGGTAACACTGATTAAGGCGACAACGAGCACGTTTCCGCCTGTTAATTATTAAAAGTAGCGTGCCTTCGAACATACACTAAAGCGTTGTGTTGCCAATATTTATTTATTACGAATGATCCTGCGATTTTTGGCTTAAATCCTTCCCTGTGTAACAGCAATGTAACAATAATGCCATTTATTTCATGACACACCCATAATTCATTGTTTCAACAGAAGCGTTAAATCATTTATGCCACTCATTAGTATTCAGGAGTATGATAACGACTGATCACACTGCTCTCCTTTGAAATCACTTTGATAAACGCTTATCGCGTACTGATGAGTGAATATCTTAATTTCTAACGAACAACATCTGTTCGACCTTCATCTGAAAAACAAACAAAAACAAAAAAACTATTTCATTGTGGGTGAGTCTTGAGATCAAGTGATTAATTAATGTTCACTCGTTTGATAAAGAATTTAATATCGCTCGTGAAGCTTGACTCTCCACTCGTGGCCGTTAAGCTTCACTTGCGATGTTAAATCCTTTATCACAGTCTTAACCATTGATTAACCCTTAGAAATTGTCAGTTATAGAAAAGAATGGTTCAACAGACGGAATACGACTACTTTAGTTACGATAGAGTCAAGGTTATGCGGTCGCTGTCCTTTACAACTCATTTACCAAACACTACAATTGTTTCAACGAAGAATAAATCATATTGTTTTCACCGATTTATTGGTTACTACCAAATGAAAAGCTTTGGCAACAAAAATGCGGAATTCAAAAGGATAAGACGTCAACGTTTTCAGTCTGGTTCTGTTCTCCCGTTTCACATAAATATAGTCCGCTATGTATGACTGATGTTTATCAACCATAAGTTTAAGGAATGTTTAGTTAGATCAAATTGCAATGATACAGTCCCACATACACAACAATGACAAAAGGAGAATCACTATAAAACTTTGTGTGAGGGTCAATATTAATGACCGTATGAATATCTAAGCACTTAGTGCATAGCTAAGATCGTATCCTATAACTTTGGACTTAAACGTCCAAACAATTCACACAATCGATTATGCGGATGCTTCTTCACTCCTACGCAAAACTGGACGAGAAATATTGCACAATTTTAAAAAGTTCGATATTTTGATGAGCTTTGGTACATCCGCAGAAGAAAGCAATTTAATGCCAGAAAGAAACTATAATTCTTCTGATTTTTTAATGTCTGTGTTTTTAAATTTTTTTAGTATAATTTAATTTTTTAAACTTTTAATTTTCTTACAATTATTTTTTAAATTCATTTTTGTTGTTTTTTATAAATTTTTATAACCTTTTTTAATTTTTAATCTTTTTAATTTATTATTGTTGAAAAATTTTTTGGTTTTATATTTCTATAGCAATTTTTGTTTTATCTTCTCTTTTTTCCCGCTTTTTTAATTTTGGTTGTGCATTTTTACGAGTTTATCTTTTTATTTTTTTTAAATACACGAAAGGGTAAATCCTCCCATTTCCTTGGAGTGTCGTGGATGGTGGTGCGTGCTTATTCATATTTTGATCTTCTAATAGAAACACGATTTTCATCCAATCACTGTGAACGTTTTCTAATCGTTATTTGATATTCCCCAAGTTTAAAGAAAATTTCGTAAGCAAAATTGACTCTTTTTGATCCGTGTGCGACGTTTCTTCACTCTGACTAACGGGAGAATTTTACTCTGGTAGTCGCCAGACGATTTTACTCGTCAAAGGGAGACGTCACAACCAAAATAGGTTACTGCATGGACAGCGTTAAATAACATAAAAAGTTGAGAAGTTGGAAGCTGCCGTGACTGATCGCAAAAATTCTGTTTCGAGAAATGGCCGAAACATAGAATTTACTCAGAGAGTAAAACGTGTTCTGACACAAGAATTGCAAGTTTTGTGTTTCAGAACACGTTTTACTCTCTGATGAAGAGCCTTTGCCTAAATCGTCAGAATTTAGTCTTACTCGGGCTAACGCCAGGCCATTTTACCTGTCAAACGTAGATGTCTCACACAGGAGAGGGCCGAATAGTATTAATTTGTGAGTTCTCGATTTAATGTTATAAAATACATGTCTGCTGCACCAAGCTTTCTCTTGGAATTTTTTTAATTTTAAATTTTTTTTAATTTAAAACTTTATTTAACGAGGGTAGCACATAATAGCAAAAGCTAATAAACTTGTGGCCCTCAAAATACAAATATAAAATTACAGAAAAAAGGAGGAAAAAAATACAAACAATACTAAAATTCAATGAAATACTAAGTAAAAACATTTACAACTATATACTAAAACTATTTAGGGTTAACTGTTCATTGAAAGAATGTCCCCAAATTTTATGTTTAAATAATTTAACCGTCTCCAATTTTCTTAATGTCAAAGGTAGACTATTCCATAACCTACAACTGATCACTGCAAAAGTTCTGCCGCCTTCAGTTTCTCTTTTGTAACGAGGGCATAATAAATTTGAGGAGGAATATCTAGTGTTACGTGAATGCACTTCGTTATTCACTGTAATTAAGTCTTTCAAATAAGGAGGCAATGTACCAAGCAAACCATTAAACACAAGAACACATCTCCTTAATTTAGCCTCTTCGTAAAAGGATAACCAACGTAACTTGTTGAAAAGGTGAACTGATGGTGTTAGACGATCAGCAAGAAGGGTTGTTCTGGCCGCTCTCTTTTGCAGTTTAAATACTCTTTCTAAATTCTCCTTGCTACATGTTGTCCAAATAATGCTAACATAATTTATGACAGGGCGAATCATAACATTGTAAAACGAAATTCTTTGTTGCAATGATAAATGTGATCTAATTTTGCGTAATACAGCGATTCGTCGAGGCAATTTCTTGCACATTTGGTCAACATGGAAATCAAAAGAAAGTTTGTCATCTAATTCTAATCCTAGAAGAGAGACATTAGTTACCCTATTCAAAGGAATTCCATCAAGCATTATGTTTGGATAACTTTCAATTGTCGACGCGAGGCGTTTCCCAGTAACCAGCAAGAATTTAGTTTTGTTTGCATTTAGAGGGAGTTTATTAGAAGTTGCCCATCGAGCGATTTCATTAACTGATTTATTTAAGGACTCTTGTAAATCTGGTATGGAATTGTAGTCCACCGAAGCAGTTGCGGTTGTATCGTCAGCATATAGATCAATCGAGGAAGTAACATGTAAAGGTAAATCATTGATAAACACAATAAACAGCAGTGGCCCCAAGATTAAACCTTGTGGTACACCATGCTTCATCAACGCCATGCCTGACGTTTTACCAGATATAGAAACGTACTGATGCCTATTTACTAGATAAGATTTAAACCAAGTAATGGCGTTGTTCTCTACACCATAGATCTTTAGTTTATCCAATAGAAGTTCATGATCAACCATATCAAATGCCTTGCAATAGTCTACCAGGACCATCCCACTAACCTGGTTTTTATCTAAATTGAATAACAATTTGTCAATTATTTTTATTAAAGCAGTCTCCGTACTATGTTTTTGACGAAATCCAGACTGTCTGGGATAAATCAGATCATTAGTAGAAAGGTATCCATACAAAGTATCATGTATATGCCTCTCGATTACTTTTGATAAAATCGGTAAGCCAGATATAGGCAGGGAATTGAAAAGATCTTCTACATTACCGCTCTTATAAAGTGGCATAACTTTTGCCGTCTTCCAACGCTGAGGATAGATGCCGGTTGCAAAGGAATAATTAATCAACTTCGCAATTGTTGGGGCAATAACAGGTGCTGCTACACGAGTACATGAGCATTAATTACGTCAACACCAACTGCTTTACGAAGGCTGATCTTGCTAAGAATATTAAGAACTTGATCACTCGTTATGCTTGGAATACAATAAGGGACCTTTTGACTTTTCTTAGAGAAAACAAAGTCAACTAATTTCGAACGATCAAAGTTTGATTGCTAAAGGGTAGATCTCAACTTGTCGGCGATCGTAGAAAAATTGTGTTGAATGTATCCGCAATTTGTCCTTTATCTTCAATAATCGAATCACCAATTTTTAGTTTGTTTACATTGTTCTTGATTTAAGTTTCCAAATTCCCCTAGGGTTATTCTTATTTTCTTCGAATGAAGTATGATAAAAATCACGTTTGGCACCTCTCAACATACTAACAGCTTTATTTCTAGCTGCTCGATATTTGGCCCAATCATCAGCATTATTTTTACCCCGTGCAACCTTAAGGAGCTTATCTCTCATATACAGTGATTTCATAACCGAATTAGTAATCCATGGGTTTTGAACTGTTCGTGTTACCCGTTTTTCTCTCCATGGACAATGGAATATTCTGTAGCATCATCTACAAGCAAATCAAGTATTTTAGTATTTTATTTCACGTTTGAAATTAGACTTTCATTCGCGAAAATGTTTTAGTTTGATATGTCAAATGAAAATTTTACTTTCGAAATTGTCGTAATTCTAAATGTTTTCCCCATAAATAACGGGATAAAATCATCCTCATTTGAAGCATTTGATGTGCTTTAAGAGTATTAAAATTCTGTTCACGTGTGCGCATTGTACGTGTTACAATTTAAATTGAATTGGCTATGAAGGCACACAATACAATATCTTTATACAAGACAATTATCAACGTTGGTCGAATATAGCTGGAATCAATTTTTTCTCGTAATAAGAAGATTGCGAAAACGTATTTGATTAGTGGCGTACCATGGAGAATGGTCACCCGGGACGCTAGCAAAAATTGCCGCCCCAGTCCTAATAAAATTAAACAAATGATAAATATTCCAAAATTGCGTTATGCGCACTCTTCGCACTTACATGTATGCACCAATCGCACTGACCACTGATTTGAGAAAAACAAAATATCCAAGTTAAATTTCGGTACACTAAACTAAATGTCTGAATGGTTCTTAGGGGCGCATCCAGCCCAAAATCTAATTGTGGCGGAGAGTAAATTAACGTAAGAGGGTCTGTGGGACATGTTCCTCTGGGAAATTTTTCAAATTCTGAAATGTCGCAAGCGCTATTTCCGCTTTTGAGGGCATTTTATCTTAGAAAACTGCAAGCATCACCGCAAAGACTCCTCTGACAACTTGCAACCTTTACACACATGGTGAGGAATGTTTGCAACACTGTGGTTAGTTTGGAGAAATATTCCGCGAACCCCGCTTGAACATCCACTGGAATCATTAACCCCTTTATCCCCTACAGGCCATGGTTGTGCTCACGAGCACTTTTGATATGTCGAGTAAACGACGAACTTCCTTCTTCTGCTGACTGATTAAGTTCTTTAAAACATTCTTAATAATTCCGACAATAACATACGGCTTGTATATATTTAAAAGATTTCCTTCACTGTTTTCTTTTGGAAGGGCTTATTTCAGACGGAAATTTCCACTTCAAAAATGAGATAATTGCTTTTATGACTTAGCAGTTTACATTATATTTGCAGTAAAGCCATTTACTGAGCGCCACTTGGTCACCGAGTGAAATTTCAGTGGCTTTTACAAAGACAGTTTAAAAGTTTGCAAACAACACAGTATTACAAATAACAAAGGATTGTGATTCTGACTAATGGTGAAATGGGAACAAATAATCATGTAACAAATGGCAAAATTTAAACTTCAGCAAATCTCCTATGGTAATATGCATACAACTATATTTCTCGTGAGTCTTGCACCCCATGCCTATACCCATGTATTGTTCTTGCATTTCAGTCAACGACACAACGTTTTTGATAATTCGGAGGGTTTTTCATTAAAATCATAAATAAGAGCAAAATTGCCGCCCCTATGGAAGTGGCGCTCGGAACGTTGCGCCCACCCGCGGCCTCCATCCGTACGCCATTGGATTTGATGCAGTATTATCTTTGAGCTACTGTACATAAATATGATGATTGATATTTGAACCTACGTTTTTTAAAGTACCAAAAATAAGACCCCATTTGACTCCAAGTCTTACTCCTAAAACTTCAACCGTACTGGAGGCGAGATGGGAAGCATTATAATTTGGTGACACTAATGGAGTGGTAGTGAACTATACAGTTTGCTACACCACCAATGGTACTGAGTTAAACTCACGCTCGCACACGATCGTTCACATTCATTTTTGGTCGACCAATGTTGACGATTTTATTCACTCAACGTGTAGATTGTGTAACTTGTATGCTGCATCATTAGCTGTTTCTCTGTTTTATCACCTGCGTATATATGTAGGAGGACTAGTCTTTCGATTTGTTTCTTTGTAGAAGGACCCAGAATTGAACCCGATTTGGTAAACCTTATTCCGATAAATTCAACCTCGCTGAAGGTGAGATGGGAGGCCTTGCCATTTAATGACGCTAACGGAATTGCACTACTAAACTACATAGATTAAAGACTAACCTGTTAACTCGTATTTGTATTTTATTGAAGCACCTGAGAAAGGACCCAAATTGGTTAGTCTTACTCCATTCAACCGCATTTGTAGCGAGTTGGGACGCCTGCTTGCAACAGTAGCGGTATTGACTTAAATTCACGCATGAAAAACAGGGTATAAACATGTGAAATGATATGCGGAACATTGGCCAGAGTGTTGATTTTGTGTTGAAAATTGGCTGGTAGAAATTTCTACCAATAACTTTGAGATTGCATAAACGTATTTTTTTCGTCATTGTCTTATCCTCCGTTTTGTCAACTACGTAAATTGGAATGACTGATCTTTTAACTCGTATTTTTTTTTTCCTTAAAGTGCCTGAAAAAGGGCCCAATTTGGTTAGCCTTACTCCTATTTTAAAACCTTTAATCTTCGATAATATTGTCAAGGAATATGATGGAATCTTGGATGAGAACCAGTTTCGAATTCAATTCCTTAGTTAATAGAGTACGATACGCAAGACTCGGTGCGCGGAAACTCATTCAAATTATTAGTTGTTAGAAAAATTTAATAATGTATATGTTCTTGGTCAAATACGGCTGGAACTAGCTTTCTTCCAAAATCCGGGAGAGAACAAAAATGTTCTTATCGCATCGATTTCTGTTTTCCTGTTTTTTCCCCCACGATATATATAAAAAACTAATTCTAAACATTTGGTTTTGTTTTTTGGTTTTTTTTTTTTTGATAAAGCACCTAGAATTGGACCTAATTTGACCAGCCTTACTCCGATAAATTCAACCGCACTAAAGGCGACTTGGGAAGCTTTATCATTGGATGACGCTAATGGAGCGATAGTGAACT